>JAPSGF010000014.1:6465391-6729121 GCA_035772895.1 Perdix hodgsoniae | reverse complement strand
GGCGGGCGGGCGGGCGGCGCGCTCCCCTCCCTCTCTCCCTGCCTCGCACACAAAGATGGGGCTCCCTCCGAGGCGGAGGAGGAGGAGGCGGCGGCTGAGAGCGGCCGCTGCCGCCCCCGGAGTGGCCGCCGCTCCCTTCTACCTCATAGAAGCGGAAGGGAAGGAAGGGGGGTGGGCCTGGAAGCGGCGGCAGCGGCGGCCCCGGCGCGAGCGGAGCGCGTGTGTGAGGAAGGGGCGAGTCTCCGCCCGCCGCCGCTCCCTCTCCCCGGCCGGCCGCCCGCTCGGCTCCTGTCTCTTTAAACCTCCCCCCCCCGCCTCCTTCGCCGTCTCCTTCCTCCTCCTCCTCCTCTCTTCCCGCACTCCCCCCCCCCTTCGCCCGCCGTGTGCGATGGTCCGAGCCGCTAACTCAACCCAGCCCGCCAGGCCCGGAGTGGGACAGACCAACGGGGAAGGGGCGGCAGGCGCACCCCCGCTCTGCCCCGCCACCCGCGAGGAGGGAGCCGGAGAGGGAGGGAAGGAGCACTGCGATTGGTTGGCTCGCCTGTCGCTCCGCCGCTGAAGTGCGTCTCATTGGCTTACTTTCTCTTCTTCCCCCCTCCCCCCCTTCCTCCCTAGCATTTCCCCCTGCCGGAAAGGGGCAGGAACGGTTGTGTGGATCGACAGGGCAGCCGACCAATGGAAAGAAAGGGCGGCACGTTTGCGAAGACTGCTTCGCAGCGAGTGGCCGCCTCCGCCGTCACTCTCACACGAAGATGCGAGCGGATTGGCGGCGGCGGGCTGGGGGGCGGCACCGCCCAGCGACGGCCCGGACTATGGGGGCAGCGGTGCTGTCACATCCGCTGATCCCGGCTGCTTCGGTCTTTTACCTCAGTGATTTCCTGAGGGGAGGCGGGCGGCGGCGGCCGCGGCCGGGTCGCAACCGGGGCAGAGCCGCCTCCACGCCTGGCCGAAGCCCTGCCCGGGAGCCTCGGCACCAGCTGAGGGCTGTGCGGCCGCAGCGGCCTGCGCTCAGCTGAGGCGGCCGGGGGGCAGCGCTGGGTGCGGCAGGCCGCGCCGCGCTGCTGGCGGGAGCTGCCGCCCGCCGATAAGCGGCGAGAGCAGCCCCAAAAGCGCCCCTTCACCACAAGTGGCGTTAGCGCGAGGCTGCCCATAAATAGCCCTACGAGGAATTGAGAAAAGAGCGAAAAGCGCTGGAATCCTTACACGGCTCCGGGGCGATAGGCGCCCCGCGTTGCTGTGTGAGAGCGGAGTGAGGCGAGAGGAGGAGATGGGAATGGAGCGCCGTCACACCGGGCTCTTACACAACCCCTGCAGGGCTGTGCCGTGGGGAAGGCAGAGCTCCAGTGCCCTTCGTGCGCTCCTGCCGACACCGTCTTTCAGGAGCTGTAACCTCGAGGTGTACCAGGACCTCCCCCCACCCTGCCCTATTGCTTCAATGCGCAGAACTTGTGAGAAGCAGCCGTTGTGGCAAAAGAAATAGGCACAGACACCCACCCCCTGCCCTGTGAGAGGCGCCCAAACATCCCTCAGCACAGAAGGAAGTTGTATCTGAATGAACGGGATGGGTAATTAATGCCCTAACAGCACGCAGTGTTTCTTCTAATGAATCTGTGTATCTTCCAATTAAATAAACCCCCCCATATTACTACACTTACAGAGGGTTATTATTATTCCTCAGCAACTTTCTATTACTGATCTTGGGGCTTTTCTCCATGGCCACCGCATCAAAACAACAGATAAAGATAAAAGAGAGAAATTCTGCCTGTGAAATCTAAGTCCATCTCTCTGAAGAAACAGGATATCAAAAAGACAATGCATGTGTTCAAAGCTTTGCAGATACTGAAGTTTTCACTGAGATTTCTTTGCAGCTCTTTCTTGCAAAGTCATCATGTTTACTCTATGTAAGGTGCAGCAGCATTTGTCTTATTCAGAAATAAAAATAATCATGTCTTTATAAAGCACAATTCTTTCATTTTAAGAAGGGAGAACACCTGCAATTTGTTCTACTCCCAAATAAATCCTTCCTTTGGAACACAGTATTTTTTTCTTTCTGGCCAGATCAGGAACAATTACAACAGTCAACCATTCCTGCTTCCTGAAGTTCTATGGCCCACCCCCTGAGGAGCTGCTGGGGATCTGCAGAGCATTCTCAGAGATAACACACACAAGCACAAAATCCATCCTTAACCACAACTACTGTCACCAGAGGTTCTCCATCACATCCCAAAGGATGAATGTTGAAATTTTAAGATTGACTCCTAGGGACATTTCCATGAATACAGACAATGCCTTTCAAGCTTAAAGGTCCCCCCAGAGTTTTTCTGGCATTTTGTCCTCCAGAAAGGGAGGGAGCTTTTTGAACCAGAAATCTGATTTCAGGTTCACTCTGACAGTGAATCATTTTGGTACCAAAGCAGAAATCCATTCTAAAATTACACAGAAAAAGAATGGCTCTCGACTTTTTCTGAAGCCAATTCCTTACCTGAGGAGCCTGAACCAAGCTCCAGAAGGTATCAGTGTCATCAAGTCCTTTGCTTTCCATCTAATGAAGACACCAGAATCTTTCCTGTGAAGAACAAAAAATTTCATACTCCACAAATACCTCCTGATTGTGCCAGCCCATACAGTAAAGGTGGCACAGCAACAAAGCACATCAGTTCCAAAATAGAACAGAAAATAGTTACAACATTTTGTCATGTGGTAATTTGCTAAATCAGGGCCTGCTTGCTACACACACACACACACACACATGAGAGTTTGTAAGTTTGCTATAGTTTAATTTACTCTTGGGCATGGCTTGGGAATGTTTCCAGAATAAAACCTTTTGGTGCAGTAGATAGCTTGGGAAAGGATTTGCCTCTGGGGGCAGAAAACCATTTCAATCCCTCCTGCATCTCTTGGAGGAATTTTTAATTTTAAAGCACTGATGATTATGCTAACTAGCGCTTACCCCCAAATGACAATGGAATATAAATGTTGATAGTAGCTAAAACATACTGCAAACGTGCAGCAAACTCTTCCTCCAGAGAGTATCTGTGTTACATGAGAGCTCAGCTGGGAAGATGCTGTGTTCCTCCACATGGGGAAGAAAAGCGACTGTATCCTCAATCCTTGTCATCCCAAGGTGGCACTTCCAGCATTACTCAATTACTGACCTCACAACAAAACAGATTTATATGGTCCCAGCTGCACCACCCTCTCTAAAACAAAGATTTGGTTTTTGGTCCAGTCAGTTGGTAAAAGCATCTGCCAGATTAGAGGCTTCCCCCTGCCTACATCTGAGCAGAGGGGATGAAGCAGCTGCTTCAATCCTCAACATTCAGTGCCAGTCAGTCCAGCTGCACAGGTCTGGCCAGAAGGATGCTTGTCAGTCCATGGAGCACAAATAGGTGGATTTCAGTGGGCTGAGCTGACTTAACATTTCGTAATCCACTCCCGAAGTTTTCCCTTGGAATCACAGGCCCCTGTATTGCTAATTTAAACCTAGTGACAATACATTTGTTTGTCTTCGTGATCTTTTGCAGATCTCTCCAAAGTAGTGCATGGAATTCCAAGGATTCATGCCCCTTAGGTTAAAAAAAAAAAAAAAGTCCAAGAAAAACAGAACACCTTCACTTATTTTTCTGAGGATCATTTCTTTGATTTCCCGTTGGCATCGTCATGGAATGAAATCTTGGCCCCAAATGAGCTCAACAGGAATTTTACCACTGACTTAAATGGAGCTAAAATATCCTCCCTGTTGTTTGTCAAGTCAGCTATATCCAGACAATCCTTTAACATCTGACTTCAACCAAACACACAGAAAAGTTCACTTCCCTAGTCTTTGAAGACAACACAGCACTGCCAATCTCATTAAAAAAATAAGACATTTATTCCTGGCAAGCTGCTTGTAACAAGGAGGGGTCCATCCAGTGCTACTACCAGAACCACATCTCCGTTCTGTACCATACAGCTATTGGCAATAGCTGCCACTTTCCAGGAAGAAATGTCCAAAGCATCCATTTACTTGTGAAAGTCATTGTGCTGAAAAACCTTTGTTTATTGTATCAGCCCTCATCTGCAGTTTCACAGGAACATGGGAGGCTTTCACCCCATTCATCTTCTGTTTTCCAGGCTACTAGAAGGGCTATTCCTAGGTTAGATAGCAGCCATTCAACCTAACTCCCTCTCAGCTTTTGTGAGTAAAGGTAAGGTTGAAGGATAACTGATCAAAGGAGGACAACTGATGTGAGCTACTTTCCTTCTCTAAAACGCCTGAGACAAGGTGGTGCTTTATTGCAAAATATTCAGGCCGGGTCAGCCACAAATGGGGTCCATCTTTGTTATGGCCATAAAAATAAAACTATCACATTATTTGACCAGAAGATACTTTCAAAGTCTATTCAAATGGGGAAAACCATCAGATGATGTCTGAGAGGAAGGAAACGTACAGAGAGAGGCTTTAGAAAGGGATCTGCACACTGCTGCTCCCCACCCCAGGTACTGGGGAGCTACCATGCTGCACACCTGTGTGAAAGCAGCTTCCTTCCAGCTCGTTCCTCCCTTGGGAAACAAAACCAAAAATCAGTCTCCGCTATCTGATGAGCCTTAATTCTCAGCACTTAAATAATTAGCTTCTCAAATGTACGAAAACAACTCTCATTTTCTGGATTAGTGAAGGAAGCTGGGTTCCACTGAGCAAAGCTATTATGGAGCTGCTAATGCATGGTTTCATCGCCTGCCACTAAACACAGAGCAGTGTGGCTCCGGGGAGAGCAAGAACACAAGGAGAGCAGCGCTGCAGGGTTAAAGTGGAAGGCAGCAGGTGAAGCACTGGTAATAGAGGCAGTTGTGGTTTCATGGCAGGAGGAGGGTTGGCTTTGTTTGTGTGCCTGCCCAGTTTTATCTGGGTTTCTAACGATTACATAGAGCCCGAAAGATGACCAAGCACAGGGAGATGATAATGCGCGGATAGTTTACTTTAGGCACAGACCAGTCAAAGGCAGTTCCCAAAGCAGGGTAACAGAAATGGAACATGCTCAGAAGCCAAATCCTTTGGAAGCCATTTGGAACTTCTGCTCAGGTTCAGCCAGCTCCAGCAGCAGAGAAGGGCAAAGAGCTTCAGTGCAGCCTTTCACAGCTGTAAGGCTATAGGGATAGTGGCACACTCTTGCTCCCCATGCTTTTGACTTAGGAGTTCACGGGAAACAGACTGCAAAGAGACTTTTTCCACATCTCACCTTGGCAGGTATAGACATATAAACTCTTCAGAACAAAATCTAATTTCATACCTCGGCACAGGAGTGGTGATTTACTTTTTCATGACTGGATGGAGAAGGGGCTGAAAAAAACATCAGAAAGAACTGCTTTGCTTTGTTCTAGAAGACTTAAACCTAGGCCCCATTAGATGAACAATTCAACGCTATTAGGGCTGCTCCTTTCCCCTTCTGCTTAACTCTTTTGCTGCCCCACTTCAGACTTTAAGATCTGTTTCACACAGGCATAACCAAAAGCCCACACTGAACCTATCGATGTGGTACAGGGAAGGGGGAAACAGAACAGAGATTGCATAGGAAATCAGGGCTTTTGAGCCTTAGCTACAGCTATTCAACAAATGCAAAGTCATGTAACTTCTCAGACACCAGGAGTTGGAAAAGCCTGAAGTGCTGATTTCTTTACATTCTTCAGCATCAAAAATCCCTTCAGGATGTGTCATTCTCCCCTTCTCATCGGTACACACAAGTCAGTGGATCAGAGTACCTGCAGTTCTGGATGTGGATTTGGGACTAAACGCCTTCTTACAGTGAAGTTCTTCTAACTGCAGTAAGTGTCAATAAGCCCTCAAACTTCTCACATCTGTCCCACCTTTCCAAACAAAATGAAACTACACAACACTTTTGACATCCATAAGAAAAGCCTGAAATTGCAATGGAAGGCCTGGGTTAAAGAAGAAAATCTGGTAGAGGCATGCAGATGGGAGATTAGTGAGGAAATCAATGAAATCACAATGGTTTATGCAGCAAAGTTTGTGCCAAACTACTGTTCAGAGCCAGGCTCCAGGGGCACCAGGCACCCTGCAGACAGACGCTGCAGAACATCAGCACCTTCCCCAAGAAGGAGCAGCTCTCTACAGACAGCTGTTCAAACTTAAGCATCTCTGAAAACACAGAGATGCTGCTGCTGGTGTCAGGGCTTGTTGGACCACTGACTTCTGAGGAGTTACAACCCATGTAATTTAGCCAAAGCAATCAGGAAATAATTATGTACAGTGGAGAATTAAAAGATGGTAATTAAATTGTACAAATAAATAACTGGAGTGACTAAAAAAGTCTACCCAAAGCCTCCTTTTGAGCGGTATTTAATGTAAATGAATCACTTAGTGGACAATACAACAATCATCTGTTCAGCTTCTATTCATCATCAAAAACAATACGGAAGGATTGGCAGGGAGCAGCCGTGTGCCAGAGGGAGCCCTTTAGGAAACACCACAGAAGCTGGGCTGACTTTTGTCTGTTCTTCTATTGTTCCCTGACAATGCTTTGCTAATGAATGTCCAACCACGTCATTTCGGTCACCACCTCCCCCCTTATTTATTTATTTCTCCCAAACCAACTCTGTAGTAATACTGACTTGTCCCAGTGAGCTGAAGTGCTCGTTCACATTAGGGAGAGTTGCATCGTTAGGTGTGAGTTTTGCCAAGGCCTGGGAGCTGAGGATGCGTGGCCTCAGGCAGCCTGGGAAATCCCACAGTAAGCAGTCCATCAAAATCCTTTGATTTGGGCAAAAACACATGAAGTTTTAAGGGAAGTATGGTGTACCTTTGGAACTTCAAATGCTTACTGAACTCAGTATTGGAGCTGTGTGCTCAATTCATCTTTTGTTGCTTGGTTTGAAATTATGCTAACTTCACTCTAGGAAATAAGCTGCTTTTCAGTAGGGTGTACTCGAACCAACTGCACCCAACATTATCTTGAGCTAGTTAACTCCTAGAGCCTGTGAGCTAAAAGGAATCCGCATTCAGGATCTGGGGAGGCAAAGTACCCTGCAGCATTGCTGGTTCAACTCCTCATTGACCACAGCAGAAGGAAACTCACTGAAGTGGTCTGAGATGAGAAAAAAGGGCAACAAAGATAAAAGAGTGGGGCAGATAAGCAGGCTATGCTGCTGAAAAATAGGCATGTGGAATGGCACCCAGATCTGACTTCCCAAGGTTGTCTCTGAGGCCACGATGCACAGGGTTTGCTTTATTTTGTCTTAAATGAAATCTGAAGCTCTGCAGCAAATTTTCTGCAGCCAGCGTTGTGTTTTTTTCCTTGCCAAACCCAGTGACGACAGTATGTGGGCTTCTAGTTAACACTACCTAACATTTGAGATATAAATGCACACTTCATAAACTCCTGTTACTAGCTCAGTGTTCTAAAGTGAAACAGACAGAGATGGCACCAAATTCCCCAAGGCTGACTCTCACAAAATCCCCAGCAAGCTAGCTGTGTCGCCCAGCCTGTAACTGGGGAGCTTTACTCACAGCCTGTATTCAGCACCCCACTGAACGGGGACTCAAGAGGACTGCAGCTGGCTCACCATGCGACCATTCGTGGTATTGCTGTTCCCAGCTTCCACCTGCCCTTCGGCTGGAGGTCAATAAGGCCGAAGCAGAGGCTGTAAGATGAGTTGCATGACTTCTCTGTGGCCACCACAGTTGCTTGCTCAGGGTATCAACACACCCTCAGCTCCAGGTGCACAACTCAGCACCTACAAGGCAGCTCCGCCAGGCACGGTGTGGAAACGCATGGCTGCCATGGGCTGCAGCAGGAATCCCAAATGTCACCCTTCGACTAAACATCTCTACCCCTGGACAGGGGTTGGGAAGTGAGAACCACTGCTCAGCTTCTGGTAACAACAGTTCATCTCACAAGACCACTGTCACCATTTGTATTAATTGATGCTTTTTACAGAAATCTCTATTTAAAAAAAAAATAATCAAGGATCTTTTTGGAAGGAAATAGCCTGCTTATATTAACATACAGTATATTAAAGGTATCATCCTAATACTGGGATACACTGAGAAGAAACCAGGCTAATTGACTTATTTTGTTTAATAAACTTCCCCTGAAATATATATATATATTTATTAAAAAAAAAAGCAACAGTATAATTCTGTTCCTCCTTGCTCTGGTAAAGAGGTTTTTTCTTGTTGTTAGTCCCTCGTGTGGTTGCTTAAGTCAGGTCTCACTGTAATTACATACCTCACAGCAGTGCAGGGAGACTTAATTAAGAGAGTCACTGTAGGTTCGCTGTCAGATAGGACCCAGTCCTGTCGGGAAGGCGCTGGGATGTGGCTGCAGCAGGTATGTTCCAGCAGACAGCTGAAGTTTGCAGTGGGTTTTGCCATCCTCCTGCAGAAAGCAGCACAGACACACCCAGCAGCCTGTATGCAGAGCCCCTCGACTCCACCATCAGGGAGCCTGTGGTTTTCAAAATCCCTCTGTGCTCACCAGGAGACGCTCTGCCACACCGCAGGATTTCATATTCCCCCCCCCCCCCCCCAGCTTCAAAAAGTGTGACTCACCAGTTTCAAACGGTGACATTTCATTCCCAACCTATTCTGGGAGCAGCTGGCTTTGTAACACATGGGATGTGGGGAGAAGGGAGGGAAGAGCCAGATTGAATGAAGCAAAAACCACTCATTCTCTCCCCCACACAGGTATGCTGCTTCTCCATTTCAGAACCACACAACTTGGGATGTGCTGGCAAATTCCACTGGAGGAAAACAACACAACAAGCACACTGCAGAGAAAAACGTCTGTACAAGCAGTGATGCAATTCGCTGTCAGTCAGGAGGGACTCTTCACACCCCACAGACGTGAGGAAATGCACTGTCCTCACTCCTCACAAGCTGAGCCCTGCAGTTCTGGATTGCTCCTCCAAACAGACCGTGATACAGACCCAGGCTTTAGTCATCAACAATATCTTACTAATGATGAACAAATGTTCTGTGCAGCGGGGAAGATGACAACAGGGAACGACAAAGAAATCCCTGTCAGCTCCCGGTCCCAAGAGGAGTTTTGTGTCACACTGCAGGTTTGCGTAGCTCGTGTCCCTGCTGCAGGGACATCACGCCATAAGCACAACACGCAGCACGTGAGCACAGGGCTGCTGCAGGCTCCGGCCTTGCAGGCTTGCTGGCACACACAGCAGTGCTGTCACCAGTGCAGTGCCAGGAGCACAACCTCCGCCGGCCTCACACCATAAATCCACAGCCGGCCGCCCGGCAGCACAGCAGTGCTCCAACCCCAGTCATGAACAGCTGTAAAATTCCACGGGGAGGGAGCTGGGTGTGATGCAACCCCACGGGAGCGGGGTGCAGGTCTGCAGCATGCGGCTCAGCCGGGCACCAGCACTGCAGGGAGCACTGAGCACGGCGACCCAAGGCAGCTGCAGGAGGGGACCAGCAGCACAGCGTGATGACACAGCGCTGCACACCCTGCTGTGCCTCTCACTGCTCCTAACAGAGCCCTGTGCGTGTCTGTGCAGGAAGTGTTTGATTACAGTTCCATTCACCTCCTTTGCTGCCTTTTAGACCAGGGAGGGCTGTGTGTGTGGCTCCCTGCAGCAGCGCGGGACCTTGCATGGGCAGATCCACTCCCATTCTTTACCTGTGAGAGCCTCGCGGTGCTCATTGAGGGAAGAGGAGCTGGCTCGCTGCGTGGTGCTGGCATGCAGCAGCAATGACCTTGGCTAGGTAACTATCTACTGAATACAACAGATATAAAAACAGCACCAAAAAAAAAAAAAATCTGCTGCTAAGGTAAGGAAAGGCTGTGGTTTGTTAAATAAATGCATCTGTCAGAGCTGGATTTTTTTTTCCTCCCAGCTTCCCTAAATGCCCTTCACCAGCAGAGAGGGGGAGGGGACCTGCTCTTTGAAGCTTTTTCCTTATGGGAATAGAAAACACGGAAAGAATTCAATTCTCTGCCACAGCCCAGCAGCACCGTTCTGTGCTTCAAGAGCTCAAGCCCGGCCACAGCTGGCTGGTGGGAGCTGGGAGCAGCGCCGCCAGATGAGCCTTGCCCAACATCCAGCATCGTTAAGTGTCCCCCATAGCGTTAGGGCACAGAAAGAGCAGAGGGAGGAATGGAGACAGGGAAGAGAAATAGAGAAATTCTGTGCAGAGCGCTGCAGTTATTCGTATCTTTGATCAAAAGCACCATCTAGTGAGAAAAGGGAACACTGCAACTGACACTGCTCTGCCTCAACGACACATGGAATGTGACTTTGGATGGCTTAAAAACAAGTGGCACCACACACTCTGCTGTGCCCGACTGAACAAGAGAGTATTCAGAAATTACTGTGCCCTATGTAATTATTTCTCCAGTGGAAACGTGTCCTCTTCCTCCCCTCTCCTCCCACCTGAGATCCTCAGCCTCACTGAAGCCAGCAAGGCGTGTGGCACTACAGGAAGAGAAGGATTTCCACGTTGCAGTTCGAGAACTAAAGCAAAGCGAAGGAGGGTGAGCAGCCCAAGGTCGTGCAGGAAGTCAAAGGCAGATCCGGGAATAGAGAGCAGCAGCCCTGGATGCAGAGCAGTGCCTGAACAATAGCACAGCACTCGCCCTCTGCTGTCTTTAACTCTTTCCTACCTCACCAAAAAGCACTGTAGGGGCTGAGCAGCCACTCCTCTGCATGTGTGTTTGCTGCCTTGCAGGACCAGCCCTCAGACCTCACTGCTTGCACCACACCAAGACAGAGAGGTAAGGCAGCAGGGATTGACAGGGTTGGGTACCCTGAGGTCAGCAAGGCTGATACTTCTATACAGCAACCACAATTAGAACCTCTTTATGGGAACGGTACCTCAGCATTACCATATCTCCACTTCTACGTGTGACAAAACATCACGGTCTCCCTCAGAGGCATTCAGTTCAGTTAAAATGGCTGTGGTACATTTTGTGATTCTCAGTGCTCCCTCTTCCCCAGCACTTGGATTGGCCGCAGAAGTCAGGAGTTGCAGCACAACCACATAAAGTATCTGTAGGCTCAGTAAGTCTACGCTTTTATTGATAGCAAGCTTGGAAATGCTGCAGTGCAGTGCCTGGAAAAGGCAGCAAGTACAAATAACTGGAACCAAACCCCATAGAAATGAACTTCAAGAAAAAATTCAGGCAAAAACCTGTAGTGCAGCAAGCTGAACCCGGGCAGAACTCTGCCAGAGAGGAGTGAGGGGCTACAGCCCAGTGCCTCCACTGAGAGCTCTCTGAGAGGAGTCCAGAGCCCAGGTTCCAAAGGTTCCAAACCAGAAATGTAACCTGGGCAAGAAGCAAAGGGGCAAAACACACAACCAACCTTCTTGGGTCCACTGCCCAGAAGGGACGCAGACATCCTAGGCTGGTTTTTAGGTGCGACCAAAACCTCAATCTATGCAAACAGGGAGGGAAAGGAGAGACTGCACCCTTACTTCAGAGGCTGTGACAAGGAAATCTTTAATTATGCCACAGCTCTTTGAACATTTACATTTTCCAACCAAAGGCACTGTGAAATTGGGAGCTCTCAGTTCAAACTAGTTCATGGATGTTTCCCCTGGAGGTTTTGTTACCCTGTGGGGATTTCTGCACGGCTCTGCTGTTCGAGTAAGCATTCAGAGCTCTTCTCAAAAGAGAAGCTGCACCCCATGCCCCTTGAAAAATAGGTGACAAATAAGAGCCTGGAAGAACTGGAGCACAAAATTGTTGCCCTAGAGAATAGGGTTAAAAGGCTGAAGATTTGCACTCAGCGATGCCTGCAGCAAAGCAGATGTGACCAAACAAGTGCAAACAGCTCCTAGAGTTTGGAGATATTTTCCCCTCAAAAAAAGAGCTCCCACACTTCAGGAGGGCAACAATAGAACAGCAGGATGTTTGCTAAGGAAGCGTTAAAATGCTAAAAGGATTCCAGCCCTCTGCATTTCTAGGCTGACACAGCGAGAAAGAGAAGAAAAGAGGAGACAATGAGTGCTAATAAAAACAACAGGCGTCGTTTTAAAAGACTACACCAACATTTCGCATTCAGGCGGCACGGTCTCCAGAACAAAAGCCCCAGGTTCAGGACAGACTCCTCTCTAATGTTCCTGAGAACAAAGGCATGTTGACACAAGTTACTCATCTCACCAATATGCAATTTGTGAATCAGCAGGTTTAAATCAAACGTGAGCTCGTTGCTAATTACATAGATCAGGTTCATCTACTAAAACAGATCCCAAGCAAAGCAACAAAATCGAGACTTATTCTAATGAATTTTCTTCTCTAATTGCAAGTCTAGTCTGACTGACTCCCTGCCGCATGACTCTCCACTCAACCATTACGGGGCAGTCGCTTTCAATCAACTTTGCTACCACCTGCCACCTGCTAGCACCATCCAGTCTGGTGACACTGACTATTCCTGCTAAAATAAATGAGCTGGCAGATACCGGGTAAGTTGCACGGGAGCCTGGATGTACCTGTCAGGCAATTACTGTCCTGTAAGAAAGACAACGCACCAGTCTGTAGTTCATTGCTCTGGTGAGAAGGATGGTTTGAAATGTGTTTTTTTTTTTTCCAGCTCTGATTTTCAGGAGACTGAACAGACAACAGCTTCCAGTCAGGCTGCCGTGACATAAAGCAACTGCTTCTTGGTTTTGTTTTTCAGTTTAATTTGTATAAATAAAATTGACGACTCCTTCCTTTCGTTCCACAGTGACCCTGGAGATAGAAAACTGTGTTACCGCTATCAGACCTCTTGGAATGCGACTTTTTAGGAAGATCCCAAGTTCTTTTCTTTTTTTCAGAACTTTTTTGATCCACTACTAATGACAAACACACTGATGTGAACTCAGGCTCCGGCGTATTTCCCTTATTGCAGAGGAACAAAACATTATTACCCGATGTAAGCCATCCTTCAAATAGCTCTCATAAAACCCTACTGTTTATGTCAGGGAAAGACACCCGGGATTACCTACCTTTGTCTCTGGATGGTGCCTCTGTCAATCTAACTTCTGCTCATGCATCACCATGGGGATGGGAACGGGAAGGAAGCACTGGGATGAAGGCACACACCCTTCTTGTGGTGCAGGAGGTCCCCACTGTGCTCAGTCCCTCGGGCCTTTGGGATCACAGGGACTTCGGTTCCCGAAGGCACGATCAGAGCTGTGCAGTGCCCTGGCAGCGCTCCGTGGCCCGCTGCCAGCGCCATCACTGAGCGCGGACACGTAAAGCTGTCATTCAGGTCTCACTTCATCACCAGAGCTGCCACACAGCCTGTGAGCATCCCCACAAAGAGCCCACGCAGGAGCTGCAGTTACCCCTGCTGTCATGGGGCGCTGCAGGAATTCAGCACCCCCCCATTCCTCACTCACACGCTGCACCATTTCTCCATTTTCAGTCTTCACACAGAGGGGTTCAAGAACAGGATTTAGATCCGCGTTATCAGCCAAGCACACAGCAGCAGTGTGAGCTCACCAGGGACCACCTCCCCCGGACAGGACGCCCCCCCGACGCCCAGCTCAGCGTTCGGAACAGCCCCATCTCCCTGCTTTCAGCCCATGAGCAGACAGGCTCAATGGAGCTGCCTGTGGAGCCAGGCGGCGCTCATCTTCCTATTTTCCCCCGTTTCCCCATCTCTGACCTTCCCCGGCCCACGTGCGAGCAGTTCTGGCACATCCCAATGATGGGGACGAGGACGGAGCCCCGCGAGCAGCTTAGCGGACCCGGAACGCTACGCTGGGAGCGGCGCTGCTCGACCGGACCGCACACACGGGGGGACCCATTGGGCCAGCACTGCCCCTTCCCCGCTACCACTTCCGGGTCGCCTCTCAGAGGGACGATCTGCCATTGGGCAGCGTACCGGAAATTCCGCCTCACCTGCACGCCGTACCACGCGCCCAGCTCCGCGGCACTTCCGGCTGTGGCCATGGTGACGGGGGCTGCCAGGTACGCGCCGTGCCCTCGCGCCGTCCCCCGCGGCTCCTCCTGTCCCTTCAGCGGCCGGCCAGCTCGGCTCCGCAGGGCGAGCCGCGGGGCGACTCGGGGGGGTGGAAGCGAGGCGGGAGGAAAACAGCGGGTAGGTGCCGTTTGGGGAGGATTTTAGGAGGGGGGGGTGGAATGAAGCCTCAAACCGAATCAGAGAGGCGGGAATATTTGCGCGAAAATCATTCGTCAAATGCAGCGCGGCTTCTAGAAGCGTCTGACACCCCTCCTTCTGTAACGCCGAGCCAGGTTTGTCTGCAGATAACGATTTTACATAGTCACATTCATGGCCACGTGAAGTTGCTGTTGAAACACAGCAGATCATCTACGTTGTTTCAGGTAATAACCGTCAAACGGCGGCACGTTGAGGCCGGGCTGTTAGAACTCATCCCCAACTATTGGAACAGGAGCTCACCCACCTGGCCCCGCCCCAGGCCATCGGCTGCCCCTCGGTGCCATCAGCTCAGAGCCCCGCCTGCTCCGTGGCACTTCCCACAGCCACAGCTGCTGTTGCTGCTTCTGAGAAGTCCAGCTGGGTTCAGGCATTCCTTCTCCTAAACCTCTTCTCTGTCTCCCACATGAAGGAATTCAGGCAGAGCAGTTGTAGCCAGCACCTGGATTCCTTCTTAGTATTTGCGTCTTTTTGACATGATTTTCTGTTTGTAAGTGTAAAAACAAATGCTGCAAGCATAGAGTGGCATTTCATTAATTCAACCATTTGAATGGAGTCATTGTTTTTTCCTCATTAGACTTGAGCTGAGGTTTCTGAAATTTGTTCTACCGTTTATGGGGATCTTTTGCATCAGAAGAGTTGTCAGCACATTTCCTTTTTGCTTGTATTTAATCACTGATTTTTTTTTTCTTTTTTTTTTTTCCCCTCTACCCTCAACATTTATAAGTTTGATTTTAATTTCTTTCTAAAGTAGTTGGGTCATTGAAAACATTTGGGTGATGCGAGTAGTTTTCACTTCTGGCTTGAAAAAGATTTAGTAAGTTTGGTCAGTGGGACAAAACACCCATTTCTCTCATAAATACCAGGATCTGATACATTGTGTGGTACAGAACTCCTCTGTATGCTCCCTTGGGCTCAAAGTTCTCAAGAATTCTCAGGAAAGAAAAATATCTTTTTAATTGGCAAGGCAACTATTTTAGGACGTGCACTATTGTAGTGCTATAATGTGATGACAACAGAAAGGTGGCAAAGCCTTTATCTACAGCAAATGAGAGCAGGCCCAAGTACAGCAGCCACACATACAGAAATGAAGAAAAAGAACTACTTACCTTTGGAAGACCTCAGCAAGAGATGCTCTCACCTCACTTCCAACCCTTAAATGAAATCTGGGAAGGGGTGGATCCTGGCTGTACCTCTTCCAGTCACTCTGGTGGATTGCATGCACCTGAGCTCCCCTGGCTTGGCCCTGCCTTCCCACCAGGTGCTCGATCACTGCTTCAGGCTCTGACTTAGCATTGCCACAACTATAAAATCAGGGTATGCCTTGAAACTGATTCAAATAAGAGCTACAACTTATTTACAAGTTGTGCTTTTTAAAAAAAAATATATATATATTTTTAAAGAGCGCATAAAGAATATTTAGTGGATGCTCTGAGGTCAGTACTGGAAATTATTTAGTACTAGCAATAATCAGATGGCCATCAAAAGCTTTACCTTTTTTAACGCAGCTCTATCTTTTTTATACGTGGGTTAAGTTACCCCCATGTTTCAAAGGTCACAGAGCATATTCCTGAGGCTTGTTTCTAGAGGCTGTGCCTGCATTGGGCAGAGCACACTTGCTTGGACTGCTGCCATTTTGTAACCAAAGTCAGATCTGTCCTGTAGAAAGACCAGAAGGAGACACCACCTCATAGAGGCACTGGCAAGTGAGGCTCCTTCAAAGGTACGATATTGTGCTTTCTTCAGACTAAAGTGGGTCAGTAATAGCTTAAAGCTGCTGTGATTCTGGATGAGTTCTTTCTTAGGAAAAATGATTTTTTTTTTTTCTTCCTTCCCTGAGCTCCCTTTAAATGACACCTTTTGATCTCTGAAAATAGCCTCCCAGTTGCTGCCATTTGTCACAATGTGATTCTAGGTGGCCAAAACTAAAGGAGAATAGATCTTGTTTAAGGAAACTATCAGGGTTTTGATTTTTTTTTTTTTATTATTATTATTAGCACTTGATCTCACCATTGTTGCCTTTAGAGCACTTTTGACCTTACTGACCTCCTTTTTTCCTCTGAAATCCTCCTAGCTTTTACAGGATAACATCCAGTTTTTGCTTTAAGGGGAATGTTTTTCTAAACAGATGTATGTGATTTATTTTACATGAACCCTTTCCAACGGTTTCCAGTCATCTGTATTTGGTTTTCCATTATCAGTGATATTTTTAACTTCTCTCTAATAATCTGTACATTCCAGTGTGTGTCTTGGGATGAAGAACTGAGAATTTCAGGAGTTCATTTGAACCAGTAATGAGTAGCAGGTTCTCTCCTGCAGATAATTTGATTTCATTCTTAATGGTAATGTTTATAAATAACAGATCCTTGCTTTTTTCAGTGCAAATAGCCAAACTTCTGAACTCGTACATGAGAGCAAGGAAAAGCCTGTTGCTTTTGGTATGAAGTGTTGAAGGAATTCTTTATTCTTTACAAAACAGTTCAGCTATAGGTTCTCCTCTTTCTTTTCTCTTTTTAGCTTGACTGAGCTTTATTTGTTCTGGGGCTCTTTTATGGAGCTGTTTGACTACCTTCCATGACAGATACCTAAGCTCTGTTACCTAAATAAGAAGGATCTGTACCTTTGGTTAGCTGTTCTTTCTCACTTCTGCTCTTCATTCAGTCTTCCTCATCCTCTGCTTCCCCTCCCTTTACATAGAGGGAGTTATCCGTTGTTTCAAACCACAGAACTGGACTGTAGCTGTCGATTTGCTGCAACCTTCAGGCAGAGACTGGCAAATTTGCCCCATTCCTGTGTGTGATATGAACAAAAAGAAGAGAAAGAAAAGCAATGAAAGACTTGCAAAGATTTTCAAACAGAGAAGACTAAATACAGACCTTTTCTGTTCAGAAAGTAGATGAGTAATAAACAGTATGATTAAGGAATAAGTTAGGCAGGCAGAACAGGTTCACACTGATGACTGATGGATGCTGCAAGACCAAAATGCAGTTAGCTTTTAGCTGGTGGGCATGGGGGTTCTTTTCCACCAACCCCTGTGACTGAGTTGGGTGTAAATTCAGTCTGCATTTTGTCAGAGAACAGGAAGGAACCATGCTGAAATCAAACATGGGAGCCTCTCCCACCTCCTGCTATGGTTTAGTGAGGACAGGAGTCAGAAAAGCTCCTTGTTAGCTTCTCACCTGCTCTACGCTGCTGTCTGCATTTTGCCAAAATCTGAAGCAAAGTTGGCCAGGGCCAGATTTCGAAATGTGTCAGTTTCAACTTGGGCTTTGTAAAGGAACTGCCACCCTTCCTGTCAGCTCCCACTTTGGAAATAATTAAAGGTCTTGAAAGGGAGCTGAATATTTTTGACTCCAGAATGGCCCTGTAAGGCACACTGGTCAATGTCAGCACCTGCTGTCCCTGCCCACCTCTTGTCTTCTGAATCTAAAGAGACCCTTCAGAGCAAAAAAGGACAATTTAAAGAGGCAGCTGCTTTAAATGCTTTAAGCAGCACCCCCTGCTTATGCAGCCTAAAGAAGGGCAGTGACCTTACATCTAAACAGCTCTTTCCCAAGGATTATTTTGGGGGGATGTGCACTCTTCTCATTTTAAATCTGTCTTCTCCTGTAAATCAATACAGAATAGCCAGTGTGTGCATGTTCAACACAAAGAGGTGAAGAAATAAGATGCTGAACAGCTGGGTTATGTGCTTATGCACTGCCTTTCGGTGGAATTAATTTCATCCCCCTTCTGGGTTTCTGATTTCCATTTTGGGCATACTCCCTGTGCCCCAAGGGAGCCCATGGCCTGGACATCTGCATTGTGTTACACAATGAAGTGCTTTGTAGAGATACATGAGTTAGCTCAGTAATGGGAAGTTCCATAGTAGCAAGAGAAAAGCTGTGTGCTAGTTTGATGGTTTTTGTTTTAGACCTCACCATGCCTATTTAGAGCTAGCTTAGCTATCTTTGGCTGATTTTACAGTGTTCTAGCTATTCCTCTGGAAATACTTGATAGTTCATTACTGGTTCAGCAAGGTAGCTTTCTTTATAACAATCAGAAGCATGCAGAGAGATATCCCAGCCCTGAAGAGCTTTAAATGTAAATACACAGTTGTAAAGAAGGGAATTTGGAGCAAAACAGAAAAGCCTGTGGAAACAGCATCTGTGGATCTAGGTTTGTTGCATGACAAGGTCCAACTTACAGGATCCAACACCAAATGTCCTGCTGAAAGACTAAGCCAGCTGAAAGACCTTTGTAATGGAAGTGAACACATGTTCATATTTGCATTTTAATGCTGTAATTGGGTACTGATGTGATCTTTTGAAAGTCTAGACTCTAGATCATGTGTCCAAACTGCTTATTTTATGTTTTAATAAAAGGAATATTTTAAAAAGGTTTTGTTGCTTGTGTAGATAAACCATGTTACCTATTTTATGTATGGCCCAAGACAATTCCTGTTCCCTCAGTGCAGCCCAGGCAAAGTATTGGACAGCCATGCTCTAGATGTAGGGTTGAGGAAATCAGTAAGACAACTCTGGATGGGATTTGGTTTATTGGTCGTCTAAGGCAAGGGTTGGAAAAAGCATTTCTCTGGTTTTCAAGCCTCTGCTAATTCTCTTATTGGTAAAACAGTCCGTTTCCTTCACCTAGGAAGGCTGCTCAGAAAGGAAGACTCATGGATCTCACATCCACTGTTATCATCCCACTGCTTTTTGGCAGCCTGGGGATCTTCTCCCTTTTCCGGCTGCTGCAGTGGATGCGGATGCGCGCTTACCTCCGAGGAGCAGTGGTGGTGGTCACCGGGGCCACCTCTGGCCTGGGAAAAGGTAGGTATGGACAGCAGGGTGCCAAAGGCAGGCCAGGGAGTGGGCTGTGGGAGGGGGTCCTGCTGGAATAAAGCGGTAATGAGCATAAAGTTCCTTTAGTTTTGATCTTTGAGAGAAAGGACTGGTACAGCTATGGCAGTTGCAACTACCCACTGCAAATTCTGGTGCAAAAATAGTCCCAGCATTTGTAGAGAAAAATTCTGACTACCCTATATAAAGCGGAACCCATCAAAGTAAGAAACACACTGTGCTTCTTCGTGCCATCCAGGAGCCTTTTCTATAAATCTTGAAAAAGCCAACAAGTCAAACTGTTTCTCTAAACCTTCCCAGGAATTAGCATTCTGCATTTGTTGTTGCATTTCGGGATTCCCTGTCATCTTTTTCCCTCATCCCCAAGTTAATGTACTTTTCCTCTTCTGGTATAAATCCATCTATTTAATTTAAAAACTCTTGGCAATATTAATACAACCTTTTTCCAAATACCCCCCCCCCCCCCCCCTTTTTTTTTTCCCTCCTCCAAATCATACATTTATTTTTGTGTGAGTGAATACATTTCTAACTCTGCTTTAATTTAAATAGAATAACTGCTTTAAAAAGCTTCTTGAAGGGAAGAAAGCGCTCTCTGCCATCAAGGTCTTTCATTAGGATGAGAATAAGCAGAGCTTAAATTGATGCTGCATTTGCTTGTGAGTTTGTCCTTAAGGACAAAGGTGTAACTGAATGGCGAGGGGATGGAATTGATTTTTCTGCCTGTCAGAACCAAAAGGCTGATGGCAGAAAGATAATTTATATTTCTCATCAAAAAGAGCTGGTATCTCTAGGCAGTATCTCAAGGGAGACCTTCCAGCTGTGATATGCTGTGCAGATAAAGTGTTGCTGGGTGTTTCTTTCCACTCTTTTCCTTCTCAGGAATAATAAACCACTGCCCTAGTCCCTTGCTAGCTAAAGCATTTTAGCCTACGAGATGCCATGTGGATCTGCTGTTTGTCTCTGGCATTCAGATGTCCACTTTTCTCTTTTTCTTGCTTCCTCCCAAAGAATGTGCAAAGGCCTTCCATGCAGCTGGCTCCAGGCTGGTGCTCTGTGGCAGAGACAGTGAGAAACTCAAAGACCTGGCACAGGAACTTTCTGCCATGACTGATCACCGAAAGAATGTAAGTGCATGAGGAAGAAAGGCTCGCTGTCCCATGCAGCTGGGATTGGTATTTGTGCTAGCACAGAAGTTAGAGTTGCTTGTGTGTTGTTCTGTTGAGCAATAGGTTGTGGTTGGGGATAGATATTGCTATAGGAGTGCTTGGAGCTGACATGTCCAAGTTTGCAAAAAGCCTACTGAAAAAAAAGCCAGCTGAAAGACCCTTGCCTTGTAATGGAAGGGAGCACATGAAGTGAGCAGAGTGCCCCAGACACACTGCAGCTGTATGCTATGATGTGACTTCTCAAGGTTTGCTATATCTTTGCTTTTGTTTCTGAAGTCTAGCTCTGCTGGCTGTGGATAAGAAAAATATTGCTGGCTTCTGAAGTAAGACAGGAATTGCATTTTTTTACTACATTAGATACAGTTTCTTAGGTAACCCAGCAACAAACTGTGCACCTGAGGAAGATCTCACTTGCCCTTTTCCTCTATCTTGTATAAGGAACAGGCCACATGAGCAGAAAAAGACCAGAGTACAAGCTGCTCCTGTCATATATTCCTGTGCAGTAACCACCACACTGATTGAAGGAGGTTTGGATGGCCTTCTGTCTGAGTCATGAACATAAGCACATCTAGCACACCCTGAACGGTCTTTCTGCTAACTTTTGTTTTTCAGATACACAAACCTCACACTGTGGTGTTTGACCTCTCAGACACTAAAACCATTCTGAATGCTGCTGAAGAGATTCTGAAGTACCTGGGTCACGTGGACATACTGATCAACAATGCAGGCATCAGTTACCGAGGCACAATTGTAGACACAGGTCTGGATGTGGACAAGAAAGTGATGGAAACAAATTATTTTGGTCCCATAGCCCTCACCAAAGGTACCTGTCATTCACATCACAGGGGCACAATGGCTTATACCTTATGAAAGCCAACACAATTAAGAACAGCTTAACTGCTATTTGTAATTGTATTTTGTAGAATACAGTATGAGGGGAGGAGAGTTTTGTTTTATGGGCATGTATGACGTTGCTATGTGGGTATGACTGTATAGGAGGTACAGGATTAGAGATGATACCTTGCTTAAAACACTTGAGTCTGGAAGGAACTTTGGCTAGTCTGTCTGCTCTGACAATATCCTGGGAGAATGGAGTTTGGGTTCAAGGTGAGGCTGTAAGCTTTCCCAGAAGGCTTCTCTTGTTGTATAGAAGGTACAACCTGGAGGGTGTCAGCTGTAAGAACTGTAAAGATGCACTGGTGGCAGAAGAGAGCAAGTTCTCTTTACCATAGCAACTATAAGGCCTTTGTGCAACCTTGTTGGCAACGAATCACCTAATGATGTGAATGTCCCAGTTTCAGTATTCCAAGCATCATGCCTTGCCCAACTCCTACCCTGAACGAGGATCTTGTCATGCACTCACTTTGGCTTCTCTGAAGCACTACTCTGAAAGCATACATTCTCAACAGCAATAATGGTCAGACTGTTATTCTTTTTTGTCTCTTGCCAGCACTTCTCCCTTCCATGATCAAGAGGAGACAAGGCCATATTGTGGCCATCAGCAGTGTTCAAGGCAAAATAAGCATTCCTTTCAGATCAGCATGTAAGTACCTCCACAGAAGATGGGAAAGACATGTTTGGGGCACCAGACTGAATGAAAGATTGCACATTTAGTTCTCCATGCAGCTGGCTGTGTGCAGGGAAGGCATGCAGGGCCGTGAATCTGTGTGGTGACCACACTCAGAAACCTGTGGCAGCTGTTGAGGAAGACACACACAAATACAAAGCCCTGTCTTGAAGATGTTTGGAGATGAGAGAGGAGAATAAAGAATGTGATTTTTTTACTTAGAATTTTTACTTAGAATTTTAGTCTTAGCTGTTTCATATTCCTACCTTAATATTTGGGAGTCCTGTACATTTTCTATCCCTCAGGAGTAATCAGTTTGCTAATTTTATTACATTTTTTCCTTGTTATTTGTCTGGTTAATTTCCCATAAAAAAGTAAGAACTCTTCGGCTTAAGTTATGAAGTGCCATGGTACAACTGATAGCAAAATGAAAACCTACACAGTTACCTTGGACCCAGAAAAATCTGCACACTAGATCAGATATATCAATAAACAATATTGGTGAGATTACTGGAAAAAGTCTTGGAAAAGATAGAGGATCTAAGAAAACAGTATTTGGCATAAAAGCATCTGTAAATCATTGAAAATAAACAGGAAGAAGAAAGCATATAGTGGAGGTGGTATACATGTGGTAGAGCATGGTATTGAGTGAAGGAGAGCTTGGAGTGTCTGGGTGATCATGGCTTGCAGATGGTGTCGGTATGATTGCAGCAAGATGTGTGTTCTGAGGAGCTTCCAGAATGCTTGCAGACTGACCAGAGCTGTGTGGTTCAAGCAGCACAAAGCTCAGCTTTTGCTTATAGGTCCTCAGAGCATGTGCTAAGCTCTGTGCTTGTTGCTGTCATCCCTGAACCATGCTGAGGTGATGGCTGTCACAGCAGTGTCAACCAAGTGCACATGGAAAGCAAGCAAGCAAAAGGAGTCGTTCATCCACTGAACGGGAAAATCCTACCCTAGGGCACGCTATGTCCTTGTGTGATCAGGTGTGCAGCCAAGTTCGGAAGTCCTTAATGCTTAGTGCACATAGGGCATCGTGTTCCCTCAGCCTCAGTCAGTCTTATCCAGTGCCTCCCAAGACAGCCTTCATGTTTCTTTTATCATGAGTGGGAAGCCACTTGGGTTCACTCCATAGTGGCTTTGGCATGGCTGTGAGATGTTAAGTTCAGAATTCTAGCCAGTTTCCAGCTTGAGTATTTACATTTTGCCTACCTGAATTGCCTCTGAATTCCACTACCTCTTGCTGCCATTCACTAAAAACAATTAAAAGCTAGCTAACAGCTGCTGAGTTCTTGCTGAGAAGTGGCTGCATTCCTGTGAAAAGTCCACTTGGGATAAATTGTTCCCCAGCTCTGCTCTTAGCACATAGCCTTTGTCCTGTTTTTCAGATGCTGCCTCTAAGCATGCTACCCAGGCCTTCTTTGATTGCCTGCGAGCAGAGGTTGAACAGTATGACATTGATGTGACGGTTATAAGCCCTGGATACATTCAAACAAACCTTTCTCTCAATGCTGTAACAGCAGATGGATCTCGCTATGGAGGTGAGATGTGGTTTTGTGTCCTATACCCAACACATTTCTAACTCACTGAGTTACTCCAAAACACCCTTGCAACTTATGGCCTCTGGTGGAGACGTAAGTTAGCCCTGAATTATCGAAAGAAACCTTTGGATCTAGCCTTCCTAATCAGCAACCACCTTGGTGTCACTGAGGTTTTTAAGGTATTTTATAGAACAGATCAATCTAAGCATTGTCTTTGAAGGACTCTGATGCTGTTCCTGAAGCTTGAGATTTCAGTGCATCTGGAATCAACACTCAGAAAGAGAAGGACGTATTGGAGCATTTGGCTCCAAGCTTTAATTGTGAGATAGGCCCCAAGGCTTGTGTGCTGCAGCCTGGGTATTGGAAGGAGCACATACTCATTTCTAGCTCAGCCATAATTTATACCTGCCTGTGTAAAAACCAAGAAGTAGAACAGCAACCACGTACAGTTAGAGTGTTCCTTGGAAGGGTATTTAAGTGTGGGCTTACCTTCCAGTGTTGATGCTTACTTGGCTTTGCTTTGACAGTTATGGACAAGAACACCGCTGAAGGCCAGACAGCTGCAGAGGTTGCTCAGGTGGTTCTCTATGCAGTGGGGCAGAAGAAGAAGGAAATCCTCGTAGCTGGCCTAAAGCCCTCCCTGGCTGTATACCTACGAAACCTCTTTCCCAGGCTTTTCTTCAACTTAATGGCAACTAGAGCAAAAAAGGAGAGAAAAACAAAGGACTCTTAGAGCTCAGCTCGTTTGAGCAGTAACAACAGGGAGAGAGTAACGTCCTGCAGTTTGACTGGGACAGCAGAGGAAGTGCTCCTGTGGGGAAAAAACTTTCTCTAAATGCTGCAACTTACCATTGCATGGAGAGTGAGAAGCAGTGTCCCCCACGACAGGGCAGGCCCACGTGCCAGAATACAGCACCTAAACCTCCCTGAAGAAGGGTGCTTGGAACAAAATGTGGGAGCTGAGGCTGCAGGGTAGGGTAACTGTAGGTATGTACACACTTCACAGGAGAACCCCATGTGCTGAAAGACACTTTACCTCGCCTCAGGCACGCTCAGCTTTACTGGCCTGCTGCAAATAAAACCCACTTGGTTTGCCTTTATGCCCCCCCATGGCCTCGATGAAATACAGTCCCCAGCTGAGAGCTTGCATGACCAGTGTCTCCTTCCCACTCCTTCCAATCTCATCCAAAACGCATTGCTTGAAGTGGAAAACTTCTGAGCCTCTACTTGTTCATGTGCCAAACCATCTGATATGTTAAGCTAAAGCTAAGTCCAGTGCCATTTTTAAAAAAGTAACTGATGTAGAATGCAGGTTTTATTTGGAAGTGATGTTATCTGTCTGATTCATGCCTTACTGAGGTGTGGGGCTGTGACACTGTGCCGCATGACAACACAGTGTTAACACAGGTTAATGCAGGAGTAGCACCAGACAGATAAAAACTAACAGGGCAGCTATTAGCTGGTAAACACCTGGTCCACCTGCCTGCCCAGAGCACAGAGGAGGTGTGATTCTTTAGATGCCAGGCACACCATATTTTTGGCAAGCAGAGGAGGATCTGTGTGTAGGGGGGATAATGCAGGAGACAGACCCTTAGTTCTCACCTGACTTAAAACAGTCCCAGGTGCCAGTTAGGATCATGCATCCAGGGAAGGGAGGAGAGCTGCTTGTACAGATAGCACAGGTTTTAAGGAGTCCTTCAGGCTGAAGGAATGCCATACTCCATTCTTCACCCCTTTGCATTTCCACACTGCATAAAACTTGTTTGTTCTCCCAGAGAAGATGTATCCTGCTCTATGTGATCCCAGCAACGTTGGGAAAAATAAATGGCTGCACTGAGATGGTTCAGAAAGCAGAAATATATAAATTGAAAGAAAGTTTATGAGGTCCAGACCCCTGCTGCCACCTCCATGCATTCAGCAGCACTCTCCCAGCGTACTGCCTCATATGTCCTGCCTGTGAGTGTGTATCTGGTGACAATAAATTACGTTGCCATAAACTGCACCCTGTGTTCTGTTTCAGCTTCTCACTTCAGGGGTAACTTTGGAGGAAGGGAAAGCATTAAAGAACAGCTTCTGTGAGGTGTTGTGTGCCAGTAGTAGTTGCAAAACAACATACTTCATCCCAGCCTTCTTTTCTATCACCTGCTATTTTACAGTAGGCAGTGTAAATCCACAGAGGGTTAGTGAAGTTCAAAGTCTGATACAGAAGCACAGGGTCTGCAGGACCTTCTTCATAAAGTCTATTTTTGCCCAATAGGTTTATAATCGATCTCTGAGAACCTCATCTCAGATGATCACCAGAATGTGTTTAATGACTACAACACTGCTGCTCACTCTGAATGTCCTCCACCACCATTATGGTGGAGGCTGTCAATCTGTTGTATAAAGGCTTCGAGTTGAAATTACAAGTGGAAGCTCTCTGGTGTAGGCGCTAAAGACTGGAATCTTTTTTTCCCCTGTTAAATTACAAAACCAAGGCATTACCTCCTTTCTCTCTCCCCAGGGAGAGCTTCTCTAATTGTTACTCGTGCTTTCCCTTTCATGTGCTGCACGTTTGGGTCTTTCATTTCACAGTGAAATACAGCACTCCTGCCAGTCTTGTCCAACTGCTGTCTGCTGATGTTTCTAATCACGGCAGCTCGGGAAGGAGGAAGGGGCTGCTTTGCATTTCTGTGTTATCTCCCAGAGTGCCGAGGGATATAATGCATCAGGCCTAAGGGGAAAAAAAAAATACATGCAGGGGAGTTATTGTGGTTACTGTACACAGAACTGCAGTTCCGAGTCAGAATACCAAGGGTGTGCACATTCCCCTTTGAGAGCAAAATCCCACTCCGCAGTGAGAGGAGTGCAATGCTCTCCGTTTCAGAGCATCTCCTTGGTGGTCAGGATGGGCAGCAAAGCATGCAGGGCACTTGAAAACAAAAGCCCACATCTCCAATTCAGAACGGGATGAAGCGTTTGTTTTTAAAACAGGCCTACCTGTTGCAATAGCTGGTTTTTCACTTTTTCTCCTGCAGTAAGAGACCATAGTAAACATGCTCATTTGTAACTGCAGAGTATTTGATGCAAGTTGTGCTCTTAAAGGGCCTCCCAAAGGTTAGTTCTTCTGTCATAGTGATTATTCCAGGCAAGAGAAAGCTTGACACCACAAAAGGTGCCAGGACCTTTGGGTTTGGATGAAGAAAGGAAGCTAACAACCCTAACAGTTCTTCTGCAAGTACAGGAATATTGTGTGTGGCTAGGACAAGGATACTTAGAAGGATACATACTAGCTGCAGCAGATCCACCACTATCTTAAA
The DNA here is from genome assembly GCA_035772895.1 of Perdix hodgsoniae. Lineage (NCBI taxonomy): Eukaryota > Metazoa > Chordata > Aves > Galliformes > Phasianidae > Perdix > Perdix hodgsoniae. Next base: position 6,702,586 of record JAPSGF010000014.1, on the reverse strand, counting down.
ATTATCCAAAAGATAGACAGAATTTTAGGAACAAGCAACATCAGAACCTGAAAAGCAGCCTGCCCAGCAGTCTCAGGCTAACTGCAGAAAGATGAAGTAATTGCATTTCTTCCTATCCTCTCTGCCAAGGCAACTGTATGTTGTTGCTATAAATAGAGACGCTCTGGATCTCAGCTTTTAACCTTGGAGGAGAGGCAACTCATCCACTGTACCAGCAAAAGAGGCCAAGGTTTTAAAAACAGAAAACTCCTGATCCCACAGCAATTCCTTCTAACCAACGTGCCTGCTTGGGTACGGCTACAGCCCAGAAGTGAGGGGGCCATCACACTGCCTGCTGCTGTGATTTGAAAAGAGAGAAATGAATTTGGTTTCTGATCTCATGAGTCTCTCTTCCAAGGTCAGCGCCTCAGATGCAGTGATCAGACTGCAAATACTATTTAATTAAGCAGCACACCTGTATGCAGGCAGGTTTTATTACAGGCCTTTGCTGCTGTATTCAGATCATAACCTTTGAAGCTGTGCTAAGCTGGCATTATAAAAGTAGGCCACACCTATTTTCCATCTGGTAGGAGGAGAATAGATAGAAAGCAAGCTCCTGTCTTTAACAAGCAAGTGGCAGATCTTGCAAAACAGTAACGCTTTCCCTTCTTAGATTTATAAGTTAAATTCATGCAGTAGACTGAATTCTAGAATTTCAGATAACAGTGGCAAGAGACAATCATCTTGATGCCTTGAAGCAGCTTCATTAGTTCACATTCCAAGCCAGACGTGTGGAATCGTGTGGTCAGGGCACAGCTGTCCAAGTGGCAGTGAAAAAGCACAGGTACGACAGCTGGGCTCCCACCTTGGCAGTCCTGAGCTGCATTTGGTACAGCAAACTTCAATGGAGATGCATCCACGTTAGGAAGAACTCGTACAGCAATGTAGTGTGCTAAAAGCATGTGCTTTTAGCTGGAAACTGTGTTGAGATCACCACTGTGCAAAGAAATAACAGCTGGAGGAGGAGGAGGGCAGGGCAGCAGAGGGTTTGGATATCTCTAGCACCCAGCATCCACAGTTATGTGACTACCAAAAAGATAGCAACACCGGCCTAATTAGTGCACCTTCTTTCAAGAAACACAACTAGTCAAGCAAGAAAAAAAGCACCACCACACTCCAACAATTCCTTCAACAGACAACTTGGATGCTGCTGCCAGATGCAGCAGGTGAGAGGTGTGTCAGGTCTGGGTATGGGCATGAGGATATAATCATCAGCACAGCAGCACCCAAAAGGGAGCTATCTTAACAGTAATGAGAGTGCAAAATCATTTGAAATTCTCATCCTTTAATGGTCAATGATAACGTCTGGCTGGTTCTGTGTAATACAATTAAACAATATACTTAAATGTTTCAAAAAAAAAAAAGGCTCTCACCCTCCCCTCCCTCTTTATCTTTCTTTCATTGATACTCCACTGCTGGACTGGACTCCCCATGGCTAACATACAGCTCTCAAGTCACCACACATCCAAATCTCAAGTGTAACGAAGAACTGAAAAACCTTGGTGCACCAGTGATGTGTTATTTTAAAAATAACAGCTCTATTAAACCAACTCCTTGCCAGTCTCCACTGCTTCTCAAAGAGGAAAAACAAAATGTTACTGTGGGAGTCTTAATACACTTGTCTCTGTAGGCTTCTCTCTTCCCTGCCGAAGTCATACAGCGTAGAGTTCATAGATCTTCTTTACACAGTACACCAGGGCAGCGAGTGCTATCGTGTTATGCAGTCTCTTTCTGTGCAGGTCGTCCTTCCTCACCAGCACCACCGGAGTGGAGGAGGTGAGCGTATGCAAGGGCAGACGGGAAAGTTTATAGGCATCATACTCTACTTGGTACTTGCAACAAGGATCGAACTGCCAGGAGATACCATAAAGGGTGCAGCAAGCCATACTCAGCACACCAGCAGGCAGGGAGATGTAGTGAGAATAATCTACTGGAAGTGCCAAAGGGGTGAAGAGGCAGGTGGTGCCTGCTAACACAGCCGTCTTGTGCAGGCAGTTCCCAACGGTGATCCAGCGGGCCGTCTCGTCCCCGATGCGGGTGGGCTCTATCACTATGTATTTGTACTGTGCTTCCAGGGCCTGCTCCAGCTCGTACTCAAACTGGTCCTGAGCATTCTCTCCGTTGTAGATTTCATGCACGATGTAACAGTCTGTGGAGGACAAGGTGACCCTGTCAACGGGAAAAACAGAATTAAAACTGCAGCACTTAAAGACAGAGTTTTTCACCTGCATGGCTGCAAGAGCTCCAGAGAAGAGCACCTGAAGTCAGGGCAGCCCCTCAATGTCATTCAGGCACTGCAGCATCATCAAATTAGTTTTACATCAGCTAATTATGCTTTTTACGTAGGAAGTCATCCCGATCTGAGGCAATTAACTTTTCCTTACATCTTCCCAACTTGGAGAAAACGAGAACATTTTGAGAAAGCAGTCCTGAATCAGCTCCTCACACAGTTTCTCTAGAGGTGCTGGACATGTTACACCTTAGTGACCATGCAGCATTAATGAACGAAGTCACAGCGAACAACTCATTCACCAGGAAAGCAAACTGTACTGTGAGATTTTGAGAAGAAGCATTTTCATTTGAAGGTGATTTTCTCTCCAGAATAATCACCTCCTCGCCACAAAGATAGCTTGCTCTTCAGTCCTTCACAGTAAGTTCAGCCTACAGAGACAATGAGGGCTGAGAAACGCTGCTGGAAGCGAAGCTGCAAGAGGCAGCACAGCACAGCAATCCATTTGTTACAGAATGTTCCCTCTGATCAAACAGGGAGCAGCAAGCAAACATTGTTTCTTTAATTTCCAAACCAAGGTAGGATTTAACAGCAAAGAAAAAGATGCTTGCTTTACCCTGGAAAAGGCTCCCTGCCAACAGCGGATCCACAAAGCCTCCACATCCACCATTTGAGTGCCAGCTCTCAGCTACCAAAAAACTGCATGAATTTCCACTTCCACCCTCTTCATACACATCACCTTAGCTATGTTAACGTAACAGACAGCTGAGAAATGAGATTACAACTGTTTACCTGCACTGAGAAAGGGTAAAAACCCACCCCATTGGAACATGGGAAAATCCTTCTCTCTGACTATTTGACACACTTGTGTTAACCAGAACAAAATTGAGCACGTGGCCTTTCAAGGATAAAGGGAACCAGCAGATTCCTTCAGCAGGAGGAGAGCGAACTGCACACAGGTTTGACCTCATCACAGCAGACAAAACAGGCTCATCCCGACTGCATTCAGATCCTCCTCGTGCTGGGAGGCAAGAGGGCTGAAATGGAGAATTAAGCTGGCACTTTGGGCTCCATTGGCACAGTGGTACTTGTGTGCATGCACTGGAAAATAATGGAGAGAAAATATACGTTTGCAAGCTGCTGTGGTACCAGACATTGCCCTTAATGTGCAGCTCTGCTCACACTGCAGAGGGTGTCATGCAGTGACCGTCTGTAATCAAGTATATTGTTAAATTACAAGCCATTGCCAGAAGTGGCTGCTATTGTGAACAGTGGCAAACACGTCAAACAGCAGGAGATAGATGAACCAGCTTCTCTCAGAGCAGAATAATAAGCAGTTTTCAGAGTCTGGCTGGTATTAACAAAAACCACAAGGAAAACTCCACTTACAAGCTAGTTATTGAGTTCTCTGCAGTGCATTTCCCCCTAGGCCTGTTCACAGGTAGAAAGGGAAATAAAAATCCACCTGAATGCTGAATATGGCAGGGACTGCTGTAAGGCCATCATCTTGTCAAATGTCGCTCGGATTTTTAAGGTAACCTTTCCAAGAGAAGCTACATTCTGTAGGTGATCACTCTTTTAGCACAAATGCAGGGAACTCTTGTGAACTGGCAAGAATTTAAAGAAAGTTATTAAAGGGCAGTGTCTATTGAAAATATTAATGGAATCCTACATCTCTAGCATGGCTAAGTATCAGCTGACACTAAGGACATTCTCCATGTAAGGCAGAATTACTTAAGCAGGTGTTGCACTAATATGTTAAGGACACAGCTGAAAATGGTCTCTGCCAAGGACTTTTTTCTTGACCAGAACTGTTCCAAGTGCAGCTTCAGCCAAATGAAAAATTCCAGCTTCATTTCAGAAGACACACTGAGGGTTAAGGCAGCTCTGTGGAATAGCAGCACTATGTGAAACCACTTGGGAAGGAATAAAGGCTGAGCTGAGCTTCCAACTCTAGCAGTGACAGCATGGAAGATTTCTAGAGCATCTCAGTACCATCAGAATGGCACTAACCCATCAGTCATACTTCTGCTCACTCAGATCCTGCTTGTTCTTCCTTTCGAACATCCCACCTTACCTTCACCACGGTGTACACAAGCAGAGCCATATCACAAGCCACAGCCTCCTGCCAAAGAGAGCAGGCGCTGACATGAGCCAGAGGCACCACAGACCATCTCTCCTGGAGCTCTGTGGCTTTTCAAAAATAAAGCCAAAAAATAAAAACCATCCTTCTAAGCAAAGAGAAAAAGCAGAGCTTAAAAGTATTTTCTGTTGAAAAATCATAGGAAACTGAATTACACAAAGATTTCATCACTTCTGGCAGAGTCTGCCCGCATCACTGTGCTTCTTCTCCAGCACAGTCCCAGCACCAGACCAAATTTCTACCACGGTGCTGGAGTCACAACAGACAACATGGACAATCAAAAAAGTAAAGAGCAAAGAATGAAAAATTAGTCAGCAATGCAAGAACAGGGTCTCCACTTCTGTAACAGAACTTGTGGGATATTGCATATTATTTCTACTAAGAACTGGTTGCCCTGGGGGAAGGAAAGCTGAAATCCCAATGCAGCTGAGATGCATGGGCTTGAAAAGTTTTCAGAGCTTGCTGGCATGCAAAGCAGAACCAGGGACCCCAAGCCAGATCTCTCCTGACACAGCCTTTCAATTGAACACGGCAGTTGCACATGAACAAACCCAATCAAAGCACTTGGATTTGCTGAAACACTGCAGGCTGCACAGTCTGCCTTTCAGGGCCTGCCGTGCTGCCCCCCACCCCACCCCCAAAGCAATGACAAAAATGCAGAACTATGCAATCCGCTCCAGACTGGCATCCACCAGCTGGGAAGCACTGCTCACTTTATGCAGCTCCTTTTTACTTAAAAGCTTCATCAGTAACCAGTGTGAGAGAGGATCTAGTCTCAAAAGTCCCAAATGTTCAGAAGCCCAGCAGGAATTTACCAGACAGATCACAACTGATGATTTCATTCAATCCAATTGTTTTTAAAACATTGCACATGAATTCCATAAGAGCAGTTCTGGATCTTACATCCAAGTAGTTGCAGCTTCATATGTTCTACTCCTGAGAAACTCGACATGCCTGACTCCAGCTGCCAACTGCACCCATACCTCACTTTCTGCTCTAGTGGCTACAGTTTCTTTTGTTATGGTCTGGTGATGTTTCCCTTACTGCTGTCTTCCCTTACCAAGGCTGCCTGAAGATCACACTCATGTTCTCCTGCTCTCCTTGGCTTGGGTTTCAGGGCCTCCAACCATTTCAGTTCCACACAACGCTCAGGGTCATGGTTAGAAAAAATCTCCATCTGCACAAAGCGTTGGTGTCCCTCTGTGCAGAGGTTTTTGTTTTTAAAAGAAGGATGATCCTGACAACAGTATTGCTCATGGCACCAAACACGCATTCAGATGAACTATAAATGAAGACAAACCAGTCTGATTAGTACTTAAATAAATAAATAAGCAGGGAGAGGCTTGCAGCAGCGTGATAACACTTGTCACAAGTAGCACATGCAGAAAACCTGGAGCAGCAAAGCAATGGAGGGGCCTGATGTGTGCTAACTGCAGGAAAAAGCATGTTAAGATGACCAAAGCAAACCCATCTGGGGGCCATCATTAGCTCTCACCCAAGTCTATGTCAAAAAGTTGAGGCAACACAAATTCATACCCTAATACACTGAACTTCCCTTGGTCACTTAAATCCTTCTCAGAATTTCAGGTAAAAAATGAACTGTGTCTGGCTTTGAGGTGGAGCATTCCTGCTGAGACTTAAAGTTGTATTTGACAACAGAGTATTTTTCTGCCCAAGACAGCTCCAGAACATGGAACACACAAAATACTAACAAATCCAAGCTGAAACACCTCAACAGTCGTTTCCCCACGATCTGCCAGTCTCAGGCCATTAACCACTGCTGTCAGGTTTCAAGGCCAATTGAACAGGCTGATGATGGCTGCACTGAAGTGGAAGAAGTGTAGGAAAAGCACAGCAGCAAGTCAAGACCTCCAATCAAAGGCTGTGCCTTAAATACCAGTAGGAGAGAACAGGAGAACGTAAGTGTGATCTTCGAGCAGCCCTGGCAAGGGAAGACAACACGAAGGGAAACATCACCAAACCACGACAAAACAAACTCTAGCCACTAGAGCAAAAAGAAAAGTCATTTTTAAACCAACTAATGATTAGCTAGGCTAATGGAAACAGGTCAATCATTGCTGTAAGCAGAGTACCAGAAATCTGAGCAGCACACGTAGTGAAAGGAGAGAGCTCCTTAAGGGTGCAGAGGGGCCAGCACAAGTAGCAGTGATGACATTAGAGCCTTTCTTTCTGGAGTTTGTTAGCACATCTCCAAGCAGAACAAACAGCATTTTGTCTTGTGTGCTGGCGGTCATCACGCTGCATTTTACACAAAAACCCCAAGTACAATTCAGTGTCTGTTCTGTATAAAAAGTTGTTTTGCTGCACAAATTAACAATCCCCTTTAGATAGTCTCTATTAAAGAGTCTATCCAGAATGAAGAAAAACAAATATTTAGTTGGTTCTCTTCAGGTTTTTCCCCAACACCCCCACAGGGCCAGCTGGAGTTCACAGCCAACATCCTTTGAAATGAAGGTACTTACATTTAGTCCTATTGAGAAAAGCACTTTTTGACCAATTACAGACTTCTTTGTATCAATGAAGTCATTGAGGAAGGGATACAAATTTCCACAGGCAGACGCTAGACTTTTAAAAAAGAATTTATTTACTTTTAAGTGAAAGCTGGTCAAGCCTCCTTGCAGCAGACAGTATTTTATTCTTCTGACACCACCTCCCAACACACTGATGTCTTTTTAGACTAGCTGGCTGACAACTCCAAAAACACCTTGAAGCAGCTCATTTATGAGGAAAGCTGGATTAGCATACTCAGTTGAAAGGAATGCATCTTGGGACAAGAATCCTGTTAAGAAAACCATATTTGTCTTATAAAAAGCCTATGTCATCATTTGATGTCATTGGGTCTGACAGTTCCACCATCTCCACAACCTGCCAGCAACCAAACAAGACCAGGAGGTGTGATGGAGAATTAATCCCTGAACCAGAGAGGCAGTGGCTCAGTCACACACATCTGCAGCTCTGCAATCACAGGGAAGGCATGCTACCTAGCTGATGTCACCCAGCACCTATTAAAAGTATCTTCTGGCAGGTTTGTATGGGATGACACCTAACAGAACCACTGCCTTCTGATAAGGATTGTGAAACACTGCTCAGTGGTGTAACGTTCCCACAGATCACCTGTTGTCCCATGTGTCACTTCTGTGCTCTCGTGCACTTAACCACATACTTCTCATTGTAAAAGGCAAAATAAGGTATGCTGGAGGTTCGTGAAGTACCTCATGTTTATGAATAAGTATTTTTGATCACAAGATCAAGAGTAATCATAGCTTAAAAATCACCACAAACCCCAGTGACATGATACTATGGGAACACTGTATAGTTCACAGGCAAAGTCATGGGGTGACAACTCACTTCTAAGTCTGCATCAATTTTCTTCCTGGTAGAATAATTTTCACTGAGGTTAATTGCTCTTTCCCATATTTTTTCTTCACCTCCCTTGGCAGAGCAGGCCTATAATATGATCTCCTCACCTCATGTGTTCAGCACTGAGGCAGAGGTGCCAGCATGGATGCAGACAGCTCTACCACCACACCACCGTGCGCGGCAGCATTCTGAGTTGTTTAGATAAGCCATGCTGAGGTAGTAATTCCGTCAGCTCTTTCAATTCAATCACTTGCAAACTCCCTGAACAGAGGCAGCATTTCTGTGTTTCACATCAGCGCTGTGATTTTAAGGGCTGCTCGTGGCTCTCCTCAGCCAGGGAGGTTCAGCGTCATCAAATACAACCCCCTCTTGGATTGCAGCAAGGGAACAAAACAAAGCAAAACCCACTTCAAAGGGATATCAGTCTCTGGGTAAAGCAGAGGGGCAAAAGCAAACCTTAGGGAATGCTGTGATTCTCCGATCCTCACAGAGAGCACGCAGCTGCTCTCGGCTCCCAGCCGGTGACATCAGTCACCCCAGGGCAGCACAGGGAGAACGCCAACGTGAGGAAGCACGGGGCTCAGCAAGGCGTTGCAAGCAGGTAACCGACCGCGAGGACCGATTTTAAAGCAGCTCGGCGAGATCTCCCTCTTCTCGCTCCTTCCTTCCTCTTTACAGCCGAGATTCCCGAAGCCCTACAGCCGTTCCCAGCCCCGAAACAGGGACCGACACCGCCAGCAAAGCCCGAGCGCGTTCCCCACAGCAGGAGGTCACCCTGGCGGCCTCTCCGCGCCTTCGCCGACGGCCCAGAAGGGGCCCCTCGCCCGGCCCTCCTCCCCTCGCGGCCCACACCGCCAGGGCCGCGCCGCCCTTCCCCGCCCGCAGCGCGAGGCGCCCCAGCCCGCCCTCCCCTCAGCAGGGCCGCGGCCCCCGCCCCGCTCCCCGGCCGCCCCGCGCTCTCCTCGGCGCCGCCCCCGCCCTTGCCTCAGGGTCGCGCGGAGACCCGAGGGCCGCGGCCCGCTTCCTCCCGCTCCCCGCCCGCCCGGGGAACCCCCAGCCGCGCCTCGCCCCCCGCCCTGACCGCGAGCTCACCTCTCCCGGCCGCCGCCGCCGCTGTTGGTGCTGCCGGGGCCAGCGCGCCTCCTTCCCCACGCCGCCATCTTGGAGACACTAGGCTCGCAAATGTCTCCGCCGCAGGGCCCGCCGCGCTGCCTCACGGGAAATGGAGTGCGCGCGGCCGCCGGAACCGCTCAGCGAGAGAGGACGCTCCCACGCGCGGACTACAGCTCCCACAGTGCACCGCGCCGCCGCACGGCCGCGGAGGTCTCTGGGATGCGTAGTCCCTTGCGCGTGCGGAGGGGTCGGGCCGGGAGCCGCTCGGCATTCGCGCGGATCTGCGGAGCGCAGAGCAGCGCCGCGGCCCTCGGCCGGCTGACTGCCGATCGCAACTCCCTCTGCTGACGGGAGCCGTGAGGCCGTGGGAGGAGCGTCGCCGCTCAGTCCCGGCCTGCACCGCGGCCCCGCCATGAGGGCAGCCGCGGGGGGGCGGCCTGGGCCGGGGCTTCACAGGGGTGGCTTCGCTGCCCTCGCGCTGCGGGGATGAGGCGAGGAAAGCGGGTGAGGCGGCACGGCACGTGGCTGCCTGCGGGCTGCCAGCTTTGTTCGAGGGGAGCTGCCGAGCCTGGGCTCCAGGAGCTGCGTGGTGGCATTGACCCACTTCTCTCGGGCCGCTTTGCGGTCCTGGTGCTTCTCTTCAGGAGCCTTTCTTCCAGGAATTGGCCTTCCCTTACAACCAGCCATTCTCTCAGGGACGTTGTGCTGCCATCCGCAAGCATCGAGAGGCATGAGCAGCGCTCCTCCAGCCCCAGTGCCTACCCTGTGCCATTCCCCATTCATTTCCAACATCCTGCTCTCACTGCTTTTTACCCAGGAGTCACCAAAGCTCTGAAAAGGAGGAGAAGGGAACATATCCGAGGGGCCTGGTGTGTGCAGTGACTGACAGCGCGCTTCAGAAGAGTGGCATTGTCTCTGCATCTCCCTTTCCTAGAAAATGCCTCATTTTGACAACATTATTTCCAAGTGAGGTAATGTAACTAAATAGAGCAAACCCATCACTGCCTACATCTTCCCAGGCACTGTGAAGCCGTGCTTCCAAACCACAGGGCCATGTTGCATTCTGCTCTCTCAGCCATCATTTGGGGTTCAGCTCTTACAGTGGAGGTAAATAGCACATTTGCATGAGCAGGAGGCAGTTGGGAAACGTTCCCAGTGCAGTGGAGCGTGCAGTGTTGCTGGGGCAGGTCGGAGCATCAGACTTTCTGGAATGTGGAATGTAAACAAAGCGTGTTACTAGCAACAGCCCAGCTTTGTGCTATAACCCCAACCACTGCGCTGTCCCTCAGGAGGACCTAATGCCAAGCTCCCTCCTGCTCAAATTGCAACCCAGGGCCACATGTCACTTGTTACATTGGGTCAAATCATGACTGAAAAAAAGCAGTGCCCCTTCTGCCCACCATTCCAGTAGCCTTGGGATTTTCGGCTCTTGCAATTCCAGTCTCAGCCTCTGTGGCTTGCACCCATCTGTAGGAAGCTACATAAATATACTGGCAGGGAGCCTGAGGGGCAGTGCTGAAGCTGTGCTTCCCAGCTAAGGAGTGCAGGGCCCACCAGGGAAGCGCCTCATGTTTCTCTGATTCACCTTCCCTGTTCTGCACGAGCAGAGTGACTCCACTAACTGGATACTGAAATGTTTTCATGCCTATGTTTTCAAACATCTTAAACAAATAAACGCAAGCTTTCCGTGCCAGCTCAGGAGAGGCTGCATTTGCAGGATTGCTGACGAGGGCTGTTTGACCTGAAATCTCAAGGGGACTGGTTTGTGTGAGCAGGGGAGGATCAAGCAGCAAAAGTGAGGAGCCAGTTGTGACCCCACTCATCTCAAGCTTTGTGCAGTCACTGCAGAGACAGCCAGCCCTAAGACCCAAAATGAAATCCACCAGCCTCAGCCTCTCTGCTCACTAACAGCTCTGAGCTGGGCTGAGGAAGCTGGAGTCACCTAGATGGTGGATGAAAGGACAAGTAGCTGCCCCCAGATTGCAGGGAACCAGCATCAAGATACCTTTATCCCAAACAGAGCCCTTCATCATTCTCACTACCTGGATGCAGTCACTTCTGCACAAGATCCTCCTTGCAAGGAAGGGGTTTTGGAAAGAAAGCTCAGGCAGCAGAAGGGTGACTGTTGTGTAGACAAATGTACACAGCAGTGAACCCTTCCCCCCCCCCAAATCTGCTGCCTCCAGCCTTTTTTTCCCACACCCTCTCCAAGGCACAAACGTGTATGGTAGGCTAGGAGGTTTTGGAGTTAGAATTGTAAGACTTGTTTTCTTTGGGGTGGAGGGATGAGAAAGATTGTTTTACTTTTCTAGAAAACAGCCCACAGAAAGCAGCAGCAAGGCAGCAAAAATGACCCTGAATGTGCACTGGAAAGAAGAGCTGTCAGACAAGACCTGTGAAGCAGGCTCTGGCTGAATGACCCAACCCAGGTGGCAGAGCCAGGGATGCCCAAGGTCCCCTGATCACCTCCAGCCCAGCAAGTGCTGAGCAGCAACCACCACAGCTCAGCTAAGCCACACTTTTTATTGTAATCCATGCAATATGTTTGTGTTTTATAGTATGACAGAGGAAAGGATAAAGATAAATGTTAGACATAAACAAAAGCAAAAAGGTCATTTGTAACAGGTCCTGAGAAGGAAAGGCACATCGTAACCACTGAATTCAACAGAACGGAAACCTTGGACAGAGGAAGACAATTCTGGAAAGTGGAGAAGGGAGGGGGGTGTTTCAAGTTGGGCAATATGGAAGCAGGTTTGACAGCAATACATATTTCCCCACCCACCAAAGTCTGCAGTTCAAATGTGTTTGGGGACCTCACTGTTCAACCAAACCACTTCCACACTGCCATTGCTGGAGAGAGTCCAGGATCTCCGCTCCTCCAGGCTCAGTCAGCACCAAGGGGCAGCCCAGTGCTCTACAGGGCTCAGAAAGGTCCTTCCTGCAGGGGTGAGCTGGGAGTGCTTCATGGGAGAACAAGGGATGGCAGCATTGCTGGTGACCTGTGGGTATTGCTATTTGCTGACATCAAACACTGTGGGGCTGGGGCAGGAGAACGGGTACAGCAGAAAAATAGTTGGCACGGAACCTGGCACATCTCTGTTAGGTCTGACACTGGAGGAATTGTAGCACCTCAGAGGGAAGCAGCAGCAAAACCAAGTGCTGTGCCTGATTTAAGGCAGCGATTGCCGCTTGTGATTCAGCACCAGAAAGCACAGGGGTCCTGCTGGAGCAGCATGAAGGGCTCCAGGCCAGGCTGGGAAGCTGAAACTTCTGGGAACTGCCGCAGTGGGAACCAGAACCAAATCAGCATTGAGTGCAGCACTGCACTTGCACTATTGCTCCTAGCAGGCAACTAGGCACAGATCTCTTCAAGCACACAGCCTTGCTGCAGCAGATACATATGGCATCTTATCTTGGCTTGCAGGAGATGGCTCAGCTTCACTTTAGTTCGTTCTGTCATCACTCAGCTATAACAGAGCCAGCCTTGCTCCTGGAACCAGATGTAAGTGGGTGTTTGCAAGTTAAAGGGTGAGCATTTAGCAGCCCAGATGTTTTCTTTAGCTCATTATCTGTACGCTCTCCCAGTCCCTCAAAGCCATCCCAAAGGCTGCAGCTGGGCTGAAATAGGCAGCAAGAGAGCAGAGATGTGGGGTAGGCTGAGCCCAGTGCCTTTCGTGAGCAGCACGAGCTGGCAATGGGGCAGCAGCTGGGCACAGGTCTCTGTCACGGTGTGCAGTGCAGACAAGCAGGGGTCCCACAGCACTGGGGAAGGGGCAGAGCTTGAAAGGTTTTACTCAGATCTTTTGCCGTTGCCTCCATGGACTCTGCACTGGCTCTGGGAAAGGGCTGAGCCATTGCTTGGCCCAGGATTCATTCAGTCTGTGGCACAGATTGTAAACTTTAGTCCCTGCTGAGAGATAAACTAGGTTTGGATCTGGCCTTCAGGTGAAAGGCTCCTTATCTACTTCTGCCTGGCTGCTCGCTGAGCCTATTACAGCTGTCCCCACGCAGCCCAGGCCCAGGGCACTGCAAAATCCCAACAGCTCTGGGGGGAGAACCTCTGAAGGTCTAGCCCAGTAAAGCCTGTGTGAGGCAGGAGAAGGGGTAAACAGGAGCCAGGCAGCACCCTGCCATCACTCTGTTACCTCTATGTCTGACGGTAGCAATGTTGCACCATGCTGTGCTGTCATCTGCAGAGTTAACGGTACATGGCGAGGGTGTTCCACCCCACTGCCAGCACTCAGGCTCAGAGCTGTGAAGGGGTAGCGAGCAGGCAGGCAGTGCCCCATGGCACAGCTGCTTCCCAAAGGCCATAGGGAACAGTGAACAGCAGCCATTCCAAGGTAGGCAGATCAAGAGTTGAGCCCTGGGAGGGGACTAGATCCCAGCAATCTTGCCCCTGTTGCTCTCAGGATACGATGATGGCTTGGAGCTCAGGGTATGGGGCACAGGCTGGGTGCAGGGCTGAAGCAGAGGGAGATGGGAGGAGCCTTCTTCTTCAGCTATAGGAAACCACCCTTGTGGGTGCTTTTCTCCTGGGCAAGCTGTGACTGCTGCAGCAGGGAGCAGAATGGCAGCTGACAATCATGAGGGGCAACATCCAGAAGGCTGGCCTGCAGAGAGCGGCATCCACAACTCAGCTGCATTGCTTCCTCTTTGTGCACATGCTCTGCATGCTCTGCTGCAATGGACAAAGCCCACTCCTCATGTAGCTTCTTTCTCCAGATACAGAGATCTCAGCATCCCAGTACCTCTGCAGCCAGTCCTGGTGGCACCACCACAGCTTCCATGGTCTCACTGGCACCCCACAAAGCTGGTGCTCCTCCAGCACCTCCTTCTGGTCCTTGAGGTTTAATCCACAGCATCTCTCCCAGCTGCAGGAGGAAAGGGGGCTGATACCCCACAACCTCCCCTAACCAACATCACCTGGCAAATTCACAACTGCTGCCAAGCAGAGGAGAGAGGATGAGGTACAGATGTATCCCCTGGTTTTGTCGTGGAGTTTGGTGGGAAAAATCATCCTCTTCCAGCTCCTGGCTTGGGGCAAAGAGCACAGAGGGGGCACATGTGCCCAGGGCCAGCCCAGCCTGTGGCCACTGCCATGCACAGACACGGGCAGGGAAGAGGAGGTCATGCCCACGATCGTGCACCACATAGACACACTTAAAAAAAAAATAAAAAAAAAATGGGGATTGTGAGTGTGGGAGGGGGTTTCCTGAGACCGCAGAGAAGCGAAGGCCGCGTTGAACAGGAGTGCTGGTGTCAGAGCAGTGCTGTCTTAAGGCTGCAAGTGTTCCAGGTACTGCGGCAGCGGGTTCTCCTTGACGTATTTCTGAATGTACCAGCAAGTCAGGTGAGCTTTCAGGTCCTCCTCCACCACAAAGTCCAGGGCTGCCTATGAGAGAGCACAGGTGGGTTACAAACAGCTCATGCTGCCCCTAAAACAGAATCCTGTGCCAGAGGGCTGGGGGAGCACGGCTTCGGCCTCCTCAGTGCCATGGGGTTCCCAGTTCAAGCAGAGGAAAGCTGAGACCTTGACATACATCCTGGTGTGTGCTGCATCACAAAAGGGACCCATCCACATCATGCAAATATCACCTTTGCCGCTGGTTTGCCAGGGGGACAAGGAGCAGCCATAACTCCAGAGTGTTGCCCCCCGTAGCCCCCACGCTGTGCTGGCAGCTCCACAGCTGTGAGTCCCCAAAGTGGGGCCCAAGGCAGAGAAAGGGCACATGTGGGCCTTGAAGCTTTGGGACGAGGGAGTCCAGCTTGGGAGAGATGTTGGAACAGCCCTAAGGGGAAGCAGGGTGGGAGCGAGGGCTGCTGGCAGGGGAGGAGGAATGAGCAGAGGATGTGCTGGAACTCACCCAGCCCCTCTTGCAGCCCAAAATAGGAACATCTGACCACAGGTTTCCATCCAGCCCTCCAGCCCTGGGGGGAAGGCTTAACACCTCCCTTTCGAGTGCTGAGCCACTCCAAAATGCTCTCCTTTTCCTCCAAGGCCTCACTTTAACTTCCCCACACCTCTCCCCGTTACCGGATAGAAGCAGCTCCCCCAGGGGCAGCAGCTGTACCTTTGCAAGATGCTTGGCTATCCCTCTTCCCCGATAGGCATCCGGCACCTCGGTGTGCTGCAGGTCCACAATGCGCTTCCCCACATATTCATAGAGCAGCACCGCTCGGTCGTGGCAACCTGGGGATGGGAGAGAGTGCTGAAGTAGGGACTGACAAATCTGACCACGGATCACCAGTTCCTTTCCCTCTGCAGCCTGGGCCACAGCATGGGACAAAGCTTCCAGATCTGGTCTTGCATTTGGGACCTTGTAAGGACCGGGGGGAGACATTGGAACAGATGGGTATCCCATAGGGAGGTGCACACAGGTGTGCAGGGGTGGGTGTGTGTGCACACTGACACACACACGTTTCCTGTTGCAACACCCTGACATTCTTACACCGGTTTAGATAGAGGAAGAAAGAAGTTTCAGCACACATGTAAATCAGAGGAGAGCTAATAATACCCCTCTGTCTCCATCTGCAGAGCCCAAACTCAGCCTCAACTCATTTCTGGCGGGTTTCTATATTTAAGTTTCCAAAACAGAAGCTTCCAATCGATGAGACGAACTCAAAATAACAGAAACTTTTCCTTTCCCCCCTAGTGCTTACTGGAGGATGAAGGGCCCTACCTTCACCTGCACTTACTGCACGCCTCAGCTGAGCTGCGTCCATTCACTTTTGCTGCATTTCAGCTGAAAACACCTCCTTATGCCCTCCCTGTCCTGGCACGGTGGCTCGGGGTGAACCTCCACCCCAGCATCCAGCCCAGATGCAATCTTACACATCATTCCACAGCTGCAAACTTCAGCAGGGAAAAAGGGGACTGTGCAAAGCGATTCCCTGGGAGGGAGTTCTCAGGGCAGGATGGCACAGCAGCAATCCCAAGGAGCCGTCCCCAGGCACACAGGCAGCCCTGCAGGCTGTGTGGCACGTTCCCACAGACAGAAAGCACCGCACACAGCTGAGTGGAGATGGCACAGCTGTCCCCGACGGCCCCACTCTGGAGCAGCACGTGGGGGAGGGGGGGCCCAGCTCGGCTGCAGTTTCCTGCTGAGGAGCTCTGGTGACTGTAGCACTGGGAAAGCACAGTGCCACCTCGGTGCACAGCACAACCTCATCCCTTTCATCCCAGCACTGTGGCACAACCTGCTCCAGTTTTCCCATGGAAACGCTCGCTCAGTGATGCTCTCGAGCAAAGGGGCTGTGTTGGCTGTCTGTGCTGTTACCTACAGCCAAACTGAGGACAAATCATGACCTCCAAGATCACCACCCAGTCCAGCCTGACACCAATACTGCCCACCAACCACATCCCTCAGTGCCACATCCACACGCTTTTTCTCTAGGGATGGTGACCCCACCACTCCCTGGGCAGCAGCTCCAGTGCCCAACCACTCTTTCTCTGAATAAATGCTTCCTGCTCCAACCTCAACCTCCCCTAGCACAATTTGAGGCCATTCCCTCTCATCTTATTCCATCAGGCTTCTCTCTGTCCTCTCCAAGAGGCGAACAAAGCTTGGTCAGTCCCAGCCTGGAGCTGCTTTACTTCCATTTCTCATTGCTTCTGCTTTCAGGACACAAGGAAAAAGGCAACATGCTGATGTGGCACAGGCATTTCTATCAGCTTCAGGAAACACACACAGCACTGTGGGCTCAGTGGATGGGGATGAAGGGGCAAACACCAAGAACCACTGATTTTCTTGCATACACAAAGGCAGAGAGGAAGACTGAAAACAATCTGGCTGCCCACTCAGCTCAGGCTGCCCAGGGCCCACCCGTGGCCTCAGGCACCTCCAGGGATGGGCACCCACTGCTCCGTGAGCAATGCCAGCTCCTCACCGCCCTGTGAGTGAAGGATTTCCTTTCCCTAATGCCTCGCTTTGTCCCACCTGTGCTCCCACAGCATGGGCTGCCCTCATTTGATCCCAGTGCTGGCAGCGAGTGATCAGGGGGAGCATCTTCTCCACGTACATCTCGTCCTGCTGCACTTTGTAATTAGTGGTTGGAATTAAAAGAGGAGAAGAAGGAAAAAAACAAAAAACAAAAAAACTGGCCCAAATAACCCCATCCGGCTGCTGGTGTTTATGGAAAACGCCTCCAGCCGTAATTTCTGGATGATTTCTTTTCTTCTGAGCTGCTTAAAAAGAGCTGCCCGGCACGCAGGGATGGGGCGCCGGGACCGGCCGTAGGGAGGACGGAAGGCTGGAAGGTGTCACGGGGCCATAGGGAGGTGTCAGCAGCACACAGCTGGGCGGCCCTTCTGCTGACCGCTGGGGGAGCTGCCGGGGGTGCCCGCACTCCCCTCCCCCCTCCCGGGAGGATCCACACCGTACCGCGGGCAGGGAACCGGTGCGGGCCCCAGGATTGATCTGGGGGTACGGGAACGCCGGGGGGGCACCGTCAGGGGCTGAGGGGCAGCGAGAAGAGCCCCGAGAGGCACGGGAGGAGGGGGCTGAGGACAGCGGGGAGAGGAACCGTGGGAGGGGGGGGGGGGGGGCGTGCTCCCTGCTCCCCCCTCCGTTACCGTTCAGCCGCACGGTGAACTGCCGCCGCTTCCGATCGTGCTCCACCTGGATGGGGCAGCCCTGCTCCAAGAGGCCGAGCGGCGCCGAGTGCGCCATGGCCGGGCCGCGGGGCTGCGCCGTGCGGGAGCGCGGAGCCGCGGGGTACCGGGAAGAGGAGGAGGGGGGGCGGCGGGCGGAGCCGGGCCGGGCCGTGGCGGCGGCACCGGGAGCTGCCACCGGCGCGCGGCCGCAGGAAGCCAGCTGTGCGCCACGTGCCCGCGCCTCAGCCAATGGCCGCGCTGCCGTTTTGTTTTGATACATTCGCCCGGCTCTTAAAGGGGCCGCTCCACGCTCGGCGCTACGCCGGGCCCCGGCGCCCCCGCGTGGGCGGTAAGGTCGCGGACAGCGCTGGGTGTCGGTGGTGCCGCCCGCTGCCACGGAGACGTAAGGAGCGGTTTGGAGGCGGTTGTGTGAAGCGCTCGCTGGCAATCTCTGCAGTTCCAAGTGCGCGCCGTTGCTCGTCCCAAACCCGATCCCATCGTTGGAGCCCAAACCCGAGGGCTGCTTCCCAGATTGGGATGGCACCAAGCCGGGAAGGCCCATCCCGTTCCCACCTCCGTGAGACGGGCAGTGCGTCACCGCCCGCAGTTCGAACGTGGGCTTTGGGAACGCTCCCAGGCTGTGCTGAAAGGCGGTGAATCTGCCACGTCTCTCATTAAGGTAATTACTCCCACTGTTAACAACCGTGATTTATTTCCCATTTGAGCCTTTCTAGCTTCAACTTCCAGCTGCTGGATGTTAACACTGTCACTGGGTGCAGCCCCGGACCCATATTTCCTATACCTATTTCAAACACATTTTCCAGCTCTCAAAGCGATAAAAAAAAAAATTGCTCTGCACAGCCCAGATCGGAACTGCACGTGACTGCACGAGGGCTGCGTTCGGTTCCACCCCCTCCTTCGTAGCTGTTTGGCTCATGTTGGGAATTTCTGCTAAAAAAGATTGCTCCCCTTAGAGCAGATCTCAGGGATGCTGCTGGGATAGGTCAGGTCTGGCTCATGGAAGACCTCAGGAGCGGGATCCCATGGGAATGAGATGGCATCACTACACCTGTGCGGGGTGACGTGGCTGCTGCGGGTCCCCCCCTTACATCAGCCCTGCCGGCAGCACGTGCCCGGGCAGGTGAGCCTGATGCACGCAGAGGCAGATAGTTGGGGGATTTTCCAAAGGGGCTGTGGAGGGTCCTGTCTGCCCCGCACCCCTGATGCTGGAGCCCAGCGTCTGCAAAGCAGCACACGGGTGTTGGTCAACATCCTGCAGCAGGATGTTACAAACTACGGCTTCTCCTTCAAGGTGGAGGGTGCTGCTTGCACCTGCCCTGGCTGCTCCCAGCAGGCTTCCATCTCCTGCATTTTTACGGAGGTGACTGGGAGCTGAGGGAACATAAGGGAGTCCAGGTTCCCTTGGCACTGGGGTGATGCGCGCATGCGAGTAAAGCCCCAAGCAGCGCAGCGGGTTCCCTAAACGGAAAGGAAAGATATGAAAGGGTCCCGTGTTGTAGGGGTGCTGCTGGCCCCGCTGGGCTCACCCCACCCGCAGGGCAGTTCCTTCCCTTTTTGCCCGCCCTACTCACTTAATTCTCTCCATCTTGCCCGACAACCAGAGAATTCCCCTCGCGGAGGAGGGCAGGGCGGTAGCCCCGCCCTCTCTCTCGTTCTACCCAATCACCGCGGCGCTTTCCTCCTCGAGGGGGCGTGCCCAAGCCCTATAGGCCCCGCCCCTTCGCTGTTCATCCCCCGCCGCCGCCGCGCGGAGTAGGATAGCGCCGGGTATCGCGCCGTGCCCCAGCGCTGCGGGGCCGCCGCCAGTCATGTCTGTGCCCAGAGGTAAGAAGGGGCCTCGGGGAGGGCCGGTGCGGTGCGGTGCGGTGCGGTGCGCGGGGGCTGCGGGCTGGACCTCCGTGTAGTTCTTTGCGGGTGCCGTGCTCCGTGCCTGCAGCCCACGCTGCGTACTAAGGGGCTCGGTGTGCTCGGTGCCGCGGGGCTGGAAGCGGCAGAGCGCGGCGCTCGGCGTGGAGCATCCCCGCCCCGTGCGCGGCACCTGCGGGGAGGACGCGGGTGGGTTCAAATCCCCCTCTGCAGAACGTGGCCGCGTGCGGCGTTCCGGCAGCTTGGCGGTGTCCCGGTGACACTCGGACGGTGGCCGTTGGCTGCCCCCAGGTGAGCCCTGAGCGGGGGGGGGGTTGGGATGGGGTCTCTCCGGTGCCGGGTGGGAGACGCGCGGGGCGGACACGCGGGGCGGGACGTGGCCGTTTATCACCGGAATGAAATGCAGGGGGTTTTCCTCGCTGGGGAGCGATGCCCTGGAAACTTGCGGTCAGGCACCATGTGAGCAATGAACGCACCTCGGCGTGACTGACTGCTTTTTTTTTTTTTCTTTTTTTCCCCTCCCTCCCCCCGATGATCCGTGTCTTAAACGGAGGGAATGTGGACCTGAGTTTCCTGTTTGCTGTGTAAGCGGGAGGTGGGGGGGGGGGGGTGA
The DNA here is from genome assembly GCA_035772895.1 of Perdix hodgsoniae. Taxonomy (NCBI): domain Eukaryota; kingdom Metazoa; phylum Chordata; class Aves; order Galliformes; family Phasianidae; genus Perdix; species Perdix hodgsoniae. Next base: position 6,682,584 of record JAPSGF010000014.1, on the reverse strand, counting down.
ATCAGCAGCGATTTACGGCGCTGCGAGCGGAGCTGCTGACTCACGGCTGCGGGCAGTGCCCGCTGCGGGGCCGCTCAAAAGGCGCTCGGGAGCGCGCCCGGCCCGCAGCCCGCCGGGAGCGCGCGTGGATGGAGGGCCGAGGTGAGCGCTGCGGGATGCGCACCGCACCGCGCTTGGGCCGTTTGTTTCCCGGAGCCGCTCCGTCCGTGGGATTATCGCTGCCTTTTGCATCTGCCTTTGCTATCCGTTGCTCCGCAGTCGGTTTGTTGGCTGGTTTCTCGGGCTGCTGGCGGGATGGCTGTGGGTATCTGCAGCCCGGAGCGTGACCCGCTGCCTTTTAGGGGCGTTTGAGGTCGTGCCGCTTTGCTTTCCGTGCTCGGGTTAAAAGGGTAACGAATGGGGAGATCTGTCCGCGGCTCTCAGGTCGGATCCTTCCGCCCCAAACCTCGCTGCCGTCATTCGGGTGTAGTCACGGGGCCGTCTGCTGCCTCCGGACTGTTTGGGGCTGCGCGTGGCCGCCCGTGACACGCGTGATAGGAATGGTGCCGGGCGGGAGCAATCCTCGCGCTAAACATAGCTGCTGAGATAAACACCTTGTGGGGATTACGCAGGGCTTAGTGCCAGCATTTCGGCTTTCTTCCTCTTCCCACTGCCCGGTTCTGATCCCTCGCGGGGAGAGGTGTGTGGGAAAGGGATGTGAGATAACGTGGAATGCCGAGCAGCAGGGCTGGGGTTTGCTCCAATGTGCCCAGGCTCTCCCGGCTGTCCCACATCAGCAGCTCAGCCTCAGGTTGTGTTTTAGGAGCTGTGTGGCCCTTTGGGGTCAGTTGGGTTCTCCGCTTTCTGGCTGGGGGGCACCGTGGGGATTTGACCCCATAGCTTTGCTGTTACTGTGCTGATATGGGCAGGCTGCTCGTTGGAGGGGCATGGGACGGGGTTTCTTGTCTGGGGGAGGTTTTAATCCACCAACCAAAAGTTTGGGGTTTTACCAGCTTGATTCAATGCTGCTTGTGGGTAAGCGTGGGGCTTGGTGCAGTTGGAGGCTGAGCCAGAGGTTATGGAGTGCAGAAATGGCTCCTTTCTTTTTTTTTTTTTTATGGTGGAAACTGGAAGTTCCTATTCTTTTTCCTATTCTTTCCTTTTTATCTGTAACTCCAAGGAGTGTCCAGTGAAGGGGCACAGCTGCAGGTCCTTCGCCCCCAAGGAACATGCCAACAGTTGGGCACAGCTGTAGGTACCACCACAGCACCTTGCCGGCCTTGTTTGGCAGTGGGTCCTGGGCTCTGCTGTCTGTCCCCAGTGGGGATGGGGGTTTGTGGAGCAGAGATGGGGGTTTGTGGCCCAGGGGGTGCAAGCAGACCCCCTCTCACAGCTCAGGTGTGACATCAGCGCTGCATTTATCTCTGTGGGTTGAGCTGCAGTGTCTTGGTTGCATCCTTATTGCAGGAGCGGATGGATGGGCGTCACTTTGGGCATTGTTGTAGGGGTTGCCCTTGTGTGCTGCTGGTTTAGGGGAATGCTGTGATGGTGAGCACTGTGCTGGCTGCAGGCAGCTGGAGGTCAGTGCTGCTTCTAGGAATTGCTGCAGCAGCCCCACAGCTTTGAGATGAGCGGGGCTAATCTGTCCAACGGCACAACTGAGCTTGGTTTTAAGGGCTGGAGCTGGATTTCTCCAAAGCAGGAATGCGTGACCTTGGGTGTGTGTGATGATGTCCCCACATCCCTTGTCCCTCTGCTCTGTGGTTTCATGACTCCTTGTAGCAAAGCAGCTGGTAGCAGCTGGCTGTCGCTGTCGCCCCCTGGGAGCTGCTGGGGGGAAAGGAGTTGGGGGAGGGGGGGGATCTGTCCCCATGGGTTGCAGCGAGGTTACCCCAGCTCTGTCCTGTGCTTCAGTATCTCAGGTGAAATGCCTATGTGTAAATCTACATACAATATAGATATTCAAGGGACAAATTTTCTTTAAAAATGCAAGTTGAATGGAAGAGTAAGCAGGATGAGGAGCAGACACAAACTTAGCAGAAATTGTTTGTGGAGTATCCACCCTTCCTGCTCCTCACACCACCACCACCACCAAAAAAAAATCTCCTTCAGGGAAGGAGGAAGCAGAGTGCTCACTGTAGGCTGGCTGCTGCCAGGGGCTGCTGACCTGAGCTGTGGTTTGGCACTGCTGTCACCACCTCTGTCCTATACAGCTGTGTGATGGATGTGCTGCGTGTCTCTCTGACCCTGGGTGCAGGATGCTCTCTGTCTAGAAGTGGCTGACGTTATAAATGTAAAGCTTGTTGTTATCACTTCTTGTGCATCCTGAGGGTTCAGACTTCCAGGAAAGGATACAAAGCATCTGCACCCAGCTTGGGTCCTGCTGCTCTCCCTGCAGTGGTGCAGTGAGCAGAGCTGTGCTCAGGCTGTGCCCCTTTGCTGGGCTCCCCCTGCAGAATTTTTCCCCGTTTTCTTTTTTTCCTATTAGAGCTCACCATTGCAGGCAGATTCATCTTTGCAGGAAAGCCGAGGCCAGTTGTGCTTGGATGGGTGAACAATCCCATGCCTACAGCTCTGCCTGCTGTCCTGCAGGTGCGAGGGCTCCTGTGCAGCCACCAAAGTGATGTGGCACCTTCTGCACGAGCCGGATGTGTTCCCCACAGAGCCTTTTTAAGAAAGTCACTTCTGGAGTTAGAAATCCCCCACTGCTGCGCAGCACTTGGTTTCCCTCTTGAAATGCTGCCAAGTTGTGCTTCAGCCAAAGAGCAAAGGAAGGGTCTGGTGCTGGAGTGCTGCTGGGGTGAGGCAGCAGCCCCATGCACCATTCCACTTCTGCTTGTAAAGCCTCTGCAGCTGCGAGGCGTGCTTAGTGCACAGATGCTTGTTTCAGAGCCTTCTGAGGCTTCCTTGGTCTCTGCAGCTAAACCTGATCACCCCTTGCTGCTGTCACCTTGGCTGCCCTTTGCCACCGTCACACCCCATGGATTGCTGGCCCCAGTGCCACAGTTTGTTGCTGAGCACAGTGCAGCATGAACGGTGCAGGTGCATGCAGCAGTGAGCACAGAGACAGCTCCGTGCTGTGCTCCCTTCGGCAGCGCTCATTTCCCCGAGGGCTGGAAGCAGCAGCACGCTGCCAAAAAAGGAGGCAACAGAGCATGCTTCGTATTGCAGCTTTGCAGCCTCTCCAAGCCTTCCTGTCCATGTTTTAGGTCAATCCTTATGGCTTTTGGCTTTGAGCAGCCTCAGCTCACTGTGGGGGCAGCTGACACCTGGAGGGCTGTGCGCTCCCCTGCCCCTTAGCAGCTTGTAGCAGGGCTGTAGCTGTGCTGCTGCTTGGCGTGGGGATGGTGATTGAAGGAGATGCTGCTGGAAACCACAAGTGCGCTTCCACAGCAACTGGTTATCAGCCTGATGCGTGCTCTGAGTGCTCCCCTCCAGCTGCTCTCCTGCCTGTGCCACTTCTCCTCCTGCATGCCACACTCCTGCAGGAGCTCAGCCTCAATTTTGGAACCCCGCAGCATTTCTCATTAGGTGACTGTGGGGTTTCCCTAGGGGTTTTACGGCTATTCCCCGTATTGCGTCGCACAGCTTTGACGTTGCGCCGTCTCCTCCCAGCTCCGTGTTGCATCCTGCTCCTTTCCCCAAAGCAAAGCACTGGTTTCAGGCTCAGCCCTCAAGGGTTTTGTTTAAAAAAAAAAAAAAAAATTACATTTTTCCGTTTTAAAGTGGAAATGATTCTTGGAAGCACTGAGTGCGCCTCAGGCACTGAGTCAGCACTAGGGCTGAGCCAGATACTCAGCAGCAGCCCCTGTGTGGGGTGCAGCCTTCCTGGGTACTCTGCTGGAAAGGACTGGCGCTGCTGCTTCCCACTGCAGCTTTGGGAATGGTGCAGAGAAAAAGCAAATCAAATCTGCCAGAATGGGAGCTGTGCCCTTCCTGCTGGTGGTGCCGTGATGCAAGGAGGGGCGTTTTGGGGGGCAGTGCGCAGCTGTGTGGGGAGGGAGGAGGAATGGTTGCTGTGAGTTTTGCATGCCTGCTGAGCTCACATTTTGCAGCACTTACTGATAGGGATTTGATCTCCCCCAGCAGCTGGGGCTGATGCGGATGGGATGTGGGTGTCTGTCTGTCCCTGGGATGGAGAAGCTGTGGGGGGGAGGGCAGGAGGTGTTGGGCAGGGATGGAGCAGAGTGCAGTGCTGTGAGCAGTGGGTGCACTCTGCGTTGTTCCTTTCCTCCATCTCAGCAGTGCATGGATGGAATTGGGGAGAAGTGGGGCTAACAACAGCAGATGGGGCCATCGGATCTGCAAGGCAGAAATACATGTGCTGCTGCAGATGGGGTTCTGGTGCAGTGGGATTTCCTGCGCCACCAGTGATGCTGGGGATGATGGATGGTGCTCCCAGCACAGCTCCTGCAGGGTGCTGCTCCCAGGAGATGCTCTGCAGCTGTTTTGCACTGAGCTTTTGCACAGGTTTGGCTGCATCACTCGGCTGCACGTGCAGTGTGACCTGTCCTGCCACAGTGTAAATCCAGCTGGTGGCTGCTTCCGAGTTCCCCTAGGGTGGACTGGGCTGTGCTGGTAGGTTTCCATGAGCCATTGGGGTCTGTGTGCTTTGGGATTTCTTGCGGGACGTTGGGTCTCAGGCTCCGTTGCTAGTCCAGAACATCCACCCAGTGCCCCTGGCCCCATCACACATCCTTGTGTGAGCAGGGAGATGGGTGGGAGAGGGTCTGGAAGCGAGCTGCTGCTTGAGCTCATTGCTGTTGTTAAGGGTGTGCTCTTCCCCTCATTGAAGCCCAGCAGGGAGCGGTGGGTGAGGTTTTGAGCTTTGATTTCCCAGAGCCCGGCAGTGGGGCGGTGGCCGTGGGCACTGACGCCCAGTGGGGTCAGCTCTGAGGAAATGGCATTTCCCAGCCGTTGTTCTGGGGCTGTGTGAATTCACAGAGCGTCTCCATCCTGTGCTGGAAATAAGATTGTGGAGCAGCCGCGGTGCTGAGGGGGGTCATGGCAGCGTTGTCCCCCTCGGAGATGGGCACAGTGCCGCCTAAGAGCAGCTCTGCATCAGCATCCTCAGTGTGCTGATGATCTCCGCTTGAAACCATATCCCAGAAGCAGGGCAGCTCCCAGAAAATACCTCCCACGGTCCTCCTGGGATGCGTATGAGCACTATTTAAGCTCAGAGCTGCTCATGACATTGGTATGTGCCTTCACCTCGACCTCTGACTTTTTTTGTGCCCGCTCTAAGCGGTGCTGGTTTTAGAGGGGAAAAAGGGCGAGCAGCAATGCTGTGCCGCGCTCTGTGCACATGCATGCAGAGAAGTGGGTGATTTCTCCACCCCTCCCACGTTATCTCCAAGCAAAATCCATGCAGCCGTTTATCCAGCAGAGACGCCGTCCCAGTTGTCACCCGGGAATAGCTGCTGGTATTGTCATGGAACAATATTTCCACTATTTGTTGTGGTAATGGTTGTTAGTGGCACAGCAATTAGCGTGGCACCTGCAGCACTGAGAAACCCAGCCTTGTGCTGCCCAGCGCCGCCGCTGCGGGCACCGAGTGTGGGCGCAAGCATTTGCATCCCCCATGACCCTCTGTCTGCATGCAGTAATTCTGCACAGGGCTGTGGGATTGCATTGCTTTGAGCTCAGTGCTGGGGTGGGCAGGGGCACCGTGGGGGTCTTTAGGGAGCAGGATGGAGTGGAGCTCTCTGCAAGAAGGGTGGGCTGGGTTGGGATGCGTGGTGCCAACGCTGCGCTTCAGTGGCTCCCGGAGCTGCTGGACCCCCCCCTCCCTGGTTTCCTGTTGACGTCACCACTATTTCACTGCTGCAGTTTGTACAACTGTTGGAGCTTTCGAGTGTAATCGGAGTGGAGCCGCTGCCCTCGGCTCGCAGGGTCCCTGCACTGCAGGCTGTGCCCAGCCGTGCAGCCCTGCAGCAAGCTAAGCGCCCTGAGCCCGCTCCTGCCCGCTGCTCTTCCCACCTCCTCACCCCCCCCCCCGGTGCTCCCCACTGCCGGGTGTGCGCCGTTTCTGTTCTTCATTTCTGGGAAACCATGGACAAGAAGCAAGGTATGTGTTGCAACCTCCGAAAGGCGTGCTGGGGGCGAGTGAGGGGCCGGTCCTGGTGCTCAGAAGGGACGGTGCAACTCCTTGGGTTCAATCCGTGCAGATTTCCATCTTTCTGCTTGCCCAGGGTAGGGGGGGGAGAGCTCTGCATTTGCAGCCAAGCATATCTATTTTTGCAGCCAGATGTCTATATTTAAAGCTCTGAAAAACCTGCCTTTTTTCTTTTCTTTTTTTTTTTTTTTTTGTGCATGGGGTTGAAACACTGCATCTTCACTGCACTGAGCCGGCAGGGCTCAAGGAAACTCGCAGGGCTGCTCCCAGCAGCCTCGCACGCCTGTTGCAGCAGAGCCAGCACCTTGCTCCCTGCAGGCAGCTCACTGCTGCCCAGAAGCTTATTCCCTTAGCACTCTTTGTTTGGGGGGGAAGTTGCATAATTTTTTTTCTTATTACATTCTTTTTTGTTGTTTTTGTTTTGTTTTTTTTTTCCCCTTCTGGCTTTCCCTCTGCAGTGAGTCCCACCCTTCAGCTCTCCGTGGGTCGGGGGGGGGTTGGATATGCTCCAACCCCTTTCCCAGCACCAGCACAGCCCTGCAGCAGGGCTGGACCTGGATCCTGGCGCTGGGGAGGTTTGATTTCAAAGGTCGGCTCAGGCAAACAGCCGTATTGACAGTGCTTCGGGTTGTCCTGCTTGCTTCTCTCCACCCACACGGAGTGGGAAAGAGAAACCTGCTGGGGAGAGGTGTTGGGGGGGGAACCGGGCTGGAGTTGTGGTGGCTGAGATGAGGGTTTTGGTGATGAATGAATGCGGTTCCAGGAAATGTCTGCTCTTAGCTGGTGGAGACTGCAGTGCAAGGGGGAAAGAGAAAATGCCAGTTTCTTTTTTCTTTTTTTTTTTTTTTTCTTTAGGAGGAAATGGGGACTTTCTTAGCATAGAGGATGTAGTTACGTGCTTGTGGCATCACGTGGTGACAAGTGTGGCCACACTGAGGACTTCGGTCAGCTCGTGTTCCCAGTGTAGTGCTGGGAGGGACAGGAATGTGTCCCCAGTCTTGCCCCATGCACGTGCTGTCACTTTCAAGCTGTGGAATTGGCCTCAAGCTGTTGTGAGCAGTGGGTAACACTCACAGGCTCTGTGCTGCACCTTTTTTTTCCTGCAGAAACCCTGCAGAACAAGAGCATCCCCTTGCTTCCAGGCGATGGAGAGCATTCTCCTCATCCCAGCCGTGGGAGGGAGGTGTTGGGAGCTGGCAGCTGCTGGGGAGCGGGGAGCAGCTGCCTGCGGGGACACTGGGATTGAATTGCAAGGTCGTGCTGTGCCCGTCCCACTGCACGGCGTTCCTCTGGCGGTGGGCATGGAGCTGGGCAGTGGGATGGGGCTGGGGCTGCAGGTGCTGTGGTGAGGACAGGGAGAGCAGCAAGATGCAGCCCTGCTTTGGTTTCCGAGGGTTTGGGAGCAGCATCCCAGAAGGAGAGCGGGTGTATTTTATTTTGGTGTGGGCTGAGGTGGGTTTTCCAGCCTGTGCTTTGGCAGCTATAGGAAATGCTTCTGGGGGCTGGGCACATCCATGGGGAAGGGAATGCTGCTGGCCCTGCAAAGCGGTGCTGCAAAGCACAGGGCAGCACTCTGGGGCTGTCAGGGCACAGGGCCCTCCTTACAGCAAAGTGTGAGCTCTGCTTTGTGGGGTGTGACCGATGTACAGAGATGCTGTGATCCTCCTGTGTGGTGCAGAGGTTTTGCACAGAGGATCTCCCCATCCTGCACAGAGCCACTCACCCATGCTTGCAGATGCTGCGTGTGTAAGGGTCTGTGCATGGATCCCGACCTTGAGCTCCCTGTGACCCCAATCTGTGGGGCTGATGCTGCAGCCTCTGGCACAGCATGGATGCTGCTTCCCCTGCGTGAGTCACCGCTGTGCTCTGACCCAGCGCTGTCAGGGAGCTGCACAGAGGGAGCATTGTGCTCCTGCTGGGGGTTACTATGGCAATTGGGGAGAGGGAGAGCAAATAGATACTGCAAAATAGCAGGCAGGATGGGGGGCGTTTCAGGGCTTGGTGTGAAGGGAAAAAGCAGATGGAGGGCGTTTAGTTAGTGCTGCCCAGGGTGTGGGGTGCACTGAGCCAGCAGGAGTTGGAGGTGCTTGCTGAGCCCAACCTGGGGTTGTTTTGGGGGCATCCAGCAGCTCTGCATCCACAGGGTGATGTGTGCATGCTATTGTTTGCCTCTTGGGGTGGGATTGCGTGCCCTGTGGAGCTCTCCCTCCCCCTGGCTGCAGGAGGAAGCTGCAGCCCCATGTCCCAGCTCTGCGCCCTGCCCTGGCTGCAGGAAGGGAAGGCACTGCTGAGCCAGAGGGCAGCGTCTTGCATTTGGCTGCGCTTTGTGTTTGCACAGCCAGGTATTCTGCAGTGCAGGGCTATTTATAGCTCCGTGTCCCATCCCAGCTGGGTATGGAATTGGGAGCAGCCTCATGGAGCAGGTGCTGAGATGCACATAGGACTTGCAGGGCTCTCGGGCTGGTGCTGCAAACCACAGCAACGCCGTATCCCTGTGGGTCAGCAGAGCAGGGCTCCAGCTCCTTCCTGTTTCAGTGCAAGGTCTCAACCTGTGCACACTGATCCTAGTGTTGTGGCTAGCAGCTCCTGCCCTGTGGTTCCCCTTGGTGTCACATGAGGTGTTCCCTCTCAGGGTCAGAGTTGCCAGTTGCTGTATGTGAGGCTTGTTGGCTGTTGTCCTGATGACACAGAGCAGGGCTGGCTGCTCCCCTGCTTCCTGCAGCATATTCACAGGATCTGTCCCTTTCTTACCCAGCTGGGAGCGTGCTGAGAAATAGATCAGTGCTTCCCAAAGTGGGATCTGCTGGGAGCACGTTGGGGTGCTGTTGTGGCCCTGGGCACAGCCAGTGGCATGGGGACATCTGGTGGCTGTGCAGCCCAGGACAGGGCTGGGTGCCAGCTACCCCATGGCGTGTTCCTCTGCTCCTGTCTGGCACCATAAGGGATGTATGGTTTGTATTGAGTGCTTTGGGGTGTGAGCACTGACCCAATGTCTCCCTGCTCTCTTCCAGATTCCAAGGGATCCCTGGAGCCACACAAACCAGGTGAGTGCCCAACAGACAGAGCAGCTTCACCCCCTCTCCTAAATGCCAACAATTGAAATCCCCCCTCAAAAGAGGAACCTTTAATGGCCATGGGGGTGAAGGCTGCTGTGGGGGTGGCTGGAAGCAGGGCAGGGTGTGAGAGCTGCAGAAGTGTGCTGGCAGCCCTGGGCCTGGTGGCTGCAGTTGTGGGGGTGTCAAAAGGAAGGACAGTTTTAAAAATGCCCATTGCTTATGTGTGCATCTTCTCTTACAGTGAAGGGCAAGAAGAAGCTGAGGATAACATGTCCTCCCATCAAGCAGCCCCCTGTCAACACCACGTGAGTGCCTGCTCCTGCAGCCAGTTCTAGGAGCTGCAGTGACCTGTCTCAGGCCATGTAGCCATAAAACTGTTACCAATCAGCTGGTTGGGGTTTTTCAACTGGAGCTCTGGCTTCTCAACGATGAGAAGGAATTGCACTTGTGCACGCGCATAGATTCTGTGTGCCTCTGGGAGCTGCCTGCAGGGCTAGGACCTGCAGCAGGAGCAGGGGTGAAGGTGCTGGATGCAGTGGAGCATCCCCTGCCCTCAGTTGGTGGCATCTCCTGCCCTGCGCCTTGGCCCCCGTGAACCCGTTGAGCTGCCCATGTTGGTGCAAGGAGGATGTGGAAGCCTTGTTGTTCCCCACGCTGTGCTTGGGGCTGGTGCCTGACTGCATCTCAGGCACTGGGATTTCTCTGTGCCCTGTTTGCTGCTGCTTGATGTGTTGTTATGCTGGGGGGGGCAGGGCAGGACCAGGGTGGCAGTGCTAGGTTTGACAAAAAGCAGATGGCTGAAATTCCTCCTCTGTGATGCAACTCCACCATCAAGCTCTGCTCTCTCCTGAAAGCCATAAAGCTTTGGGGGAGCAGTGAATCCCTCACTGGGGGCACATCCCTGAATCCTCAGGGCAGGTTGCCTGGAGCTAGGAGCTCTCTGTTAACAGCCTGGTGTGTCGACAGAATCCTGCATGCAGAGCTGTCTCCCTCTGAGTCTGAGTTTCCCCTGGAGCGGATGTCAGCTGCAGTTTGCAGGGTGCTTGCATGCCCAGAGCACTCCTGCTCAGACTGGTTCTAGGCCCCCACCATTCCTTTTCTCTGCACTTTTCAAGGCACATTGCAAATATTTGCACAGTGCCAGTGCTTTTGCTGCAAGCCTGAGCACTTCCTTGAAGCTGCTGCAGTGCTCTGATGGGAATGAAGATGATGAGCAGATTGCGCAGTTCCTAGCTGATAGTTTTAGAGGAGTTGAGCGCAGGAGCAGGGTAGGATCAAAAGGACAACGTGTGCCTTAAATCCCATCCTGACAATAGGGGCGAATGGGAAGCTGTGAGGAGGGGAAAAATCCATAAAGGAAGACTTTTGCCTACATGGTGTTGTGCAAAGTGTGACGCTGCTGGCTGCTCCGCATGCCAGGCTGCCTGGAACAGGCTGTCAAGTGTACACAAATGACTCAGTGCAGAGGAATTACCTGTTGTTTCCTAGGCGTGTTTGGGGCGACGTGGCTGTGCTGTTACAACACCTGCCTGTCAAAACACGACAGCTGCTTCTCTCCCTGCACGGGGGACGGCTTCGTAGCTTTGATGCAGCCTCACCTCGCTGCTCCCTGGGCTCCTGCTGGCTCTGTGGTTGGTGGTGGCTCGATGAAAGCCTTTGGGAGTGTTTGGAGGGGGCTGGTGTGCACCCATAACAACGCACTGTGGGAAGCAGTGGCCGAAAGCACCTGGGGGCACACGAAACCTGGCACTGGAGAAGGGGGTTTTGAGGTTGTGCTTTCTTCTCTCTCCTTGCAGGCCGCCAAGGAACTTGGACTCCAGAACCTTCATCACCATTGGAGACAAAGTACGTGTCTGTGTTCTTGTTTCCAATTCTACTTGCCTCCTATATGGGAGTAGCATGGATCACGCTGCCATGACAGCTTGTCAGATTGGATCTTTGTGATCCCAAGCATCCTTTAAGCTTCGGTGCATCCTCCTGGTGCAGCCTCGTGGGATGTGTCTTTGGAGGGGAATGAGGTGTCCTCAAGCAGGACCTTTTTCCTGTTGGCTGTGGGTTTGTGCCAGTATTGAGAGCATCAGGGAGATAGGCACGTGTGGGGTGAGGCTTTGCCCTTAGTGGGATCCTGCTCCCTTGGCAGCCTTCTCACTCTTAACCAGCCTGGCTGTGCCCTGTTGTCCCAGCCCGTGTCCCCTTTGTCCCCGTTGCTGCTGGCATCCCACCAGAAGCTGGGCTCAGAGCTCCTTTCCAAATCCTTTCCAAGCTGCCTGATGAAAAACGCTGCTAGAAATAGCTGCCGCCTCCCTTTTATTTCATTCTCTTGTTACAGGCTCTCCTGGGGCTGCAAGCGACCTAAAAATACGGGGTGTTGGGTCAGTCCCATCCTTGGTGCAAGGTTTTAGGTTTTGAGGGGGAGACAAGCAGCCTGGGCTGGGTGCAGGGAACAGCCCTGCTGCTGGTGTTGTGTTCTGGCTGTTGTGTGCATTAATGGCTTGGGGAGAGACTATGTGCAGCAGCTTGTGCACAGTGTGCAATGGGAGAGCTGCAGCCCGGAGGCAACTCTGCAGACTGTGCCCTCCCTGCAGTGCATTATTCTGAGGGATTCTGCATCTGTGTTCTGCTTGCCTTGAGATCTGCAGCTCAGGTTTGCTCTGGGTGCTTCAGAACAGCACAACATGGGATGGAGGAGTGGTGGGTGCAAGGGCAGCTTTGGGTTGTGAGATGAAGGGTGACTGTGGGTCCAGCTGATCCATGCAGAGCAGAGGGTAAGGGGTGCAGTGCGAGGTTCTGTTGGTTCTTCATCTCTGTAGCTGGGCAGGGCCATGCTGGTTCCTGGAGCGTGCTGGGAAATGCCAGTGTGTCTGGGGAAGCCTGTGGGTAAATGCCAGGAACAAAAACACAATGCCCTGGAACAATCATAGAGCGTGTGTCCTGAAAAGCACCACTAGGTCCTTCCTGGAGGCCCCTGCAGCAGCTGTAGGCCTGCACTGTGCCTCTGCCCAGGGCAGTGAGGTGGGGGCTGCATGAGCCCCATAGCCCCATTGGGTCCTCTGTCCCACCTGGGACAGGCTGCAACTTCCCTGTGCCATGCAGCATAGCTTCCTGCTGAGCTCAGCCCCAGACCTCCCTCAGCTGCCCCCCATCTGGCTCAAATTAGTGGGGCTGGTGGCTAGCATGACCACCAGCCTGGTAGCCCTGCCTCCCAGCATGCTGCTGCCTTTCTGCTCTGGGTGCAGCACTGCTTCCAATGCTGTGCAGTGCTTTTCCCACCCCTTGCTGCTGCTGGGTCAGTTTGGCATCCTGGTATTATTTTTGTTCCCTGGGACCGGAGGGAAGCTGCAGGCTGGATGAAGTCCTGCCTGGTTGAAAGGAGGTCTGTAACTCATTAAGAGCGATGAATGCAGCCTCCAAAAATAGCCCGTGTCTCACTCCAGCAGTGTATGCACTGCCCAGCAGAGCAGACGATTACAGGGCAATGTGTGTTGGGGGGAACTTGTCTGTGGGATGTGGAGGAACTCACTGGCAGAGAGGCACTGAGCCTTGGGTCTCTTCCAGAGACGCTGTGCCTTTGGTAAATCCCAATCTCTAGCTTAAAAGGGGTATTCAGTGAGCCCCAAAGGAGCCAAAAATCACCCATCTGCGTGGTGGGCTGCTGGGATCCTGTGGGTGCTGTGGTTTGGGCATGCTCTGTGTGGCTGAAGTGCAAGCAGTGAACTTTGCCTTTACAATAAGTGTGCTCCTGCCTGTTTTGTTTTTTTATTTTAAATTTATTTATTTTTGTTACCTTTCCCCTTACAGAACTTCGAGGTGGAAGCTGATGACCTGGTGACTATTTCAGAGCTGGGCCGGGGGGCCTATGGTGTGGTGGAGAAAGTGAGGCACGCTCAGAGTGGCACCATCATGGCTGTGAAGGTGAGGATGGCTTCCTCCTGGTGGGGCAGAGGGTCTGTGGGGCAGAATGGGAACAGAGATGGGGGTCTGTTGGATTTTGTACCCTCCTGTGTCCCCTTGCAGCCCATTGGTGTCATCCATTATGGTGTTGTTTGTGAGAGGTCATCTGGGCATCTCTGGGCGCTGTGCTGGCTACAGAAATCCACCTACATCAAAACTTTTTCTTGTCTTAATATTTCTCAGAGGATTCGTGCCACAGTGAACACTCAGGAGCAGAAGAGGTTGTTGATGGACTTGGATATCTCCATGAGGACGGTTGACTGCTTCTACACTGTCACTTTCTACGGAGCCCTATTCCGAGAGGTGAGAGGCTACTGTTGCACAGCTCCTTGGGTCCGTGTGTGTCCTCTGAGTGCACAAAACTGTCTCAAAACACCTCTGTTTCCTACGGCCAAAGTGGGCTGGTTGAGGTGGTGCAAAGCCCTGCTGTTGCAGGAGGCAGCAGGTCCCTTTCCATGCTGCAGCAGCAGGTGTCCAAACATGTTGGCAGTGGGCTGGGCTGGATTTCAAGCAGGGCACTCTTGGATGTGGCTGTTGGGAGTGCTATTGGTGGTACCCCAACATCAGTGCCCATTGTTACCAGGTGCATGCTGGTAGGTGGTCGGCAGTGGCTGCACCATGGGGTTGTTGGATTGCCCTGGGTGGAAGTGTGGTGTCCCTCTGTCTGCCCCCATTGTGTCCTTTGGCTTTTGGGGATGTTTGGAGGATTTCCTGTAGCTACTTTCTCTCCACCTGCAGGGTGATGTGTGGATCTGCATGGAGCTCATGGACACTTCCTTGGATAAATTCTACAAGAAAGTACTGGAGAAGAAGAAAACCATCCCAGAAGATATTCTGGGGAAAATGGCTGTGTCTGTGAGTGCTTGTGCCTTCCCCCTCCCCCCCTCCTCTCGAGCTCTGCACACTCCTCGTGCTCTGTGGTTTGCATTCCTACTGGGGTTTGCTGAGTGCTGAGTTACGTGTGGCTAATGGTGCTCTCTTGCTCTGTTTGTCTGCAGATTGTACGAGCTCTGGAGCATCTGCACAGTAAACTGTCCGTAATCCACAGAGGTGGGTGCTGAGTGGGATTCGTGTAGTGTGCTGCAGTGCCAGCCTCCCAGTATGTTATGGGAAGGCTCCTTCCAAAGAGATGTGTGATGTGTGCCTCTGGAACGCCTACAGCTGGGGCCATGGTGGACACACTTAGATGCCCTAGGCCTGTTTCAGGGGTGTGTCCTTCACGCATCTGCTTACTTGATGTTCTCTTTCTCCTTTCCACATGAGGGGTTGGATATAGTGACTGAATTCTTTGCTGTCTAATATTTCTGTAGGCATCTCTGTCTCTGAGTACTGAGATGCATTGCAGGCAGCACTTAGGGACAAAATTGCATGCCCTTCCTGGCTGGGTAGTTCTGGCAAGGGGAGAGCTGAAGATGACCTTGCAAATCACTGATGGGCATCATAACAGCCAGGTCCTGCTCTTCATCTTAACACAGTTTGTCGTGTACTTGCGCACAGGTCATGATGGGCCTGAGACGAGCTGTCCTGAGAGCTTGGTTGAGTTTTCAAGGCTGTGTTTGGTGCATAAATTGCTCCTGAGGAACTGCGTGTTCTGTGTAAAACTTTTATTTCAACTGCATAAGGGCAAGAGTGGGGGGGTTTTCCTGTTTTGTCCTCTGCTATCCCTTCCATTCCCTGTCATCAGGGAGTTCCTTGTGCTTTCCCAGGCCCCAGGATACCTCTACAAAGGCCCAATCTGTTCTCTCATGTTCTTTGTTGTAGATGTGAAACCTTCCAATGTGCTCATCAACAAGGAGGGACACGTGAAAATGTGTGACTTTGGGATCAGTGGCTACTTGGTGGACTCGGTGGCGAAGACAATGGATGCTGGCTGCAAACCATACATGGCTGTAAGTGTGTTTATATGCAACCCATCCAGCCTCACCTTGAGAAGGCTGCTGCTTAGAAACTGGTACTGGTCTTGGTTCACCTCTGTGCTGAGGTTGAAAGTGTGTTCTGGGTTTCTTGACTCAGCAGTGCCCTCCAAGGATGGGATTCCCCTCCCTGTAAGCCCTGCTGTTTAATATACTCATAGAATCATAGAGGTTGGAGAAGACCTCTGAGATCACCGATGCCAACCCATCCCGCTATGATACCAAACTGTGTCCCTCAGTTCCACATCTCCATGGTTCTGGAATACTTCCAGGGATGGGAACCCCACCACTGCCCTATTTGTGTCCATGTTGCAACAGACTCTTCCTGTGCTCCCCTTCTTTCACAAAAGGGTGAAAGCTGGGCTGGTGCTGGTTGTAGTAGATGGAATCATAGAATCATTAAGGCTGGAGAAGATTGCTAAGATCATCTAATCCAACCCCCCCCCGTTGTGTTGGAAGGCTGCTCTTGGTTAGAAAATGCTGAGGCTTTCCTTGGTAGGATCATTTTATCTGCAGTTTATGGCACTGGTTTGGGAGAGCTCCTGCTCCTGGGGCAGGCACCCTACTGCAGGGATGATATAGGGGAGGGGAGTGCTTGTGGAGGCGATGTGAAGTGGGACGTGGCACTCGCTGCTGCTTGCAGATGTAACCTCAAACCCTGCCTTTGTGGGGATGTGAGCCAGGGGAATCTACCCAACCTGGGTATTGGAGCCAGAGATTTGGCTGTGTGTGGTTTGCACTGTGAAAACGAGACAGAACTGTAATATCTTCCGTTTTGCTTTTGCAGCCAGAAAGAATAAATCCGGAGCTGAACCAGAAGGGCTACAACGTGAAGTCGGATGTCTGGAGTCTGGGGATCACAATGGTAATGCAGAGGGCGGGTGCCAGCACTGTGATGCTGGGGTGTGGGCTGGGGTCTGTGCTGGGGGCTCCAACTTGAGGTGGTGTGTGTGGTTAGCAGCAGCCCTGCCTGTGGGGCAGCTCACAGCAGCCAACAGGAAGGGGAAATGCTTTCAGTTCCAAAATTGCAGCTGCTTAGGATGGTTCCTCTGCCTCCTGCAAGAAATGGATCTTTCAGAAAGCAGCTGAAGTCTTCTGGCATGGGAGAACAAAGGAAATCCCAGCTGCTGGCTCAAAGGGAGTGCTGCCTGGGAACAGCTCTGCTTTCCAGGAGACTACATCTCTTGCTTAGACTATTTCCCTAAAGTTTTCCTGCACCTTTTTAGCTGTGACCTTTGTTTTGGACACTGTCTCCTTGCATCTGTGTGTGCTGCACAGATCTCTGACAAGTACACCCTCTTGGTATCCCTGTGCTGTGCAGAGCTGTGCTTGCTGCAAAAGCAATCAGCTCCAGCTCTGATCTGAGGTGCAGGAAGCTGTGGGATGGGAAATTGTGGCAATGACAAAACCTGAACTCTTCCAGCAGTGAATGTGAGAGGGGATTTTACTGAAAGCCTGCCAGCCTGCAGCTGGATGGAGCCCCAGCCTCATTCCCTCTAATATCTTCCTCCTGGGCTGGCTTCCTGTTTTGTTTACTTATTTCTGGAGCGGTTTGAATGAAGACTAGCCCTATTTAGGGCTACTGAGCTGCAGGGCTGATCTTAGCTTTATTCATTTCTCACATCCCATCCCTTGGCCTGAGATGCCCAAGAGCTGTGATGGACTTTTTCCTGCTGGAATGGATGCTGGAGCAGGGTTAGCTGCAGTGGTTTAATAAAGATCATCTTTAGTTATGTTCTAAACTTGCTTTCTCTTGGGCTCATGGATCTCTTTGTGCCTAGGTCATACAGCCTGCAGCCCAGAGGGCAGGTTATGTTGAGAAGAGCACTCCAGAAGCCAGTGCAGAAGTAGCATCTATGTTACTTTGATTATTTTTTTTAAATAACCCTGTTTCACATATATTTGTCTGCTTCCTGTAAATTCATTAATTTGCAGAGCAGGCCTCAAAAGGAAGTATTTTTTGCCTCTGGGTCTTTGTATTTAAAAAAGGGGGGTTGTGTGTGTGTGGGGGGGGGGGGGGGGAAGGTAATATGACCCAAATTGAAAATGGTTCGTTAGGAGGGAGGCTTTTCATTTTGAACCTGCACTTGTGCAGCCTCTGATGTGGGGCAGCCCTGGTGTCTCACAGTGTCCCTGTCCCCAGATCGAGTTGGCCATCCTCCGCTTCCCCTACGAGTCCTGGGGCACCCCTTTCCAGCAGCTCAAGCAGGTGGTGGAGGAGCCCTCGCCCCAGCTGCCTGCTGAGCGCTTCTCCAAGGAGTTCGTGGACTTCACGGCACAGTGGTGAGTGTGGCAGAGGCTGGGCTGGTGTGTGAGCAAAGTGGGGCTGGGGTTGGCTTTGGAGCCTGTTTCTCCCCTCCTTGTCGTACTGAGCTGGTCTATCTGCTGCAGTGGGAATGGGTTTTGTTGCCCAAAGGGGTTTTGTTCTCAGTGTGACTCATCCAGGCTGCTTGGAAGGCACAGAGGTTTCTCTTCCCGTTTTACCATTGGCGCTGCTCAAGTGTTGGTGGTTTCTGGCAGTGTGGTGGTGGAACAGCCCTCTGGCAGCATCTGGGTGCCTCTGGGTGAACCTGGTTTGTGGTTTTGTGGGTTCCACATGCAAGAGCTGTTCCCCTCAGGTTCTCTCTGCTCCTGGCCTGTTTGGAGGTATCACCAAGCCCTGGGATGGGTGGTGAGAAGCCACCTCCTCTCCTTCCCAGCGGGGCTGCATGCTTCTGGGTTTAGCAATATACCAAATCTGCCCTTGTGGTTCCCTTCTGGGGTGCTTCAGGGCCATGTGGTTCAGCTCAGAGGGAGAGGAGTGGGTGCTGCCCCCCCAAAGTGAGGTGTGATTGAGGAAGGGGAGGTCCTTTCTGATAGACCACATATAGGAAAAAAATAAAGTAAGAAAAGATCCTCCAGCTTTTTTTTCTTTTTTTTCTTCCCCCCCCTTCAGTTTAAGGAAGAACCCTGCTGAGCGAATGAACTACTTAGAACTTATGGTAAGTTTGGGGCCATCTCTGCTGGCCTTCATCTGGTACATGAAATGTGTTGGGATAAAAGGTCCTGGACAAATGGTACAGCAGGACACAGGGTGATTTCCAGGCACACGGTGGGATGGGTGTAGTGTGTCTAAGGTACAATGTGTATTGAGTTTTGTGGGTGTTAAAGGGATTCAGTGATCAAGGCCAAACTTTCTAGATGAGTTCTCCTTCTGTCCCACCTGCTCTTGGAGAGTTTAGGTCAACCACCCCAAATGGTGGTCGTGCAGCTGGGTTTTAACCTGGAAATGCCAAACCCCAAAGTATTCAGCTTTAAGCTGATTTAGTGGAGGGTTGTTAGTTAGGGTAGTATGGTTAGCTCATGGTCAGATTCGATGATCTTTAAGGTCTTTTCCACCTTGAGTGATTCTGTGATCCTGTGACATCCATGGGAGTCTGCAGGGGATGCTGCTGCCCGCTTGGTCAGTGCTGTGACACCCCTGGGGCTGCTTTTGGACTGCTCCCTGCTGGGCCGTGACTTATGCCTTGCTTCTTGTTGACAGGAGCACCCCTTCTTCACCCTACACGACACCAAAGAGACTGACATGGCCTCCTTCGTGACAGAGATCCTCGGGGATGACTCTTAACTGGAGCCCCCCTGTTCCGTGCAGTCCCCGCAGCGGAGCAGATGCGGACTTGAATTCATGATGGTTTGCACAAATTGTGTTTCTCAGCCCCCAGACAGCTCTGGGCACAGCCCCGTCGCAGCCTCTTTTCTCTTTGCCTGAAATCTTCGAGGAAGAGCCTTAGAAGCCAACACCTTCACCCCTTCAAATGCTGGGGGCACAGGGAGGGGACCTTGGCACGGTCTGTGGGAACTCCTGCCTTTCTTCCCCTTTGCTGACTGGGGCTGGCAAAGAGAAAATGCTGCTGTGCTTCTCCCCTCTCCTTATCTGCCCCCAGCCCCTCCCCCAGCATTTCACCCAGTTCTTTGCCTCGTGTTCCTGATCGGCACTTCAGGAGGCTGCAGGGCTCCATGGCTACACCGCTGTCCCCGCACAAAGCCATCTTGATGACATCTGCGTGACCCTTCAACACAGCCCCAGGCCTGACACCCCCTTCACAGAGTGATCTACTGCTCCCCGGCAGAGGAATAAAAGCATATTTCCCCCCCCCCCCCCCCCCCCCCCAGCGCCAGCCCCCCCCCCCCCTCCTGCTTCCTCCATGGACCTTCTCCTCTCTGCTCACCCTGGGGCTGCGTGACGCTGGAGGAGGTGGGAATGGTGAGCATCTACCACCATTCCTCATCCTGCAGGAGGATGCTGCCCCACCTCTCCATCCTCTTTCCCCTTTTGGGGCTCACGTAAGACCTCACACTGTGACCCCATCACTGCCTCCAGCTGTGGCCACAGCCACCATCTCAGCCCCAACCCCCCACAGCCCAGTGCAGGGGCTGCTGCCAGTTGTACATTTTGTGTCTATATATAATGGACTTTGTAACATGTTTCTGGGTTTTACTGCACTTGCTATAAATTAAAGCCCTTCTGTGTGGGTGGGAGGAGGGAGGAGTGCTTCCTTCTCCCCTAAAGAATCTGCTGTGAGCCCCGCTGTGCTCCATCCATGTGTGGGACCGCAGACTGAGCGCACCGCTGTGGTTTGTTTTTTTAATTATTTTTAATAGATTGAGTCTTCAGAGGGAATTTTTTCCTTTTCTAATATATTTGTGTGTGTGTGCTATATATATATATATGCTATATATATATTATGTATTTTTAAATCAGTGATGAGGGTGTGAATGTCTATGTGAGCAGCAGTTCTGCTGCTGTGACCAGCAGTTTTCTGGCTAGATTTGGGGTAGTGGCTGAGGTTTTAGAAGACAAACTGCCCTAAGATTATTTCTTTTTCTAAGAAGAAATGCATCTATTTTTTAATCGAATCTTTAAAAAAAAACCCAAAAAAACAACAACAACAAAAAAACCCAACCCAACACACTTTTCCTGAACTTCCTGCCCTGGAGGTGTGGATGTCAGGGTCCTTCCCCCTGCTGAAGCATGGTGGTCAGCTGGCCCCACAGCCCCCCACTTTTGGAGATGGAGCCAGGCTGGACTGTGCCTGGGGACATGGTTCAGCACCCAGGAAAAGGGCTTAGAGCAGCACACGGTGACTTTCCCCTCTGTCTCACCCCATCCCCTCAGTGCATGAGCTCATAGGAAACAGCACAGATGGGTACAGCACAGTGTGAGCAAACCCTGCCCTGCTTTGGTCTGACCCTTAGCCCGTATCCCACCTCCTCATGCACAATAACGTGGCTGATGCTCTCCACGTTCCCCCCTTCAATCCCACTCCCCAAAACATCCTGTGCTCCCTGAAATCGCACATCACCAGCCTGGCAGGACAGCTTGGCAGCTGAGATGCTCACTTGTAGGTTTTTCCATAGTTGGTCACTTTGGATCCCTTTTGATTTGCTGTTAAGCTTTTGTTTTTCCTTTTTCTCCTTGCTTTTCTCCTCCTGGAGAAAGTCCTGACTTAGTTTTGGGGAAGGAGAGCACCTTCCCTTTCTCGTACTGGGTGTTACCATGGTGGGGGGTGGTTGGGACCCATGGATGGGGCTTTGCTGCTCAGTTGGGTCCCATCTGCCTTGTGTGCTGAATTGGATCCTGCTGCTTTTGCCCTCCTGCCATGCACAGGGATGACAGATCTGGTGCCCACCAGCTTGGCCTTAGAGTGGGAGAGAATATTAGGAAAAATTTATTCTCTGGGAGAATGGTGGTGTGTTGGAACTGCTGCCCAGGGAGTGGTGGGGTCACCATCCCTGGAGGAGTTCCAGAACCACAGAGATGTGGCACTGAGGAATATGGTTTGGTGTCATGGTGGGGGTGGGTTGGGATTGGTTTGTGAATCTGAGAGGTCTTCTCCAACCTGAATGACTCTGTGGTTCTGATGCAGCCCAGAGCCCCTCCAGCCCTGTACTGAGCACAGTCTGTACCCATGAACCCCTCCTTGTTTTCAATAAAATTCACCCCGAAGCACCCGTGTGCCCTCTTCATATGACAGAGCATCCTCCTTGTGTCGGGTCCTCTCACTACTCCTTGCAGTACTGGGGGTCCCCCAGGCTGCGGGCTGAAAGACCCCCCCGGAGCATCACCCCGGGCCGGGATGCGGAGCTCAGTGTGTCCGGCCCTCCCCCCCCCCCCCCCCCCCCCCCCCGGTATCGGGGTGCCGACGGCGGTGCGCGGTGCCCCCCCGTGTGGGGCAGCAGCTCTGAGGCTGTGCTGCCAGCACGGGGTCGGGGGCGCCGTCCCAGGGCCGCCGCGAGGGGGAGGCAGCGGGCAGCGCCGGGGGTCTGCGGGGCCGCGGCTCCTTCAGCCTCAGCTGTGGGATGCTGAGAAGCGGGGGGGCTCCATCCCACCCCACCCCACCCCATCCCATCCCCACTTCTTCCCCTGTGAGCTCTCCTTCTATAGGAGCGGGGGGACACGAGTGGGGGTGCACGAGGGGCTGGGAACCCCCAGGTGTTGGCCTGACGCGGGGAAGGGGCTCGTTGAGGAGGGGGCTGGCTCTTCGTTTCAATTAGCAGCTTAATGGCTGCATCGAGACCCATTCAACGTGTATCAGTGCCTCGGAAGAGAGAACTTCAGCAGAAGAGGAAAATTCATCACACTGAGTTCCCCTATTTGGAGAAAAGTTTTTTTGTTGTTTTTTTCATTCCCCCCCCTTCTCTCCCCCTTGTTTGTCTCAAATCCAAGCACAAAGAGGTTATTTCTGCAGGCACGTGGTGGGGTGCAAGCAGGCAGTGCCCAGAACAGGACAACCCCTCGATGCAGACAGCACAACTCATCACACCTCAGCCAGCCCAGGAGAGCAGACGTGGCACCAGGGGGTGGCAGCCAGCCCTGCCCTGTGCTGAGCTGGCTGTGATGGGTGCCCAGTCCCCCCATCAACCCTCACTGGTCATAATGGGAGCTGAAGCTGGTGGTGCTCCTGGAGAGCAGATTGCAGGGAGTTCTCTGGGTTATTTATTTTGCTTGGTTTTTCTTTCTTTCTTTCTTTTCTGAAGGTGGCTGGGGCTGTATGTAGGGCAGGGTTGGGTTTTTTTAGGTTTGGGCAGCATGTGGGCACCTTCAAAATCGATAGCATAAATCAGCAAGCCCTGCGTTGTGTGAAATGCATTCCATCCTCCCCTAATAGCTGTCTCAGCCCAGAAACTTCCAATGCTCCCGCTCTGGTAGCACCTAAGGGCTAATGAGCTGAAACTGCAGAATACCAATGAGACCTCAGCAATATGGATTAACCTCCCCACCCCCAGCCAGGCAGCTGAGCGGCCCTGAAATCATCCCAGCTGGCCCCTGGGGTGCCCGTGCAGCCCATCAAGGAGGAATGGCCTCAAAGTGAAGTGCATGGGGGCTGGGAAGTTCTGTGTTGCCCGTGGGAGCTGCTGTGGATGCATCACCTGTTACTGCTCTGTATGCAGAACGCGAGTGCTTTGTTTTGGGGTGAGCAGAGCTCTGGTTTAACCATGGACATCCAGGTGGTCTCCCTGATAATTGGCTATCATATAAAATTGAGTTTACAAGTTTTGCGCTGTTTTCATCCCTGTCTTGGGTGAAGCACCTTCAATCCCCTTCTCTCCATCTGGTTTGCAAGCCCAGCCCACGTCCGGGCAATGGGCCCAAATCCTGTACATTTCTGGAGCTGCTTTCTGCTGCCTGCCCAGGGAGTTGCAGTGGGGCCAACAGCAAATCCCCCATGTTGGGGTGCTGGGAAATCAGGGCGATTCGCTCCACAAGACCCCAAAGAAAGGATAAGGAGAGGTCAGGTGGAAGCTCCCACCCCGCCCAGCAGATGCTGCCCTCCTCTTGGCTCCACATTCCTGCTGCTTTTGCAGAGGTGGGGGACACGTGGGGGCTGGAGGAGCGCAAAGCCTGAAAATATCGAGGATTGAAGCAAGCAGATCAGGGAGGCGCTGGGGTGCCCACCTCTCACGCAGGATCCTCCAGCTTTGCCCAGCCCCACGCAGTGCCCCTGGCCCACTGCACACTGCCTTAACCTTTCTGCACACCCCACGCGGCTCTGGCACCGGCTGCTGCCTTCCAGGCACGTGGGCAGAGGGCTGCCGAGGAGCCCAGGTGGTTTTTGTGCTTGATTTGCATCTTGGATCTGCTCTGGGGTGGAGGAGGTGGGAACCTTGATGAAACCAAAGCAGTTACCTCGATAGCAGCTTTGCTTTGCTCAGTGTAACTCTTGGCTCGGGGATGATGAGATCACTTCTAGAGTGACGTGCTCCTTTCTTCTTATGCAAAATGAGATCTTGTATGTGATCGCTTGAGATGAAATTTGGGGTTTGAGCTGTGCACTGCTCAGAGGAGTGATGCTATAGGTTTGGAATTCCCTGGAACTGACCCTCACTAAAGCCCCCACACAGCATCTCTGCTTGCAACAGGTCTTGCATTGCCTCGGAGCTGAGGAATGAGCTGGAGCTGTGCAATGGCAAATGTGCCAGGGAAAAGGAAAGTTGCTTTATAACAGCAGCACTGGAATCTTCTCCCTGGCTTTATCTGGGACCTGAAGCCCACCGGTTTTCTGTGTGCACGCCAGAGGTCTGAGGAGCCTGGAGCAAGCAGGGGGGTGATGGCCTGCTGGGGGCTCCTGTGGGACTGAAGTGGCACTTTTCTCCCCTAAACTTCATTTACGGGTGACAGAGAACCCCCAGCCTTAGGCACATGGCTGCATCTCACATCCAAGGATACATCCCCAGTTCTGTGCGTCAGGATGGGGTCCAAACCTCTCTGCTCTGGCTGTGGCCCCTGATGAAGACGGGCTCTTGTCCTTTAGAGACACATTTTGTGGAGTCTTTGTGCTGCAGAAGTTTTGTCCAGCTGTGCTCCTGACACAGGTGCCCACACTTTGTGGCAGGGGTTGGGTTCAGCTGTGCTCCTCTCACACCTTCCAATCAAAGAAGCAGAGCAAAAGCTCAGGTTAGTGGCATGTGTTGCTGGCTGAGTGCGTGCTCAGAGCAAAGCTTCTGGTGAGGAACACTGTTCTGCATACCCTGCTGTGAGCAGGAACACGCATTTCCAAACAAAACACAGCAAAGGTAACTCACCAGGCAGCACTTCCTCCTTGCAGCATTTACAGCCCCACTTCCAACCAACCCCGTGTGGCTTTGATACGGCATTTCACACCCAGCATTATTGATCATTTCTGCTTCTCTGGGGGCTCTTATTGAACCAGCATTAATCCCTGCTGCAATGAGTGCCACCATCCTGGGTGCAGCACTCACCCTGGCCCCACTGCTGCTCTGGGCAATGCAGGATGGAAGCAAAGCTTTCCCCAAACCCCAGCACCCATCTCATCGTGCACCATAGGAACCCTCACCAGCCCCAGCTGCACTTTGCTATATATGAGAGCCAAATCAATAGGAATTTGGCTTTTGATGTATTTTTAACCAGGTAGGAGCTCACACTCTCTGCCTCTGGGTCTCACTGGGGGTCTGCAGCAGCTCAATCTGAGGGGTGCATAGGGACTGCCCCATCCCCTCCGCACTGAGTGTCTCAATGGGGTCAGAGCTCACCCTCCCCAGCCACAGCAGGATGCATCCCTTCCCATCACCCTGCCTCACCCAGAACTTCTTTAATTAAAGCTTTCAGAATTATTTTCCCCTTTATTCCTCCAAATCTTTTCCTTAATTAAAATCCCAATCTGGGCCAGTGAGAAGCAGCTGTTGCCTCTTTGCTGCGTGCTTGTGTCCGTGTGTTGCTGCTAACCTGAACGCTGGTGGTATGGGAACAGCATAGGGAGAAACACTGCTGTCACCTGTCCTCTTGGCACCCGGGTAGGTCCCCCAAAAAGAGAAATGTGGGACCCCATGGACACCCTGCTGAACCAGTGCGGGCTGAGGACTGCCCTCGCCATTACCTTTATCAGATGCTGTGTCTTTTTTAATGAAACTCCTGGAGGAAAAAAAAATAAAATAGTGCTGACAACTGATGTGTTATTTCACCTCTGATTTACCGGTGCATGCATTTTTCATTCATGGAAGCGTCTGATATGCAGATTTATTCAGAGCAAAACAGGTACAGCACTTGATGGATCGGTTCTCGCAGTGTGCTTGTGGGAAAGGGACCCAGCTGGGCATGGCACTGTTCCCTAGGCAAGCCCCAGGTTGTCCCCAAGATGGGCTAAAAGTCTGACCACCGTTTTTCCCAAATGCCTGCTGCCCAGCCCCATGGCACACCACACTGTGGCCACGCTGGGTTGGCTTCCCCCCTCTCTCCCATGGGTGCTGGCTCCTCAGTCCACATCGCTGCCCCCTAGACCTCAAGGCTCGGCGCTCCCTGCAGGGTTTGGCCCCAGGTGTGCTGGAGTCCCTCTCCATCCTGGAGCAGCACATTGTGGTTCTCTTTGTGTTGGAGGAGCCCAACTCTCAGATGCAGGCAGAGTTTCAGCTCTGTGCACCGATGAAACTGAATGCAAGAAAAATATTTGAGGTCTTTTTCCATCTCATTAGGAATGGAAGAAGGGAAACTTCTCTCTTCTGGGTACTATACAACCAGCATAAATTATTTAGGGCAAAGCATCTCTTCAACAAATATTTTTTTTTAATGTGTGGAGATTAAATCTGATTTTTTTTTTTTTAATGTAATAACAAAAGCAATATCTCTCTCATAAGTCCTCATATTTCACATGGTAAAGAAGTCCCAGGCATCCATTTCTGTATTGATCAGCAAATAGGTCCTTGTATAGATTTAGTTCACCTAACCTTGTTTAATTTTGGATTCACTGATTCAATGCAAAGATCTAGATGAAAAGCAAGTGGGCTGTTTCCAGTGCTGGTGATGCTATTTTTAAATAAATCTAGTGCATGCTAAAATAAATATGCAAAGCATTTTGTAAGTCCGTAGATGGGCGGGGAAGAGGAGACTGGATGCACTAAAATATTTAACAAACTTCTTCTCAAAATGTGTGTGTTATTTGGTAAATACTGCTGCTGTTCCCCACCACCCAATGCTTGCCCACCGAGCATCGCCAGCCAAAGGGTGACATGGGTGCTGCATTGAAATGCAAAGCTCATTAACTGCGTCTGGGATTTTTTGTTTGCTTCTTTTTGTTTGTTTGTTTCTTTTCGCATTCATTACAAGAGCAGAAGATGAAATACCCATCTACAATTCCCTTTCATCTGCAGGCATGTGGTTTTTTTTTTCCCACCGTTGCTCAGATGACAAAGTTTCTCCTTCAGAGTTTTATTTGATTTCAGAGGATGAGAAAGAATTAAAAGCATCTCAGGGCAGGCTGGGCTCACATTATCCCACCTGGGATCCTCCATAAGATGGGGTGCAATGCTTGGCCCTATCCATCTTCATTACCCGTGGGTGACCGCACCATGGAGCCCACCCTACAGTCCTCCTCCAAACCCTCACCTTTCAATCCAGTCAAAGCTAATTGAGTTGTGGCTTTGATCACATCTGATGGTGCCAGAGATCTTGTCAATAATCACATTTCCATGGATGACAAGAGGGAGGTGGGAGTGAGCTTGGCCTCATGTCCTTGCATTGGTGCCATGTGGCTCCTGTGAGACACTGGAGAAGCTACATCATAGAATCACAGAACCTTTCGGATTGGAAAAGACCTCAGAGATCCTCAAGTCCAACCCCAACCCATTCCTATCATGACACCAAATCACATCTTTCAGTGCCACGTTTCCACTGTTCAGGAGCACCTCTGGGGACGGTGACTCCACCACCTCCCTGGGCAGCAGTGCCAGTGCCCAAACACTCTTTCTGAGAAGAAATTTTGGGGACCCCTGGAGCCTGGTAGGGCTGGTGGGCTACAGGTGGGCTTTGTGTATGTAGGAACAGAGGCTGGACTGGAAGAAGTTGTGAGATGAGGACATGCAGGTGGGCAGGCTTCCAGGCAGCAGTCTCTGCAGTGGTTCAGCATCATTCAGTTTCGATATTAGGAAAGTCAGCATCCCTGGAGGTGTTCTGGAAATGGAGAGATGTGGCACTGAGGAACACAATCAGTGTGCGTGGTGGGGTGGGCTGGGGTTGAGCTTGGTGATCTGAGAGGCTTTTCTGACCTTAATGATTCTATGGTTGAAGGATTCTATGATCATGTGATATCCAACCCACAGAAATTAGAGTGATTCTTCTTCCCTTTGATGAAACCAACGCTCAGATCTTTTGTTTACAACAACTCATCAATGATTGATGCAAGGGGTTAGGAAGGAATCTTCAGCACAACCAGCTCTACCCAAAGTCTCAGAAAAGAATTTTAGCTAAGTCCCCATTGGTCCCCAACTCCCGAGCAGCCAAGCTGTCCCAGGGACAACTGCCCATGATACCCCTGGGAGCAGTTTGCTATTCATCATGCTGGGGGGACACCTGAAAGCCTGGCAGCTTTGCACACTTCCCAGACTCTCGAGCAAGGAGCACTCAGCTGTTTTCTCTGCAAATAACTGGGGCACTGAGAAACAAGGGAATGGCAAAAACAAAGGGAATGGGAGAAGGAAACAACATGATTGCAGTTCTTGGGGCTGCTGGGGACTCACCCCTCTGGTTACCTGCAGTGCTGAGCAGCGGTGCCCGTCTGAAGAGCTGGGCAAAAAGGAGAGGAAAAGAAAGGAAAGTTCTCCTGTGAATTCATCCAACAACTTTTTTTTTTTTTTCTTTTAATCTCATTTTGTATTTAAGGCTCTGGACTGAGGCTCAGTGTTGCTATTTTCACAGGCTTTCAGCTGCTTGCCTTTTATTGCTGATTGTTTCCTTTTCCCTTTCATACCTTTTCACAGCTTACTCCTTGAGAAGTGTCAAAATATTCAAATCGTTGGAAACACAACCAAGAAGCCCTGAGCCCTGTTTCCGTGCGGCTGCAGTTGGGGGATTCCAGGTTTCAGCACATTTCTACCACGGCGGAGGCAATCAGAGCTGGTCTTTGCTTTCCAGTTTCTGACACTAATTGAGGGTGCCACCTCCTCTCTGTAGGCATGCAACTGTGCTTTAATATAACTAATCTCCTGGAATGCACTTGCTCATGTAAATTACACCAATACCTGTCAACAGCAATTCTACCACTGTGGTCTTTTTTTTTTTTCTTTTTATTTTTGCTTAACATTTTCTTCCCAGGAGACTTTTAGCACCCAGTTGCTCTGCCACCACCATCTCCTGTGACCTGGAGCTGCCCAGCCAGGCTGGCACAATGCAATGTGTCCATTGGTCTTGTGTTGTACCCTGGGTGTCTGCAATCCAGGGAGGGCTCTAGTGCTTCTTGCTGGCCCTAACTCTGCAAAGCCATGGTCTTTCCTTGGCTACGAAGGTGGCAGTGGCACACATGGCTACTTCAGACTGGAGCTGTTGGCACTGGCTTGGCCACGTGCCGGTGAGCAGTGGCTTCCCACTGCTATTAGGATCTGGGTGGAAACAGCTAAAAAACACAGGAAGAGACCCATTGCACTGAGCTGCCAGAGGAGGGAGGGATGTGCTCGTGAGATCGGAGAGGAAACGAGAGGAGAGAACCCCTGCAGGGACACTGCCAATGAAGATATTGCAGAAGCCAGCAGTAAGCCAAGAGATCTGAGTGTGGTGGCCAGAAAGATGGGAGGATGGTGCCAAGGCTCCATGCAGCCCAGAGCTGGGGCTGAAGGAAACCTGGGGACTCTGGAAAGGAAACGGTGAGGTTGAGAAACTGGAGGGCGAGGTAACCAGTGGAGATGGAAGGCTTCAGGTGCCATTTGTGCTGGGGGTGCGCAGGGAAGGCGTGCAGAAATCCAGCCTGAGACAACACCTCCTTCTGCTCAAGCCTTTCCCTTGGAGCTGGCACATGCTGTCCTAAGGGCTTCCTGGCGAGAGGCAGCGGGGCACTGCTGCCAGTCCACTGGTGTGGTTCAGATCACTAATGAGCTAATTAGTTGCTATGGAAATGTGATGTGGGAGAACTTTGGGGTGGAAAAATTATAGGTAATTTTTATTTGTTTGGGCCTAGTTCCTATAGCAACAGGAGAACTTGTCACTGACTACCAGTTGGTTTCCATGGAGTTGGCTGCTAGTTCTGGGTTATTAATGCCTCTGAGCACGAGGCAGTGCAACTCACCTAGCAGGGCTTGTGGGTCGTCCTCCAATGATGGATGGGAACCTTGCACTGGGCAGCCTCTTGGCCATGCCTTTGCCATGAAGTCAGCCTGGGTACATCACAGCGGGTACAGTGCTGGAAGGATCCAGTAGATTCTCCCTTCTCTTGGCTTCAAGACATGTTGAAATGAATAATCCATCACCGTTCCAATTGCAGTACCACCTGATTTTTAATTGGATTTTCTCTGGGTTCCGTTTCCAGATGCTTGGCAGCGATCTGCCTTTCTCTGCTAAATTAAAAAGTCTTTTAGCACCTGGCAGTTTTGCTGCAAAAAGACTTACTGTAATTAAGTCCCTTCTCATCTCCCACTGCTGGCTGTCCCGGATGAAGCCGTCTGTTTTCCTGCAGCCACACCATGTTGCGGTGTTTGCTTCTGTTCACAGCTGGATGAGAAGGGCATAAGACCTCTCCAAACCCTGCAGACAGAGCTTTGGAGCCAGACCAAATGCTGAAGACTGTGGACCGAGGATAGAGATTGGTTTGATTCTGGGTTATGATTTCCCTCCCACCGGCCAACTCTTTGCCTTTCTGCAGGTGGGAATTAACCTGGTGACAGCCAAAATCTCCAGTTTGCTCCCCAATTCTCAACTCAAATTCCACTCTGAGTCCATCAGACAGTTCTCAGCAACCAATTCCCAAATAACCATTGGAGGCATTGGTGTAGCTGAACTAACTGCTTCTCACCGAGAGGGATTTCACTCCAGCTTTGAAGGCAAATGAGGTGATCAGCATGTGGACAGACCTCCAATGACATTTGGCTGAGGGTACCATGTGGTTGGGAGGGAGGCACGAAGTGAAACAGATTGTAAAGACCAGCTCCTCCTAAGCAACCTTTTTCCCCTCCGATCTCTTGGCAAGCCGTGCTGCTGGCCTCACCATGCTCACGCTGTGCTCCCAGCTGCTCCTTCAGCATTGGATGGAGCAAACCCCAAATGCTTCAGCATGGAGGAGGCTGGAGGATGAGGTGGGAAGAAAGGCCCTGGGCCTCTGAGATGGGGTCTGGCTAGCAAAGGTAGAGAAGCCGAGCATTCGAGAAGGAAAGATCCGTGCAAGAAAACAACAAGCTGTTGGGTGGAGAGGCACATCCAACATAACAGGAACCCAGCTGTAAGTCAGAGGAAAGTTCTAGCTTGGGAATCAAGGATGGGGAGCTAGGAAGTGAGAGCCCAGGACATGATTTGCTGGCAGTGCATGTCATGACTGGGGTCTTCTGCCTCTCTCCATGTTTTGGCTGCAAATAACAGTGATGTTCTCAGTGGTCACCTCCAACCTAGCTGAAGCCTGTGGTTTATAGCCTTCCTATCCACGCTACGGGGTCCTGAGGGGAGTTTCATCCAATCCCATAGATCTTAGGATTCACCAGATAGCATCGCATGTGTGCAAATGAGAAGATCCTGCTCCAGGGCTGCACAATCTGGCCAGTGTCCCACAAAGACAGGCAGCAGATGGTGCTCCATCCCTGGCTCACCTGGTCCTCCTCCTTTCCTTCCTCCACTCATGGCTGGCAAGAAATGTTTCCTGGCTTGGTCTGAACTGCAGCTCTCCCAAGCATGGTTTTTGCTTCTCCCAGGCTGTCAGAGCTCCTTGCAAAATCAGCACTTCCCCACACAATATCCCATGTGTATGCTGGAAGGTACAGCTAACGGGGGCTGCCACCCCATGCTGTGCTGACCCACCCGCATGGGCCCTCCTCAGTTCCCCAAGCCCTTTGGGTTAGATGAAGGCCCCCAAAAGCACCACTGCTGTGATGTGGAGGGAGTGGATGTGCTTAGGGTCACTGTGGGGGCTCAGGGCTCCAAAGATGACAGCAGATGGATGAGGACCATGGGATCAACCCTGTTATCTTTTGAGTGCTCTTCCTGCCAACCCTCTTTCTCTGAGCTGAACATCTGTCTGTTGATTGCTGGTACTGTAAGAATAAGATCCCAAAGAACAATCACTTGGACTGTCCAGAACTCCTACTGTGGGAGAAAATTATGACAAAACATCATTACAATAATGGGGTGGCAATGTTACTCTCAGAGACCCTAAACATTCTCCTGCAGACATCCTACAGACCCCTGAGGTCGTGATGGCGTTTGTCATGTCCATGGGATCTCCTCCACCCCATGGCCACACTGTGAGGGACACGGCAGGGCCACCCAGAAGTGTGACATAAAGGTGCTCCTGGCCACCAGAAGTGTGACGGAGCCCCGTGGCCAGGACCGGCCGCACCTCCCAGCTCGTGGTGTGAGTGGTGGCAGGAGGAAGCAGGCTCTGGTTTCATGACACATGTGTGGATGCTTTCCATCTGAGTAACCTTCTGCTGTCAGAGAAAGGAGCCTTCTGCTGCAGGCTGTGGGGTATGGGTTGCAATATCCCAAAGCACAGCGACTCCATCCAGCACTCAGCTGTGAGAGCTGGCCATGGGCACAGAGGGGCTCTGTGGTGGGACAGGCCTGGGTGGCTTCTCCTTGTCACCCAGCAGATCTGCCATCACCGGGACAGGCAGGTTTGGGTTGTTTTCTCCAGAGTGGGAGAGCCTCCCTCCACTCCCTGCTCACCGACTGCCTTGCCTCGCTCAGAACATGTCTGTCCAGGTGTGCAGGAGAAGGTGGTGCCGTGGAGCCACTAACCAGAAGTTGGGCAAGCTTGAATGCAGGTTCTCCCACTTTGCCAAGCCTTTCTCTGCTCTTCATCCATCCCTGGGAGAGCGCTGAGCTGCTGACCCTGCTCCTCGGCCTCAGCTGACAAGTGGTGATTGGAGAACAGTGAGGTGAGGTCTTCTTCGGCAGTGCTTTGGGGCTGGGAGCAAAAGGAGAGCTCAGGGATCTGTCTTAGAGGGTGGAGAAAGGAGGATCTGGGTGAGCATGTGTCTGCACGGGTGAGTTTGAGTGCGATGGGTGAGTGCATGGCAGCTGTGGCTGTGCTTGATCAGCCTCAGTGGTGAAGGAAGCCTCTTCATCTGCTAGGAGGGGGTGTACGGGCATCTGGAGGAGTGACCCCCAGCAGGCCGTGTCCTGCTACGGGGACTGGAATGCATTATAATATTACAGGGGACAACTGATCTGCTGCGGGACATGGGAGGGCTGGGAGGAGTTTCATCGAGGTGTTTTCCTTCAGGGTTGGGCTCCTCATCTGCCTCCAACAGGAAAAAAAGAATGGCCTGGGGGTTATCTCGGTGTCTGTAGGGACATGGGGTGGTTTCCTGGCTCAGTCTGTGTGGGGATTTTATTTCTTGGCTGAGCAACAAGGCACCTGCTTTGGGGCAAGCATTTTTATGGGGGGTTTCCCTTGCTCTGCTCTTTCCCCAGCTCACATGCAGCCCTGCTGTGCCCTTCTCCATACAACCCACGTATAGGGTTATTTCTGATGAGACCACCTGGACTTCCAGTGGCCAACAGAGATTTTTGCTCTGTGTACAGGCAAGTCACCTTGCAGCTCCTCAAACCTGCAGGGCAGGTTGTCCCGGGGCCGGTGGCTCCCTGTGGATCCCAACAACTGCGTCAATGCCAATGAGATGCTTGCGTTGCTGGGGAGTTCAGACTGAGGGGAGCTGCTATGGGGATCTGACTCTGGGAAGGATCCATGGGGCTGTGTCCCGTCTCCAGGACACTCTTCTCAGTGTCCCTTCTCTGTCCTGTTTAAACTTTCATGACCAAATCAGCTTCTGCAGCAGAGCAAACATCCTCCTGTAAATAATCCGCGCAGATGGGGCTTTATTTGAACAAGCTGAGGTGTGCTTTGCAGCAGGGTGCTGGGGTGGGGGCACCTTGCTTGTCCCACAGCCGGGGGACACCTGGCACCTCCCGACCCATGCTCAGGGCTGAGAGGTCCATGGGCTTTGGCTCTGATGTGGCAAAATGGGTCTGGTGGTGGTGTGACTCCAATGGAGCTGAGGAAGAGGGGAAGCTCCCAATCCTCTCCAGGTGCTTCTGACCAGAGCAGCTGAGTTTGTAAATGGAAAATGGTAATACATGGCAAAGGTCTCACCTGAAAAATGTCAAAGCAAGTGGGCACCTGTGCTTCCCAAGAAACATAAGCCTTTTAGAAGCACAGAAATGCTCCAACACCCTTGAATATTTTTACCCTCCTTCTGATTATCTGCTTGCTGTGTGCTGCACTGGCAAACAGTTCCCCTTTCCCCAGAACCTCATTTTTTGGCTGCATTGCTGACATTTCCAAACTCTCTGACCTTACTGCATCCTGAGCCCATTCCCCACCCTCCGGGCCAGCAGAGCCCTCTGGGACAGCATCTCCCCCCACCACGTGTGCTCCATGGGTGATGGATGTCACGGGCAGCCCCGTGTTTATAAATCACCGCAGAGCAGTGCTGCACTTATCAGCTATAAACCTCAGAGCCTTTTCTATCCACCTGGCAGCCAGCCCTGAGCCTGAGCTGCCCTCAGCCCCTGGCCTGGGTTCTGCTGCGCTGCCGGCAGCCGAGGCCGGTGTTATTTTTAATAGAGCATTTCTAGACTACAGCAAGTGGCAGGAGAGTGATTTGTGACGTGTCAGGTTTCCTGCCCTTTCTCATATAGCCCCTGCTTACAGAAATATGCTCCCGCTGGGATTGCTCCGGTTACATCTTTGTTGGCCAGTGCAAATTCCTCTTCATTATTTGTATTGGGGATGTGCCTGGAGGGCTTGGGAAGGCTTCTGCCTCCTGGTACTACTATGGGAAGGCTGCTTCCACCCCAGGAGACGACAGGAGGTGCTTTGAGCACGCAGGAAGGCGTGAAGCCCTTTTTGGTGGTGCTAGGTATGGGGCTGTGGGCACCAGAACCCCCACAGTGCGCTGTGGGACCAGGGCTGATCTGCAGCACTGGGACCCAATGGCACCAAATCTCTGGAGTCCTTTGCAGTCATCACCAAATTAACTTGTAATGGGGAATCAAGGATGTTTTTGCTTCTCAGACAGGGGACCAGGAGGCTGTGGTGGAGCTGATCAGCCCCGTGGCAGAGCTGAGCCCAGCTGCAGCATGGCTGCAAATCCTCCTCTTAATCTCTGCTTTATTGAAGAGCACTGGGGGATTGTTAGTGGCTGTGTTTAGATTACTCATTCATTTCCCTCTCCTTAGTCCCTCTCCACCTTGGTGGAGTGGATTTCCTTTATTATTAGCTCTATTCTTCTGCTGCTGGAAGTCCCTTTCCTCTGCAGGCCAACCTCTTAAACACCAAGTAAAGCATACTTTGCTCATGCAACTGCATTTCCTAGTGGCCAAGATGCCAGCTCATCACACTGAGAGCACTTCTAGCACTTTAAGGGTTACAGACCTCATTGACAGCTGAGTATTTCAGGGACCTTCATTAAGACATTAGCCCTGGCGGGGCTGGGTGTGCAGATCGCTGGCTGTAGCCTCAGGTTGGCTGGAGGATGGAGAGGCTGGACGAAACCCAGTGCTTTCAGCAGAGAGAGAAAATTGCCTGGCAGAGGAACCAGTGAGAAGCAAAGCGCTTGTTGCTTGGGCAGGAAATGACCATCTCTCCCTGATATCCCATAAGGGCACGGGGCAGCCATCCCCTTGGGCAGGGCTATGCAGACTGCAATGCCCATCATTGCCCAACAAGCTCACAGAGAATCTGGGGAACACAACGTGTGGCCATTGCCAAACCCAAGAGGACAGCAGTGTGGTGCTTGCAGTGAAGCAGCATCCATCCTCCCTCGCTGGCTGGCACCAAGCGTGGCCACGCAGCAGCATTTTGGGTGGCTGAGGCACTTTTGCAATGGCAGGGCTTGAATTTGGGTCTGATCCTGGCCTGGCAAATCTCTGCTAATGCAGCTCGTCTGGATGAGAGCCAGCTTGCTGGGAGTGGAATTTCACCTTTATCCAGAGAGATGCTCAGAGCCTTGGATATGTGCACACAGTAGCTCTCTTCTGCTCAGAAACTGCTTTGGTTCTCCATGCCAATGGCTTGGGAATTGCTTGCCCAGCAGAAGCTGCAGGGTGGTGGTGGCCCATGGGCCAGAAGCTCAACCTGAGTGTCCAAGCTGCACAGTTTACGTCAGCCCCTTCTCTCTCCCTGCAGACAAAGAGGGTTAGAACAAATGTTTGTGGGATGGAAGGGGTCTGGAGAGGCTTTTCTCCAGGTTTGGGATGATGAATGACCCAGAAACACCCCAAAACACCGTGACTAATGTAGGTGTCTGGTCTGCAGGGTGTGACACTGCAAGGATGGGTGGCAGTGGCTCAGGGGGAGCCTCCCTGCTGGTCATACCATCCCTGTAGGAAATCAGGACCCCAAAATAACTTTCACTCCTGCTTAAGCAGAAGGAGAAAATAATAAAAGCACAGCGTCCCATCAAATAAAATTAACAGAGCAAAAAGCGAAAAAAAGATTTTTCAAAGTTTGGGTCCTCAGAAGGGATGTTTTATTCATGGCCCAGCAGGGAAGTGCTCACAGTGCCATTAATTATGGGAGCTGCCGGGTGCTGTGCCTGCTCCTGCCAGCTCAGCTCACCTTTGTCATCCTGACATGGGGAATGGGGCCGGCTGTGCAGGGTGCAGGCTGTGCACCCCCCTTAGGTTTGGAGCTCCCCCAGAAGCATTGCAGCTCTGAGTGTTTGCCGTGCTGGGAAACGGCCCCAAGCAACTTTCCAGAGAGGTAATAAAATAGCTGGTATTAAGCAAACAAGAGCAGGTGCAGGAACAGCACCGGGGGGAGACAGATGCAGGAGTGGCCCCGAAGGGAGGAGGCTGCAGCAGGGCTGGGCTGAACGGGGCCGAGGAGAGGGAACAGTCTGGACACCACATTTATAATATCATGGGAAAACAAACAAGAACTTATCCAAGACTCTTTTTTGTAAGAGGAAAATGCTGAAACAAGGCTGGGAAGAAGTGGGACGAGCACCTGGGCGAGAAGCAGAGGTGACCGATAGCATTGTTAGCTCTGCTGCAGGGGCACGGGTGTGCTGCTCCCAGGCACCGCACAGAGCAAAACGGCTTTTGTGTGTATGCAGTGCCTGAAAAGGCAGCTGACAAAGAGGGAGTTGCTTTGAAAGGGCAAGAGCATCCTCCGTGGAGCGAATGCTGGGTTAATGAGGGAAATGCCTGCTGGCTGCCCGGCAAGGAGGGCCGGTCCCCGGCAGCATCACCCCGCCGTGCTCAGCGGTGGCCAGGGGACCTGGTGCCCATGGGGAGCTGAATGCGACCCTGGGGATCTGCTCTGCTGGGCACAGAGCGCTGCATTAACGCATCGCTTTTAATCAAGGTAATGCTCCCTTGTGCCCGAGCCCAGGCGGTGTCGCGGGGGAGGATTAATTGCTGAGCCATCGGGCTCCAAACCCTGACCACGGCTCTGCTCAGACAGCCCCACCGTCTGCCTGCCCTGACGCAAACTGCACGGCTCTTTTGCTGGAGATGCAGCAACAAAAGGGAATTCAAATGGCTGCATGGCAATTCACCACTTTTCCGCAGGAATTCAGTGTCTGTGCATTGTTTTGGAGGTTTCGGGTTGCCAAGGTGTGTTGCAGCTCCCTCCTGCCACAGCACAGCTCCATAGAACCAGAGCGGGAAGGGTCATTGAGTTCAACCCCTCGTTCAGCCCCAGGCAGAAGGTGGCACGAGGCTGGTGATGGCTTCCATCCCCAGGGTTCTGAACCCCAATTGTTGCTGCTCTTCTCTGCGGAGCCCTCTCTGCTACAGCAGCACTCGAGGAGCAAGGAGCAATAATGTGCCTAAAGGGTTTTAGCCCATCCTGCACTCAACAGCCTCGCAATCCTCTAAACTGCAAAGAAACCCAAAGCCTGCAGCATCAGCTACCCAACGGGATGCAATTAGCTTAATTGCTGAGAGCACCTGGGGGAGATGGTGAGCTCTGCCCAGCTGAGCCTAATGAGAGCAGAAGCACTCTGCTGCCCAACGTGCGGGATGGGTGGGTTATAAACAGGGGAAATGAGGGGGAGGATGAATACTGGAGTGTTGTTTAGGGGTGCGGTGGTTGACGTTCGCCCAGGGGGCACCCAGTAGTGGGATGAGTTGTGCCGGTGCTCAGCCCCCCGGGCGCTGCTCCTGTGCGGAGTCCCGGCGCGGTGCTGCGGGGGAGGCAGCGTGGGGCAGTCTGTCACCGCGCTGGGCTGGCTCCCAGGATCATCGGCTCCATCTGCTCCTGCAGAATAACCCTCCTGTTCAGCCTCTCGGTCCAGCAAAGGTAACTCGTAACCCTTGCGCAGAGGTCGGCTCTGTGCAGTGCTGGGCACTCTATAGAAAGCCGTTCTTCCCGGGGAGAAAATCTGCTCTGATTTTGAGAGATAGATAATATTGAGTGAGCATCCGTTGTGGTGTGGGATGGATGCTTGTGCAAAGCAGATCTGAAGAGCTCTGGGAACACGACGTTTGTGGTGCTGAAAGGGTTCGTCTACAGGGATGGATGGGCAGAGACCTGCGCTGTGCGGGGTTAATTAGTGGCACTGCTCCCTGAGCCTGCTGCCTCGCTCCTGACCTGTCAGCCCTGAAACTTTAATGCCTCCACGCTGGTGCTTCAATTATTAACCGGCGCGGTAATGGAGATGCTGGGCTGGGAGAGGCTCAGGCGCTGTGCAAGGCTCCAAACATCCTGGGGCTGCTCAGTGCAGCTCAGCTGTCGCTTTGGACCCTGGCCTGCTTCAGTTACAGCCTGGGTACTTCAGGGAATTTCCCCCCTGCAGGGACCGAGGAGAGCCCTGCTATCTCGTGCTCTCTGCCTGGGTTGTGTTTTTCTTGTGAAATTTGCCGGAGGGGATTGATGTCCTCAAGGGGCTGATGGCCGTGTCTGTGAACCCTCTGCATTTAAATTGGCAATTGGGTTGTCTGCGACCTGGGGAACATCTGTGGCTTTTTCCAGGGTCCTCCCCCGTGACACAAACAGTCTTCGATGGAGGCTGTGGGGTATGAATTTGCTGGGCAGAAAGTGAATGTGCTCAACACAGGGATGGGGCTTATCTGCTGTGGCTGTGCTGGGGGAGAGCCTCTCTCTGGCTATAAAATGCGTTTGCCAAAAAAGCCTAAAACCCCTGTGCTAACAGGCTAATTAATTACAGCTCATTAACAGCATTGCAATCCCATCAGTACCTCTAGGTGATGGCTGGGAGGGGGAAACTGATCCTGGGAGGATGCAAGCAGGGGCACAGCAGGCTGCTGAGCCTCACTGTGCACACTGGGGTGCTTTGGGGTTGATCTGCAGGAAGAGGATCGTGCTTGGGCCCCTCTTGGGAACCCCTAAATGACAGCTCTGCTTTTTGAGAAGCATAAGTGGAAGTTGCTGCTGTCTTCCCAAAATGGAATGGCATTTCCTAGCCAACTGGGGTGTCATACTGTGCTCCACCCCATCCGGCTCTGCTCAGGTCCTTTTTTGGGGTTGGGTCACAAAATGTGGTGTAAATGGAGGGAGAACAGGAATGATTCTGTGCAGGACAGATGATGGGGTCCTAGTGTTGGTCTCTCTTGGAGCAAGGTTCCTTCCTGCCCCACTTCTCCCCTTGAAATCATTAGCACTTCATTTATTCTTTGTTCTCATTGTTGTCACTCATCTCTTTAATCTCTTTCATTTATTATTTTTATTTCCTTTTTTTTTTTCTTCTCCTTTTAAAATGGCTCCATCAGCAAGATGAGGTGAGCAGGGACCTCAGGGACTCAATATAGCAGAGAGATGTGCTGATCAAAGCATGCTGGTCTTAGGGGTGCCTCTCTTAGGCCCCTTCTCCTGGCCCCCAGTGGCAGATAGGAGTGCTGGGTCCTGTCCCATCCAGATAATTGTTCCAGACCTTAAGCCCTGGCTGGAACAAGCCCCAAGTTTTCCCCTAATTTCTGCTCTCTGATGCTCAGGATCTGGGCGTTTCTGTCACGCAGCAGCAACACACCTCATGAATAAAGATTAAGTTGATTAAAAAGGAAAACCCGGAGCAAGGCAGAATAAAAGTGATTTGCAGAGATTAGACACTCTGGCACATCAGGAGTTCCCTGAAGGGCTGAGCTAACATGTTCAAGCATTTAAGCTCTTCTCCCTGTTTTGTAACTAATGGCTCTGGGTTGGGATGTTGAACTCTGACGTGATTGCCATCTCATGGGACAGCAATAAACCTTTGTGCCTCGAACAACCAGCCTGGTCCAAGATGCTGGTGTGCCCTGCCATCCTCGTGGGATGGGTTTTGCAGTTCAACAAATGGCTCTGCTAGTGGGATGTTCCACATGGCAGCAACCAGATGGAGCAGAGGAACCCTGTGCAGATAAGAGAATGAACCTTGCACAGCCTCTTTCATCTTCCTGCATCCTGAACCCCAGGCATTCCTCGCTATCAGATGTCCAAAGAGCAGATTTTCATGAATCGGTGTAAA
Organism: Perdix hodgsoniae; assembly: GCA_035772895.1. Taxonomy (NCBI): domain Eukaryota; kingdom Metazoa; phylum Chordata; class Aves; order Galliformes; family Phasianidae; genus Perdix; species Perdix hodgsoniae. Next base: position 6,643,195 of record JAPSGF010000014.1, on the reverse strand, counting down.
GGGAGAAAGAAATCAAAGTTCTTCCTATCTGCAAACGTGAAGCTGAGAATGGAAGCACCTCCAGAAGGTGCTCCAGTGAGCAGTGCCCTGTCCTGTCCCAGCATGGTGCAACATAAATGATTTGTGTGAAGCCTCGGGGGTTGCAAGTGTTGCAACCACAAGGAAGCAAAGGAGGAAAAAGCTAAATACACATTTGTCCCTGGGGTCTCTTTCCTAGGAGAGCCCTGAGGCTGCTGGCTTGTTGTTGCACCCCTGGGGTGAGTTCCCCAACCTACACTGGGGAATGGGCATGGTGTCTTATTTAAAGAAGTGGCAGGGAAAGGAATGTGCACGCGTAATCCAGAAAATCCTCTGGCTGGGATTTACAGGGATGGCTATAGGGGCAGAATTCAGCCCGCTGCAGCTTCAGTGACTCAACCTCTGTCTTCATCCAAATATCTTTGCTCTCTGGTCTACAGAAACATCTCTACTCTGGGCCAGGACCTTGTCTCATTAAGCCCTGTTTGTACGAGCGAAGACCATCCCTGTACCCAGGAGATTATAAAGTAATTGGCCTTTTAATTCCAGCCTGACAACGCCGTGCTCTATGCTGCAGATTTTGCTCTGGTTTTGTTCCCCTCTAGAGATGCCGTCATGGAGTCAGACCTGAGGCTGTGTATGTCCACATGGAGCTCTGCGTGCCCCGAAATATGGGGTGAATATGGCCTACCTGGGGTGGGTCTGCCTGGAGCAGAGCATCCTTGTGCTGTCAGGAGGGGGCAGCTGTGGAGCAGCAGATGCTGGCGGTGGGAGGGCAGAAAACGGAGCTCATTTTAAGATTTCCATGATAGATTTCCGAATTGGATTATGCAACGTGGCTGCCGGTGATGGCTGGGTCTGCAGCTGATGATTGAGGGCCCCTCTTTCCTCCTGCCTGTCCCTGCATGACCCACAGGGCCTCAACTCCACTGTAGTGCTTTCTGTGCAAGCCAGATTCCATCACGGGTAATCACACCCCGTGTCTTTGAACTCCCCAGGGAGCAGCGATGCGATTTGCCTGTTCTCTCCTCACCAGAGCTGCAGCCCCAGCAAGCAAACGAGTGTTCTGCTATGAGTTCCTGGAAGCTGATGAGAGCTCTGAAGGATGCCTTTGGAGTGTACATGTGGCCACGTGCACCAGGCTGTGCTTGGATGCTGGATGTCATGTCAGAAAAGTGGGAAAAGCTGTGAATCCACAACTGCAGTTGACAGAGCAGCTCCTCCCTGCCGTCACAGCCATCCATCCCCAGTGGTTGTATCCAGTATTTCGGCAGGAATGACCAACCCGTCCATCCAGACAGCTGCTTCTTTTTGCCCTGCAGTTCAGAAGGCAATAAGAATGAGCAATACAAATATTGAAATGCTGTGTGTGTGTGTGGGGGGGGAGGTTAGCGACTTGGCAATGGAAATGTTTGACCTGCACCTTGTAGAGCACCAGCAAGGTCAGACAGAGCCATCTTTCTTACCGAAGTTCTGCCCAATGGAATTTTAGTATTGTGGCTCACTCTTGTTGAGCATGCCACCTGTTTCCTATGGAACATGAAGAGACTGGGGCCGTGGGGCTGTGTGAGGGCTGCACCCCACCCATTGCTGTAGGGGTGCTGGGATGCTCAGGTAGACAATCTGCTCTACAGCCCTGAGTATTTCTGAATATATTTACAGGACTCTTCCTGCAAACACGGCAGGGAACAAGCGACTCTTTTTGTTCTGAGCAGAGCTTGTACGTGCTGAGAATCCTCGTCTGAACAGATGAGTGCTTCTTTCTTCTTCCAACAAACATCACTGATATATATTTCCTCCCGCTCTCTTTTTCACGTGTTGTTCACTCTGTTCTACAAACAATGTTCCTTTCTGCTCGGGCAGAAAACTCTATCTGTCTTCAGAGCATGATGTGATAGCAGAATACAGCGATGTCTGCTTGGCAATGAGATTAAGTGGAAGTCATTCATAAAGGTCTTCTGAGCCCGAAGCAAGGGAGGGGTGGAGCAAAACCAAAAAAAATCCTAAGAGCACTGTTTCATTTGGATGGCCAGGCATGCGGCTGGGATTACAGGGATGGCTCATGGACACCCCAGGTCTACTTGCACAGACCTCTGTGATTTCCTGCAGCAGTGAGTGGGTATTGATGCAGGAGGACTGACCTAAATGGTTCCGTGGCTGTGTGATATGGAGATGTGTAAAATCATGGAATGGTTTGGGAAGGAAGAGAACTTAAGGATCATCTGGTTCCAACCTCCCAGATCCACCCAGCTGGGCTGGCAGGCTGCTGCTGTTCCCCAAAGCCTTTCCCTGACCTCCAGGTGCTGTCTTGGAGGTGGAGCCCCAGGCCATCCTCATTCCCATTTCAATGCTCAAACCGGAGCCCAATGCGAGTCTGACCTGGTTAAACCCAACCCTGATGTTCCTGGGTCAGATGTAGGGCTCAGCCAGTAGGTTTATCCAATGGGAACGATGTCCAACTTTGGCAGAGGAGCTGCTGGCTGAGAAATCATTGCTCGCTGCTATGGGCTTGCTTTAGAGAGGTTCATCATTGCTTTGTTTGCAATTTCGCTGCCTGTCGGAGTCCTGGTGGGATGCCCTTGTCTCCCAAGGCTTTCTCCAGGTGGGCTTTGACAGCTCATTTTTATCAAGTATCATTGGTATTGCAGTCCACAGCAAGCATCTCTTGCAAAGATATAAATGTCTTCAATTCTAGCAGCAGGGAGTAGGGAATTGCTGAGTTTGGGTAAATTTTTCGTTAGAGACAAAACAAATTCTCCAAGTTCTCAGGGTAATGCGTGACTCCAGAATAGCCAACACACACAACAGTCTGACTTGAAAGAAAAAGCACAATTTTTCATTCAGCATATTTCTATGCTCCCTGGTTTTCTTTAGAAAATGAACTTCTGGCAAAACCTATTCAATCTTACAAAGCATTTCAGCTCCGATAGGAGTGCATATTCCAGAGGAACGTAGTTCCATCAGAGTTTCTTCAGCCAGCTCTAATCCCAAACACCTTGCTGTGACTAAATCTCATTTCTATGTTAAGTACCTTGGTTTGCCCGTAAGGACCAGGTAAAAACTCAATCAGTCAAGTAGCCTCCCTGCAGCTGTCTTGTTAAGCACTGGATTTTTAAAATGCTGTTTCCTCTCTTTCTTTAATGGAACAGTGGTGGAAGATCCCCAGGGAGAAGCACTATTTGCTCCCTGACAAACAAACTCACAATTCTCCCTCACCACGGGGGAAGAGATGGATGTGCTGTGGGGAGCAGCCACTTCTGCTCACGCAGGGCACCTCCTGGGGGTCCGGCTCTAGGAAGCCTTCTGCTGCTTTATCTTTTCTTATCCAACATCCAGAATAGAGGAAAAGAGAGGGCAAGGTTCTGTTCTGTGCTTGGGCAGTGCTGGGCTCTGTAAGTTCTATTTCCACATCCCATGCAGCTATCAAGTTCTGGAGGACAAATAAAGATGAGATGGAATGGATTTGTCGCTATGAACCTCTTCCATCTTTTTGTGCCACTGGGGAGGGCTGGCTTTTCTCCATACCCTCGATTATCTCCTTCAGCAGAGCAGTGGAGATGGGTCACCAAGAGGTCCTGAGGCCACGCAGTGGGTCTGTGCAGGGAAAGCAGCTTTTCCCACCAGACCCTTTGTGCCTCCCCATGCAGGAGGACATCACGGGGCTGAACTGGATCCGACCCCATCCAGAGGTGGTTATATAAGATGCTTACTGCGTGTCCCAAGACCGCGTTGGTTGGAAGCCAACGTGCTGATTAGGTGACGTCTGCTCAGGACAGGGTGGATTTTGTCCTCGCAGCAGCTGGTGGTCCATGGGGTGCTGTCCTGAGGCCGTTTATGTAAGGAAGCAGCTGCAGAGAGCCCTTTGGGAAAGCTTTTGGGTTGGTTTTGTTGGTTACTTTTTGGCTGCTGGCTCCCTGGGGTGCCTAGTCCTTGCTCTGCAATGAGCATCCGTTGATCACTGCAGCTCTTTGCTCTTCCCTGTCCTAAAATAATCTGTGCTGTGGGTGAGCAAAAGGGAGCTGAGCGATGGTGATGTAGAGCACTGAGGGGATGGAAGGCTTTGCTTTTTGGGGCATCCAACAGCATAGAGATGTGCTTGTCCCTGCTGGTCCAGGGCATGAGCTAGAACTGGGCTTACGCACAAGGTCTGGGTGATCACAGCTGCTGCCCCAAATCCTCCCCCCCAACCACAGAAGGTCACAATAGCTGCAGATAAGCCTCTTGCTTTGTCCTATATTTGCTGGGCAGCATTGTGGCATGACATGATCCCTGTCCAGATCTCAGCATGTTGGTATGCCAAGTAAGGATGCTTTCCCCAGACCGGCTCTTTTCCTGCTGTACGTCTGCAGGTGAGGAGCAGGTTACCACCTCAGGTTACTACCTGGGGTCATCCCACAGACTTGGCCTGGTCCTCTTTACAGAGTCTGGTAGGTCAAAGGAAGCTGATCACACAGGGCTCATATTGGAGTGCTGAGACCAGTTGGGGATGCTGTGTGATCCCATGGCGGGTGTAGGGATGCAGAGAGCAGCAGAAGATCCCAATGCCTGCTTTGCAGAGCCGGAACCCACAGCACAAGGCCAGCCCATGCTGGGGATGCCAGTGCTGCCTTTGGTGCCAGTACTGGAGCTGGGGACAAATCCAGCTGGGAAGTGGATGGAGCAGTGCTTCATTAGCAAAATCTGCAGAGTTTTGCTGGCTGCGAGCAGCACCCCGTTTTATCAGCTGGTAGAAGGACTGATGTCTTTCTGCTGTGCTCAACATTGTGGCGTAGGAATGGTTTATCTGCTGCTTGGCTCTTCATGGGACAGACTCTTCACAATGACAGCTCCTGGGTGCTCTGAACAGGGGGGCTGAGTGTGAGCATTCATCCATGTCCTCATCTACTCTCCCTGGATGACACCCCAAGAAGCCCCCACCCTTATTACATAAGTCTTCTGCAGCAGGTCAGCCCCCTTGCTGGGTGCCCTCACAGTGTTTGGAATGCTTAAAGCATGTTAATAGCATGGGCAGTGGCTGTATTTATTTGGGGTGGGGAGAAACAGGGCTGGCATCCCGTGGGGGCATCCTGCAGCCCCTTGGTGCACTGGCACAATGACACTTCAAGGTGCCAGCCTGGATCTGGGATGGATCCAGCAGATTGGGTCCCTCTGCAGCATATGTTTGGGTACCCTGGGCTCCCAGCCCTGCTCTGTGACCCCATGCCACCAGCAGGATGGGTGACTTAGCATGTTTCACAGCCCCACTCCCCCACCCCCCCCCCTTTCTCCTCCTCCTCCTCCTCCAGGAGCCCTGACACTAATGCAGTGCAAGCGTGGGATTTATGGGCAGCAGCCCTCCAACCAGCCCATCCGTCTTGATTAAATTAGCCCTAATGGCTCTGTGCTGACTCGCTGCTCATCACCTTGCGCAGCCGCAGTGCTGGTGCTCTGGGGTGGTGGGAAGGGGCTTTCAGGGAGGAGGGGGCTGCAGGGACCCCACTAGGGCATGCTGCACCCCTTCTCCCTCCATGTCTTTCTTTGATGGCTGTGAAGCTGGCATGGCTGTCTCTGACCCCATGATGCAGGGTGCTTGGCCCCTTCTGAGCCAACCCCAAGGGTTGCAGACCCTAAAGGTGCATGTGGTTCCCCTTGTCCCTGCATCTAAAGCATGTCCTGCTGGCTTCCTTCCTGGAGAAGTGTTCTGTCCCAAGTGATGCCAGAGCACTGTTCCAGGACATGGGGGAACCCGCAGCCTCTTCTAAGGATGATGCCTTGCTTACCTTCCTGAAGCCAATTTCCAGGCTAGGTTAATTGTAATTGTTGCTGAAGGGTGAAGGGAACAGCAGGGTTAGCATGTGGTTAGCTGAGCATCACTTGGGGTTTGGGTGTGCTACTGCCAGAGCATCTCTTCCCATCTAGGCATTTTTGAAGTGTTGGTTAAAAGTCAGTGTTTGTGGGGTTGGTGCAGGCAATAGGGTGAGGTTAGAGCAACGTAGGGTGGAAAAGGGAAAGGAGGCAGTGCGGCAAGGGCTGGCCTCACGTCTGAGCTTGGGAGTGTTGGAGTGAGAGAGAGAGAAACAGCATTGGGAAGTGTGAATGTCTACTGGGCATGTCCATGGAGAGATGGGATCTGGGCAGAGGGGCGAGGGGGCATAATGCCCAAGGGAGGAGGAGGGGGGATTGGTGATCTCAAAATGTGGGGGGAGAGGAAGAATCAGGAGGTGGTCTGGGTCTTGTGGGCGACCAAACATAGAGGCAAATACAGGAAATATTCCAGCTGGGGGCTGCAGTGCATCACCTGCTGGCTGGGGGGCAGCCTGGGTTGGAGCCCACCCTCTGCCCTGCCAGGGGAAGAAGCCAGAGCTGGATTTTGCTTTGACTCTGCAAAGGCCTTGCTATTATAAGGACAGGGTGACCTGGAGACACCCACAGCCTCCCATACAGCCTCGAATAATCACTCACCGCCATGAAATAAACTTGGATTCTCACCAACCTTAAATATATATATATATATATATATATATATAAAATAAAATAATCTCCACCTGCCATAAAAAGAAGCATCCTCCCAGCCCTGCCCCTAAAGCAGCCAAAAGCCAAGCAAAGGCTGTGGGGCAGCCATCCCTGCCATTGATTTTTCATGGAAGGAGCCCAGAAAGGGTGGTGATGGAGTGTGGGGCTGTGAGCCCCCTGGGGGGGGGGGGAGCTGAGCTGGGAGCATCGCTGCGATGGGGCTGTGTTTGGTGAAAGCAAGCGGAAGCATTGAGGTGTGGGAGAGGAAGAAGAAGGGCCGAAGGACTCGGGCGAAGCAGCCATTAGGAAAGTGCTGATGCAGAGGTTCACTTGTGTCTACGGGCTGAGTTGGAGGAGTTGCTGTTCGCGGACAAAGGCGGTAGGAGGGAGTGGAGCTTTGTAGAAGCCTGAGCCTGTCTCGCTGGGTGTCTGCGTTTCATTCCCTGTCAAGCTGCTGGGGAAAAGCAGGGGAGCGCCGAGCTGCAGCGCTGCTCAGGATCAGATAGCGAGGAAACCAATCGCAGAGGGGGAAAAGAAATAATTAAAAAAAAAAAAAAATCAACAAACCACCAACCCAGCGAGCCACCCACCCACCCCGCACGCTGGGGCTGAGGCAGGCACGTCCCTGCCAACTCCACGGCAGAGAAATCGTCCCTCCCTGGGCAGGAGCGGAGTTGAACCCGAAGGATATTTGATGACACTTTGGCAGCGATGGGCCCCCCAGCATCTTCCAGAGCCCATTTGAGGGTGAAGGCTTTGAGAGCGCAGAGGGAGTTTGAAGCTAAATGCACCTGAGTCTGGATCTGTTGTCTGCCGGGATTTATCTCTTTCATTATTTTTCTCCGGGGGGGAACCAAAGCGACAAAAAAACGTGATATATTTTTTCAAACTCCCTCTCCTTTTTTTTTTTTTCTTTTTTTTTTTTTTCCTCCTCCTTTTGGAAGAAGATTTTTTTTTCTTTTTTCTTTTTTTTTTTTTTTTGGATGGTCGCAATGGAAGGGTTGGGTCTGTGCCTGAGAAGCAGCAGCCGAAAGCCAGCACTGGGAGGACGCGGCACGGACGTGGGGTCCCCGGCCAGCTAACTCTGCAGGACCTGCACCTCAGGGCCGGGGGGGCTGGATGCAGTGAGAGGTAAGTGCTGGCCGCAGGCTGCTGAGCTCCCGGAGCTCCAATCCCGACTCGGAGATGAAAACAGCAGTCTCATAGTGAGTCAATCACTTCCACCTCTCGCAGCCTCCACAGAGGAACAATAACACGGGGAAGTTTTGCGGCAGCAGCATCACTGATCAAGTTCCCACCTTCGCCCCCAACCCTACGGATGGCCGTGCCCGAAATGCTACGATGGGTTTGGTTTGGGGGAAAGAAAGTGGCGTCTGTGTCAATGCTGCGGGCCCCCCCCCCCCAGTGCTGGAGAGTGAGGATTTCTGCTGCCTTTTGGGGAGCGCTGGTGCCACGTTCACCCCTCTGGGAGCGGCTCACCTTCTCAGCCCAAACTTTTGCACAGAGGCTTGTTGGGAGATGTCTGTGTGGGGTTGTGCCCTGTGCGTGTCCGTGTGTGCTCCTCGTTCCTGGGGAGCTGGGGGGGCACAAAGCAAACTGCAAAGCGCAGAGAGAAAGCGAAGCAATCCACCGGCAGCAGCAGGATTGCATCACTGTAACAGTATCGGCACCGAGCGAGCCAGGCTGGGAAAATCGTCCAGAAAATGAGCTGTGATGGAGTGCCTCAGTGAGCAGCACCTGCACGCCTTTCTGGGTGCATGAGGCTGTTTGTATTTTTAGAAGTCTCTCTTAATTATAGAGCAAGGGAGGGAGAAAGTGGTGTGTATTTAGCAGCATTCATACCCGGGCAGTTTTGCAGAGCACACAGTCACCAAATGGGGGTTCTTCTCCCCCCGCCCCTGCAGTTCGGAACCACCTGTTTTGCAGTGGTGCTGGCGAATGAGGGTTTGATTTTTGCATTCCCGTTCTTAGAAAGCACAGCGGGGATTTGGTTTGCACGCGCCGTTCACCTCTGCTGTTGGGAAAGCTGTGACACAATCCCTGAGCAGTGACTGTGGGGCAGCTTTACCTGTGGGGTTGATCCATCCCTGGGTGTTGCGCCCATGATGAGTGCTTGGCAGCGAGCGGAGTGGTGGGAAGTGCTTTCTGACCCCAAATTGCAACGTGGGGACCTCACTGGGGTGGCCCCGATGGGGACAGGGACCCCGTGTGCCCCGCAGGCACTGAAGGACTGGGTTGTGGCACTGCTTGCTGCAAAATCAGCACCAGCTCCTCCGAGCTCCTTCCCCTCATCCTCTGCTCTGCGCTGGAAAACTTTCCGCGTCCTTTTGTTCTGAACAGCGGGTGAGATTCCCTTTGTGCATGCACAAAGCGTCAGAGCTGCCAGAAAATAATGAAAACAAGGCTGATATAATTTTATATATACATATATATATATTAAAGAAAAATCCCCGTCTGCTCCTTTCAGGCCTGGAATAACGCTGAGCATTCCCCTACGCGCCCAGTAAACAGCAGCTGCTCTCCAGCAGACGCCTTAAGGGCCACTTTCCATCTCACCCCTCTGATCTATGACAGCCGGCGTTGTTTCTGCTGTTCTCTCCCCAAAAGGAGGCTTTCCCTCTGAATGTAAGGTGGACTTTTTAGGAGCCCTGAGGTGACCCCACCGGGGCTGAATGCTGGCGGCACAGTGCGGGTGTGCTGAGCAAAGGGTGGGCAGAGCCACAGCCTGGGGACAGCACGGAGGTCCCTGTCCTTCTGCAAGGGAACTTTGGAGGGACTCTGTAGGGAACGGCACCGTGAGCTTCAAAATGGTGTTTTCTCTTTGGAGGCAGACAGGATTGAGTGCCTCACCCAACCTCACGAGGGAGGAAATAGGATGGGTGAGTGGCTAGGTGTATCTGGAAGGGCCAGGGGGGCTGTCACTGTGTGGAGGGGGGGGGAGGGATGAGTCTGGCCCCCTCTCCACTGTGCTGGGGCACGTGGCACACGGATGCCTTATGTAAGCCCCATCCTGCTCCAGCACTGCTGCTCCTGCAGGGCCTTGGGCACCTCTCTGAGCTTTGAGCCCATTTTGGGGTCCTGATGGGTGCAGGTGCCATTGTATCACCATGAAGGTAGTGTAACCCCCCCCAGCATTGGTCAGAAGGATGGAGGGAAGACAGGTGCAGCGTGCTTAGGGCTTTGTTGTGTCTTCTGCTGAGTTCATGCCTGCAGTTCTGCTGGGGTTTGCAGCCCCAGGAGGTGACGTGGGGGCTTCAGTCCACTTCTGCTCTCTTCTGCCCCTCTCTGCTTGCAGCCAGCTGAGTTCGGGTTCTACACATGTGTGATGTGAGCTGACTCTCAGGGAGAAAGGAGAAAACAGCCCTGTTTCACCTATTCCCTGTGTTGCTAACCCACGGTGAAGGAGCGTCACCCAAGCATGGGGACAGCAGCTGGCAAACGATTCATTTCCCCATCCCACATCATGACCCTATCCATCTACCCTCCCGGAGAGTGAAAAGCATCCTAGCACAGTGGGAGCTGTCACCTCCATTGCAGCATCCGAGCTCGGGTGGGGGCAAGGAGAAAGGTGGGATCAGGGGCTGCAGGGTGCTGGGGTGGCCCCACAGCTCTGACTGTGTGCCTGTCACCCCATGGGGACATGCCCTGCTGTCACCGCTCCGCTTCCCAGCTCACTCCCTCACTCCCAGCTTGCAGCTTGCAAAAGTGCCAGTGGGCGACGGATTTTTTTGCAGAGCTCTTTCAGATTCCCCCGTTGGACTTTCGAAGCATCTGGTATCACTATCTCAGCGTCATTATGAATTAATTAACATTAATTCCCCGTTCTGGTAGCTCCTATTGCCAGGAGCCTTAGCCTGAGATTTTTTCCCCCCCTCCCCTTAAATGGAAGATCTAGACTGCTCCTGGTGGAAAGTCAGGAGGAGGACACATGGCCGGGGTTAATGGGGTCTCTTGTCACTGTCCCCATCCTTCATAACAGGTGCCACCGGAGCTGTGCCACAAGGGGAGAATTTCTTAGTTAGCTCTACAAAGCCCTAATCCTGACTCCCCATACTGTGCTGGAAGCCCCAGGGATGTGGACCCAATGCCAAGGGTGGTGCGGAGGTGCTCTCTGGGGAATGCTGACCCTAGGGATGTCCGCTAGGGTGTAGGCTGCAGGTATGCTGTGCCCACAGTTGCTGAACCAAGGATGCTGCACTCAGAGATGCTGGGATGCCGATGTAGCTGTAACAGGTGGAAGCAGACTGGGAGTGAGGCTGGGATCCTTTGTCCTGGCTGATGTTCATCCTGCTCCCTGAATCACCTCGATGGAGATGCAGCTCAGGAGCCCCAGCCTGGCCACCAACTGTCCCCTGCTGTCACTTGTGTGCTCATGGCCAAGGAATTCAAAGGGGCTCAGTGGGATGTGGGCACAGTGCCCACCCACCACCTGCCCCACTCCTTACCCCACAGTGACACAATCCTCATGCACGCCCACCCCCCTACTGCTGTCCCCTGCCACCACTGTCCATCCCATGGCAGGGCCACAGCAACCCCAAGCCCACCCTTGCCCCTCCGCACCCTTTGCGCCACAGACAAAGTTGGCAGTGGTCTCCACAAGCCCTGGCTCTGAGGTGGGCTGACGGTGGCACCCCCGGGTGGGCTGGGGGACAAACTCCTGTGTCCTACATCCCTGGAGCAGCTCGGGCTTACGTAACGGCCGTGCTGCAGTCTGCTCTGCTCAGCCGCCAGTGCCACCGGCAGAGCTGCAGCACAGCCTGCATCCCTGGATCAGTGCTTTTTGGGGAGGGAGGGAGATGCTCCGGGCCCTGAGGGTGGGCAGCAGCCATACGGGAGTGGTGGCAGTGCTTGGTGAGTGGGCAGCTTCATCTTCTGACCTAGGGAGGTGAAATCCCCCCAGGTGGCAGCATCCTGAGGAAGGAGGGGACAGGGAGGGGGAGAGAGGAAAGATCCTGTCCCAGTGTGAGGTGGGGGGGGGGATGCTGGTATCTGTGCTCACTTCTCTGCCTTCCTCAGGGAGCAAATCCCCACTGTGCAGGTGGGGAAACTGAGGCAGTCTGTGAGCAGTGGGATGAGAATTCCCATAGTCGGAATGAACAGGTACTGGCTTCCTCCTGGATTGGGACATGGGACATTGCCAGCCCCTTGCATAGCTTGGGTTTGAGATGCCCTGCTGCAGGCTGAGCTCTGCTTGGGTCAGGGAGTCAGTAGCAATATTGTGCAGCATCTTTGCAGCAAGATGCAGACCTGGGGCTTGCTGTACATGCCATGACCTGGGGACAGGAGGGTGGTGGGGACAGCAGATTGATCACAGCTCATTTCTTGCCCTCAGCTTGTGTGAGCTGCCCTGGAGCTGGGAGCCACGGGTGGCCCTGGTGCTCGTGGTAGCATTCATCCAGTGTCCCCTTCTGGCTCTGCTCTGGCAGAATTTCTGGGAGATAGGAGCAGGGTTTGGCTGTGGGATGTGCAGGGCCCCCAGCTTGGTTCTGAATGTGTGGGGTCACCCAGTGCTGTGGGGATCTGGCAGGGCTCTGTCATGCCCCAAGGGTAGGGCAGGAGGCCACCACCCCTGGGTGCCACCTTTGGGGACTGCTAGCAGGGAGGACAGGAGATCGACTTAGGCTGGAAAAACAAGAGTGACACCAGTGCAAAAAACATGATGTCACCTACCAGTGTTCCCTCGGGGACCACCTGTGACACCCAATGGTGGCTGAGTTCATGTGGTGACTGTCCCCCATCCCTTCTGGTGCATGTGTCAGTGTTTGGGCAGGATGGAGTCCAGGCGTCATCTGGAGCTGCCACTCATTGTCCCTCTCAGCTGTGTGACACAGGGACCCCGTGCCTTGAAGCAGCAGGAACAAGGGCTCCTGTGATCAAATCCCTTCTGCCTGGGCCGGGAAAATCATTGCTTTGTCCTCACTGCAAAGGCCTTTGGTTCCCTTTTAGGACGTGCCTGGAAATGAGCCACCGAAACAAATGCCAGGAAAAATAAGCTTTGGGTAGAAGCTACTCCCTTTGTGTCAGTCTTGGCCTTCCCAAATGTGGGTCCCTCATCTCTGGGGGCCCTTCTAGGACCCCCAGGTGCTCGGTGTGCTGGGCTGAGAATGCCTTCCAACTCATCACACTTGGGGCCAACTAATCTCCATCTGACAGCACGTCATCCTTCCCTCTGCACGGAGGGCTGCAATGACAACGTACTTAAAGGGGCTGATGAATTAAGTGCGTCTTACAAATGCATCAGATATTAAAATTCCCATATAATTACAGTGCAGTGGATTATGTGTGGTGCTGAAGGGAAGCAATTCAGCACAGCAATGGAATTACAGTTACAAAGGAGAGGCAGAGAAGCGTAATTGTGTGCAGCTCCACTCTCATGGTGGAGCAGGGCTGGCTGGGAAGTGCTGCAGGAGTGATGCTGGTGCTGGCACTGAAGGCTCGTCTGGTTGGCACTGAAGGGTTAAAAGAGGAAGGGGACTGAGCTTTGCAGTAGGACAGAAGGGAACATTGCTCCCCTATTCTGGCACAGACCAGTGAGGTGCTGGGGGCTGTGTGTCTGCTGCCTTCCCCTATCCTGCTGCTCTCACTGCTCTGCATGCACACACACATGGTCCTGAGTGATATGGAAGTCAGCAGCCAGGGCCTTAGCAGTCTGAAGAAGAGAGAAACAGATCTTTCCTTCCCCTACCCCTTCCCTTTCCCTTGACATTCCCATTGCCAGCCCTTCTTGGGGACTTTCCTCCCCAGGGGCCACCTCTACATCACCAAGACCCAAAAATACAGAGGAATGAACACGTGAGCAGCTGACTTCTAACCAGTGAAATATGTGCAGTGACATTACAGGTGGCATTACAGTTGACAATCCCCTCCTGGGATGGGGTGTGCATGGATTCCAGGGGGGCAGGGACTTTGAATGTCTTGTGCCCACAGCCCTGCTGTGCACTCCCTGTTATCCCAAAATCCTCTGTCCTCTGAGAGTCCCATCCTGCAGAGGGTTGGATATGGTGGGCATGAGGCCCCTGCTCCCCACTCCTTGCCACTGCTGTAGCTGGAGCAAAGCTTTTGTGCAGCGAGCTGCTGCTTTTTGCTGTTAATTGTATGGAGCAATGCCATCACCAGACAAAAAAGCAGTGCTGTCCCAGGCTGTAATAAGGGCACGGAACAAGCAGGGCGCGGTGGCACACAGGAAGGCACGGGGATGTGTTAGTGGGTTACATGCTCCCTGCACCCACCTCGAGGCACCCACACATTGACACCCTTTGCAAACACCCACTAAAACCCTGAGGGCATCCCACAACCTGTGAGCATCCCCCTCCTCCTCCCCAAAAGCACCGTGCCCCCCTGCTCGCCGTGGGGCTGCTGCCCGCGCTCCGTCGCTAATTAACGAAAGCTGGCAATGTGCACAGTTCTCCTAGTTGTTAATTATTATTAATTAGTTGTTATGCAAATAAAGTTGAAGAGTGTAGCGCTGGAGGCGGCACAAATGAAAACAGCCCCAGCTCTGCTTTATGTAACTGCTGCTGGGTGGGCACCGTGGGGGCCCTGGGGGCACATTGGTGGCATCGGCGGCGATGGATGCAATGGGGAAATGAGTGATTTTTGGGGATGCCAGCAGAGGAGGGAGATGGGGCACATGAGTACGAAGGGGGAAAGGTGTCGGATGAGGGGGGTGATGGAAGTGGAGGGGCCCCGTGCTGAGGGGCTGCCAAGGGAACTGAGAAAAATGGGAAATTAAAGAGAGGAAAGAATTAATAAGGATCCCGGCTCGACCACAATGGCTTTGTGTCAGGAGAGCCGATACCACACGCTCTCTAATGCCTGTCCTCTGAGGCCTTCGGGAAGAAGTGGGGTTTGGGAGCTGCTCAGGAGCAATTTTTGGTGAATGCGAGCACATTTCAGAGCTGTGCTTGTTCTCTGTCCCAGCTGCCAGCAGCTCCGTGCCGAGCTCTGGCCTTGGATGGGCTCCTATGCATCAGCAATGCACCCTTTATGTCCCTTCCCATTCCCTAGTGTCATTTGATTCCCAGGAATGCCTATATAAACTTCAGTTCTATTCTTCCTCCATCCTGGGGTGCTTGTCCTGGATGTTTCCTTTGGGATATTTCAAGGCAGGGAAGTCAGAGGCTTTGCCCAAGCCACACTCACAGCTGTGACCAACATCCCAGCAGAGATAGGGACTTACAGAGGTTCCTTGCCTGCCTTCTGTGCACTGGTGCATGCATGTAGCACGGCTGTACGCAGAGCTGAAGGATGTTCCCAGCCTTGAGCCAGAGCTTTTTGCCCATGAGTGGGGCTGGGGATCAGACATGGCAGCGGAGCACAGCAGGAAGGAAGTGCTCGATGAGGACGCAGCCAGCAGCGTGTGCACGTCCTTACATATGTGCTATTTTCAGCGTGATGGGGAGCAGGCCAAGTTCTCCAACAGATTGAGCTGGGAACCGAAATCCTCCTCTCCTCCCCCTGCCCAGCACCTGCTGCCCGCAGGCATGGCCAGTCCACACCGGGCACCTCAACCACTAACTCATTGTTCACGCCAGGAATGCTCCCAGCACTGCTTCTGCCAAACCCTGTGTTGCAGTGAGGCTGAGGATGGGGCATCCATCCCTGCTTCCCCATTCAGGCAGCAGCACGAGCATCCCCCAAGCACTCCAACAGGGCCACGCATCACCTCTTATCCTTACCTTTGCACACTTATGCACGCTCCCATCTGCCCACTCCTCTCTAGCTCCTGAGCAGAAGAAATCCCTCCTTCCACCCTACCCTATAATCCCATAGTTCTCCCCAAACCTCCTTTCTGCCAACACGTCTCTCCCCATACTGCCGTTACCCTTCCCCAGCACCGCTGTTTTTGCGGCCGTGTCTTTACCCTGCTTGAAATGCAGGAAGAAGCCCGTGTGCAACACACTGCCACGGCACCCTGTAATCATTTTGTCAGCCAAAAAGCACTGTTGTCAAACCCCCACAGGCAAACCGTGAGGGGACAGGTTATGGAGAAGCACCTGACACCAGCCTGTGCTTTTCTTCCCCCCTTTTTAGTCCTGGATTTTGCTTTACGAGTGGGGTGAGCACTGGGTTTTCTTCTCCTTCCCACTTCTGGGTCCTTTGGTGGAGGGAAAGGGATAAGGAAATCTTGGCAGAATAGAGGCAAGTGGAGGAGATGCATCACTGTGAGCTGGCTTTACTTAACAAAGTGCAATTACACAACGGGAGCAGAGCGCGGAGACTTTGGGAATTTCCCAAGGGGCCCAATGGAGTGTCAGGCTCAGCCGCCTTGTATGGCCCCAACGCGTCCCTGCCTCCTTCTGGTTCGGTGGGGCATGAAGCATCCCCTCTCTGCCCCATATGTGACCTCCCTCGGGTCTCTCTCCAGTGGGAGGTTCACGAGATCCTTCTGCTCAGTCCCCAAAGCACACGAAGCAGGTGGCAGCGGAGACATGGGGACGAGGTGTTTCTGGAGGGCTGCTCCACTACCTTTCTACTAATGGGAAAGGGAACACTGGAATAGGCTGTGGTGCTGGAAGGTCATCCTGCTGGCATCTTCCTCCTGTTTTAGCAATGGTTTGGGGTGCAGGTAGGCAGCACAGTGTCCGGGCATTGTGGCTGTGCTCTGTGCACATCTCGTGCCTGGGCTGGCAGCTCTGGCTGGGAATCGATCAGCCATAAGGAGAAGCAGTCATAGGTTAACGAAGCGGTGATCATTAGCTAAGTCCTTGCATTTCACAGCCTCGTTCTCTCTGCCTTTATCATCTTTTTGGGTTTGCACCCTGAGAACACTCCTAGGCAGGATTTGTGAAGGACGTGAGCACCGCTGTTCCCATTAAGCAGTGCTCGGACACAGAAAGACACCCAAAAGCCCACTTGTGAATCTTGTCTGCCTAATTAGTGTACCAGGAAAGACTCATCCATCCTTCCAGCTTGTCCTCAGCTGCCCACGTGAAATTCGGGCTATCAAACACCCGCAGCCACCATCGCAGCACGGCGCTCCTGGCCGGAGACAGGTCCTTAAATCATCCCCAAGCACCGGGGAAATTGCAGACAGCTCGAGAGCAGAAAATGAAAAGGCGAAATGCCGTTCCTGGAGTTTTCTCCTGAATTATTTGCTCAGCTTTAATAATAAGTTACACATAAGCAGAGCTGGAGCGGCTCAGCTGACTTTGCTGGGGGAAAGCAGCCAAGGGGATGCTGCAGAGCAGTACCTGGTGCCTGGCTCTGCTGAAAGCCTTGGGGCCAGGGACTGAAGAGGGGACAAAAAGAAGAAATAACCCCTCTGAAGTGCATCTGGGTTGCTTAAGTGTGGCAACATGCAATGGAACATATGGGGGGCTGGAAGTGGAGCTTTCCATTCATCTTTCTGGAGGCGGAGGGGAAGGTAACTGTGGAGCTGGGCTCTTCTGGTCCCGTCTCTCCGGGCAGCAACTCTGGGTTGCGCTCTCTGTGCTATTCCAGGCTGGTTTGGCTAAATCCAGCTTGGTCAGGATGAATCACACCAGCACAGCCGGTGGTGACCTGCTGGCCACCATGCTTGCTGAGCTTCTGCAATTCCCCATTTATTGACAAAAAATGATAAGTTGCTTTTCTGCCTTTTTTTTTTTTTTCCCCTCCAGGATCACAGATTGCAAATAATGACAGCCTGAAGCACAGGCTATTTCACAGCCCACTGGCACTTGGGGATGGGATCACTGCGTGTTCGGGGATGGTGACACCATGAACCAAATCTTCATCATCACAATCCATTATTTTAAGACTCCCCTTTCTCTTTGTTATCTCCTTAACGAAGCAGAGCTGAGGCTTTGCCATGCACCACGTGCCCTGCCCAGGGGTCAGGCTCTGTGCTGCTCAGTGCTGGGCTGGATCCTGCTCACTGCTGCCATGATGGAGCCCATTGTGATGCATTGTGCAAGGGAGCATGGAGTGCCCATAGCTGGACCCATCTCCAGGATGCGCTGCTTTCTGTGTGCTGCTTTCCCTCCCAGTTCTGTGCCATGGGCTATGTATAGCCACTGTTCCCTGCCCTCCTCTCCCCCACCCTCCCCAGGAGCCCGCTGCCTGCATTTCAGGAGCCAAATAGCTCCTTCCCAGAGCAGGAGCTGACAGCACTCTGCCCAGGGGGAAAGCACAGGAGGAAAACTTCCTGGAGGAGCAATTTGCTGTTGAAATAGCAATGAACTGGGCTGACTCGGTGGCTTTCTGGGCAGCAAATGGGAGCAGACTGCAGCGAACTCCCCTGCTCGCTTCTAGCTCCTCAATGAGGAGAGGTTGAACCGCTGATCCTTTATCCTCTGTACCGGAGTGGGACCTGATTTGGGAATTTCTGGTGGTAGCCAAGCATTGTTTTCCACCGATTTCTCCCATGGGAGCTCTGAGAAGCATGCTGGTCTTTCATCCCACAAAAGACAGGAAGGTGTCCAGGCGCTGAGAGCGCATCAGTGCATCTGCCTGACTGCAGGACTGAGCAACCTTTCCCCCAAATTGGAAGCATGCTTTTTTTTTTTTTTTGTCGTTGTTTTTGTTTTAAAATAAAGTAAAAGCAACAACCCAAGTCAGTAGGTGCACTGCCATCTGTGCCTGCAGCATGGCACAGCGGGGGGAGCAGGCAGCCCTCGGAGCAGCGAGGTGGATGGCTCAGATGGGTGCCATGAGCCTTCCTCCTCCTTCCTCCTCCTCGGGGAGGAATGTCCTGCTTCTCCCGGGGTCTCTCTCTTTGGAAGCTTTGATCTCCTTTCCAATGGCAGCTCTCCAGCCCCAGCAGCGTGGCTTGGATATTTTCCTCCCCTCTGATCTTGATGTGAAGAAGGGTTGGGAATCTGTCCTGCAGACCTACCCAGAGTGAATGGACAGACAGACAGATGGATGGGGACAGTGTGTTGCCAGTTCGTTTTCTTCCATGGGGTTTCAGAAAGTGATGGGCTGACGGGTTTTGTGCCTCAGGGGGGCAATTTCCCTGGCAGCATCCAAGTTGTGTCACCTCTCTCCTTGGCTCTGTGACGACAGTGTTGATTTGAATTCTTCCAACTTAAGGCTGATTTAAATGATGGTGAAGCTGGGGGGGTGGCACGTGGGAGTAGAGCACTGAGCGCTATTCTTTTTCGGTTGTCATATGCCTCCATAAAGACTTCTGCCTTGGGGATTTGCATAGATCCACGGTCCAGATTGTGCTGCAAAGCCCACCAGTGGTCGGCAGAGCTATGGCAACGGCTCCTGAGTCGTGCAAAAAGTTGAAGGGTGGTTGTGAGTCTTGTGCCTCGGCCATTTCTCTCACCTTGGGGGGGCAACAAGAGCCAGCTTCCCACCTGTGACCCATAGCACTCCCTGCTCTGCAGCCCCTGGGGGAAGCACGGTGTCCAAAAGCACTTTCTCTCTCTTTCACTTTGCCTTCATGAAATATCAGTGTTTGAGTGATAACATCATGGAGAGGAGGCTGCAGAGCTGCCCTCCTACCAGCAAAACCGCAGGAGGCAGAAGGGGGAGAGCTTGCAATCGTCCCAGCCATGAGCAAAGCTTAATTTGGCAGTTGTAATCGCTGAGGACACGCACATCTGTAGGAAAGCAGGCTCCCTTCCTCGCAGTGCTCCCAGAAGGGCTTGTTTGTTTAATTTTATCTTACAGAGAAAATTATAGAAGGAAGAAAAAAAAAAAGAAGGAAAAAACCCACCAGAAATTCACAACCAACCACTCTGTGGTTTTGCTCAGCTGCAGCACCAAATGCCTCAGCAGAGCATGGAGAGCAGCAGGGAGTGCAGCCCTCACCCAACGCAGGTATTTGTGTTGGGGAATTGGGCACCTGGTGTGTCAGCAGCACAGGATGTCCTCAGTGCTGGATGTCCACAGTGCTGGATGTCCCTGCTCCTGCTGGCACATGCTGCCTGCCTTCCCACATGGTACTGGGTGAGAAGAGCTGTCCATGGCCATCCCCAAAGCTGCTGAAATCTGGACATCATGCTCATCACTCTGCTTAGAAGGCCCTGTGCCACCCCACTGTGAGCCAGAGTCCCATACCCAGAGCACTGCATCCACAAAAAAAAGGACGTCTTCACCCCACGGCAGCTTTTGGGAGGATGGGGTTCACCAAGGAGCCCAGCACAGCAGCTGATCCCGATGGGTACCAGCAGTGAGCTTTGATGTGAAGCAGGAGTGGGCCATGTCTCATGTGGGGGTGAAACACTGGGGCTTTTTGGATGGTTGGTGCTTTGCAAGGCAAAACCCCACCACAGGCATGGCTGGGCAGTGGTGTTGTAGCTGATCTGGGAATGCGCTCTGGTTTCAACTCATTTTCTTTGCTGTCATTAGCTGTCATTAGCTTGAATTTCCAAGGGAGCCTGTGCTTGACATCAGATGATGACATCCTTTAATTTAGCAAATGCAAAAATGGGACCTTTTCCAACCAGAGCAATTAGAAAAGTCCTGCTCCTCTCCCATCCGCGGTGCAGGATGCCGGCCAGGCATCGCCCCAATCCCCTTCTGCAGCAGAGACTGCCCACAATCATCACACCACTGTGCCCCCCGTTCTCACCATCCCCGCTCACTCTTGCAGCCAGCAAATCACACCAGAAAGGGCTGGATGTAGGGCGGAACCTCGCATGGGGGCAAAGAGGCTGTGTCCCCCTCTGCCACCCCTGGCACTTCTGCAATCCTGTCCCAGCACGGATGCCCCTTTGCCCTGCCAAGGCCCTTCTCTACCTCCGGGTTTGCGTCTAACGGCGCGTGTCCCCCCTAAGCTGCTTAATGAGGGTTAAGAGGCTAACAGGCTTATTACCAGCAATTATTTCCATAGCCCTGCAGGTGTCCCTGAAAACAGCAGAGCCTGTGGCTGGGAGCAACCCGCAGGCATTGCCACCAGCCTGTCGTGATGCTGAGCTTTTTTTCCCCACCAAAATTCCAGGCTATATCTTTGGCTGGAGGGCAGAATTGGGGGGGTGCATCCCTATAGAAAGCTCCCCCACCCCTGTTCCTTTAGCTAGGCTTTGAGAGCAGCTCTGCAGCATCCCTGTGCTGGCAGTCGCCTGGAGACGGCCGCGGTGGGTTGCCACAGCGACGGAGCAGCGCTGAGCATCCTCCCTGCTCTGTTTCTGGGCCCAAGTTGGGTGAGGATCAGATACCCCAGGGAAGGGTACCCTGTCAGCAGCGGGGCTGGGGAAACTGAGGCATGGCTGGTGGTGGTGGTGGAGGTGAAGGAGGAGGTTTTGGAAGATGTCACTGGCTGTGAAGGGACAAAAAATAGTGGCAATGGAGCTGGTATGGGTGCATGGAGCTGATGGGGGGGAGGATCAGTGTTGAGCAGGGGCAGTGCTGGTGCATCATTTCAGCACAAAGGTCACCCAGCTCCCAGCCAAAGTCTGGGCTCCCCATCCCACTGTCCCCAGCTGGCTGCAATGCCACAAATGGCCCACTGGAGTTGGAGACCAGCAAGGTCACAGCGATGGCAATGGTTGATATGCCCCCCATCCCGAGCTCTGGAGATGTCCTGCAGCGAAGGAGAGGAGGGTGAAGCCCTTTTGGGTGGTGGTCCTGATGCCCTCTCCAGCACTGCCACAGAGGTCCCCCCAACCCAGGGAGCCTATAATTATAAATGACAGCAGCGGAGGGCAAGGGGAGGTTATGTAACTTTGGCATTTGGAAAATTCTTTCTGCTCCCTTATCGGCTTTATAAATACCTCCAGCTCGGCCCTGCCAGGCTGGGGGAAGGTGGTGGCATGGCCTGGTCACTGTGCCATGCCCATCCAGCCCCTGTGCCTCAGTCTCCCTCTCCCTATGGACAGACACATTCCTGCTGCCATGCTAGCGGAGGGCTCCTTGCTGCCAGTGTGAATGCTGGGGGATTGATGCTTTTCAAGCCCAGCAGCAAGGGAAGGTGGATTTTCTTCCACTCCTAGGAAAAACATGAAGATGTTCTTTGGGTAATGCCCATCACTGAGCTGTAGGTTCAAAGAACAATTCTCCTGCTGCCACCACTGACATTTCCCAGCTCTGCATCCTTCAGGCTGCTCCTTCACCTCCCCACCCCTGGGCCGTGCATGTGTTTGTAGAATGCTGGGGGTGACCACCCCCATCCTCCTCCCCCTGATCTCCTGACACAGCCCACCCTGGTGGTGCTCAGCCCCAAGTATCGCCGCTGCCCTGTGGAGGTCGGGAGCCCTCTGCTCATGGACGTTTTGCATTTACGCCAATGCAAAGTTACCTCCCCGCGGGGTGATGGAGGGCAGCTGGGGCCACATCAATATGCTGTTGTGTAACTGCGAGGCTGCTCGCCGGGGGCAAGTCCCTGCATCCCACCCACCACGATGCCACCAGGCCGGCCGCTGCCCCAGCTGCAGGGCACCCACTGCATGACATCTTCAAAAGATGGGCAAAGCCAGGACCTTGGGAGTTAGGTAGGCTGTTTTGATGTGTGGTTGCTTTTGTCCCTAAAATCTTCCCGTTTTGGTTTCACTCGCTGGGGGAGCAATGCCCTGCACCTTGCAGAGCCGTGTGTGCATGAAGAGCAGTGCACAGTATCACCAACATCAGACTTTGCCTTTGTTTATTGTAAGGATGGTGTTTTTTTGTAGGGTTGTCTGAAAAAAGAAAAGTACTCTGGCTTTCTGCTTATGTGATCGTGCAGTGTGAGTGCCACCCAAATGGTGACCTGGGCTCGCGTGCTCCCAGTATGGCAGATGCTGACATTGGGCAGAGCTTTGACGTCGTGCTGCCGAGGCCACCGGGCTGGTACCCATGGGCAGGGAATGAGGGGGATTAATGCAGCTGCTGATCCCTGATGGCTCAGGGGCCCGGGAGCAGTGAGCCTCCCCAGCGTTATGCAACTCTTGCACTAAATCTTCCTCGCATCAGATAAAGATGCTCTGCTATGCCCCAAATACCGTGCCTTGCCTGGGTATTTGGGTATGGGGTCCTTCCTGCAGTTTAAGGGTGCCCAGCAATGGGAAGGGCAAAAAGGTGGCACTGCTCAGTATTGCATCCTGCCCAGGTCCCTGGGAAGGAGAGCTTCTCTGATGGGAAGAGCACCATAAGGGGAGCCGTCTGAGGATGCGAAGGAGACTGAGCAGGGGGAGCAGCCAAACTGTGCAAAGGCCTCTTTCATCTCGAAGATATCAGGCAACATCCTGTGTGTTTATCAGCCCCAGCGGAAGAGGAGGGTGATTTTCCTTCCTCCTCTGAGAAAGGCTTGGAGATGTTTTTTGGGGCATGGCAATCATTAAATCACAGATTCAAAGATCCACTGTCCTGCTTTGGGCCACTGATTGCCTTGCCCCAGTCTGGGGTCCGATTCCCCAGGCTTGAATTTGTTGCATCCTTCATGCTGCTCCTTCCCCTCCTGAAAACCTCCGCAATCCCTTTCAAGCTGCTCCTCTCCCGCTCCCCTGAGACTCGCTGCATCCTGGGCACGTTCCCACTGAAATATCTCGGGCTTTCTACCACTGAAGTCTCCCACATCGCTTTGCTCCCTCCCGCTCACAATCGCCCCGAAGGTGAGCGTCCCCTTCGCTGCCGCCGGCTCCCCACGGCCGCAGCCGAGGTGCCAGATCCTGGACATATAGGGAAGAGCAGCAGCTGTAATCTGAGCTCGCAGCAATTAGCTGGGAGCGCGGCGAAGTCCCCGCCGGCCGCCGCGTCGGGCTCAGCATCTGCGTCGTCCTCGGCCGCTCGTGCTGTCACCGTGGGGTAAGTAGGGCTCGGAGAGCCCAGCACGGTGTGTCCTTGCCCATGTCCCCATCCTCCTGGGCTTGAGGAGTGTGGTTTGTGCTCTGCTGGCAATGTGATACTGAGGGGTGTTGGAAAAGTGGTCGCTTCTTGGGTGGAAATTTCAGTTTTGTCCCGGCGTGGTGAAGGAGTTGGGAAAGGAGCTGTGGGGTGACGGAGATGGGCTGTGCTTCTAAACAGGGGGTGAGGAATTGCTGGTGCTTGGCTGGAGCAGGAGTGCTTGGGTGGAGGATGCTTATGGGAAAGTGGCAATGCCTGGTTTGTGGCAGTTCATAGCAAAGATTTGCTCGTGTCTCCTCTCCATTTGCTCAAGTGACTTGAGCATCCCCGGTCTGTTCTTGGAACATGGAAAGGTAGAGATTTCCCACCAGGAACCCGATGCCAAGCAGCTCAAAGTTGTTCTCCCTGCAGTGGCAGCAGCTCCACCACTGTGGCCGAAAGATCTATTGTGCCCAGTGAGATGGTCACGGCACCTTCCTTTGGCACCTTCCAGTGGTACTTTCCCCATGGCACCTTCTTCAGTACTTTGTGTTCAGGATAAACGTTTCCTGGGTGTGGGTTCTGCCCACACTGATTTCCCTCAAGCTGGAGATGGTTCCTGGAGTGATTTGCATTGGGTGAGAGCATGGGAAAATCCACCTTGGGCTTTCTCTTAACGGGATTTGAAAGAGACTTTGATGTGAGCCTGAGCTGGACCCTATGGCACAGGCAGTATCACATTGTGCAGTGGCTCTTAAGGTAGTTTGTGCTCACGGCAGCCTGCATTGATAGAACCAGCAGTTTCTGCATGACCTCTTGATGCTGCAGAGCCCATCGGCGCTGCATCCCACCTCCTTCTGCCAGTGATAGAAATCTGCTTGAAGGCAGTTGTCCTTTTGGTCCCATTGCTCCCTATTTTCCCATGGTGCTTTTTAGCAGCAGGATGATCCTTCTGGGCCAGGGCAGGAGGGTCAGTGCTGTCCCTCTAAACCTCTTGGCATTGGCTGGATGAGAACACACCATCCTCCGATGGGAACTCATGTCACCATCGGGTCCCTGGGCAATGACACAACTGGGGCACAGGACAGGCAGAATTGGGGCTGGATGATTTCACCCATGCCATCACCTGCTCCCAGTCCCACTGGTTTGGGGCACAGCCTGGCTCACACAATGCCCTGGCGAGGAGCCGGGCACGTATCTCGATTTGGGGACAGCAGCACGCGCTGGGCACGCGGGACTGATGGCTGCCACGTGGTAAAGGGGAGAGGATGGGGCGGGTGTGGAGACACCCCAAGGTCACCTGTCCAAAAACAACCTCTGGCTCATAGTGTCCAGGGAGGATTTTTTGGGGGAGGATGGAGACCATTGTGGCTGGGGATTTGTACATCCCACCAGGACCCCGAGCTGCCAGCACAGGTTGGATGGCAGCTATTGCATTTCACCTCCTAGTCATGAGTACCCAGAAAGGGGCTTGCTCCAAAAGGCACCGGGCAGAACCAGGCACCTCCATCACCGCTGTCTCAGCTCGAGGGGCTCTAGGGGCAACCCCAATGTGTTCTGCCTGCGGGATCAGATCCCTGAAATGGCTGAGCCCATCCTGCGGGATCAGATCCCTGTGGAACACATCATGCAGTATGCAGAGTGCTGAGTGGGGCTGGGGGCTCGGTGGGCACGAGCAGGCTGGGAAAACTCCCCTCCCCCTGATTAAATCCCTTCCCTGGCGCAGGACAGTAGGTTACGGGACTCAAGCAGAGGTTGGATTTAAGGAGATTACAACTTCTCCCTCAGGATAATCTAGAAATTCAATTAAAACTCTCTGTCTCTCTCCTGGGCTGCAGCAGGGCCACGGGGCACCCTGCACACTGCAGCCATGGCTGGGGAGCACTGGACAGACCCCCCCAGGCTCAAGCCAGGTAAGGGCTGACCCTTTACCCCGTGGCTTTCCTGGGGAAGATTTACCAGGGGGGAATTAATCCCAGGATGGAATAAGGTGACTGGGGGAGGGGCTGTGGGACCCCAGGTGTTTGTGTGTGGGTACAGCCCTCTGGATGCATCCCTGGAGTTTTGTGTGTCCCTCAGTGCTTGTTGACCCTGCCAAAGTGTTCAGCACCACCACTTGCCCTCATCCTCACCCCTCGCCATGCCCCTCGCTATCCGGCGCTGCGGATGTGAGCAGACAGACAAACAGCTGAAATATCCCGGGAGATGGGATTTCAGACCCAGCAGGGTGGCTGCAAGCTGGGGGCCACCACGGGTGATGTGTCATTTCCTGACACCTCCCCCACCCCCCCACCCCCCATGCTACAGCAAGGCACTCCCAGGGCCCCCCATTCTGGGTATGGGTACTGCTGGATGTCTTGGTCCCACCATGTTCTTGTGCCTCAACTTCCCTTCTGTGTGCACCATTTAGGCTCACTGACAGCATCGCGAGACTCTTGTGAGGTTGGTGAGAGAGGTGTTATTTCCACACCTTATCCCTGCTGAAACCGAGCAGATATTTCTCATTAGGAATGTGCCATTGTGGGAGATCCGCCCGTCCTCCCTGTCAGCACGGAGGATGCAGAGGGACATTTATCTTTGGGACTTTGTCAGGGCCTGGCTCACCTCACATCAGCTCTTAATTAATTGGGAATGCGCAAAGATGGGATGGCAGCGAGGTGAATGATTCAGGCAGAATAATTTTCTCCCCCAGACAGACCTGGCCCTGCAGGGGAGCCCCGTGACCCCACAGTTTTACAGATTCCCAGGGTTGGGTTTCCACATCGGGACTCCTGCTTCACACTGACATTGCCACCCCGCTGCTGGGGCATGAAGGGCACTGCTGTGGGAGATAAGGACGTTATCTCCTGCTGCAAGGCAGGCAGCAGTGCCCGGAGTGACCTCCTTGTGCCGTCCCATCCACTCATAGGCTGTCACCTCTGCTGTGCCACGGGGACCCAGATGCCCTGGCTGCTCATCAGGGTAAGGTGTGATGCTAAATCACAGCAGCTCACTCAGTTGCCTGTAGCCAACTTTTCCCGGCGCGCTCGCTGTCCGTTATTGTAACGTTTAGGCCCCTTTCAAGAAAAATAAATAAAATCAGCAGTGCTGCCGGCGGGTTGCTCGAGACGCTCGGGCTCTGCGGGAAGCGGCTCTGCGGTGGGAGCTGGGTGGCTGCAGGCGTCGTTGCTCCTAATGTCAGCTAATGAGCTGGCGTCAGCCACCGCAGTACAGAGCCCGTGGGGAGCTGGGGGCTGCCCCTCTTGCTATTGGGGTACAGGAGTCCCGTTGGGGTTTTTCTGTGTTAATTCTCCGCGGTGTGTGTTGAGGATGGGGCTCACGGCTTCCGTTAAGGTGAAAGTTTCTTCCCAGGTTGGGATGCTCCAGCAGTCTCGATGCGGTTGCAGCACCAGCGTGGGTCTCAGTGTTCAAATTAAAAGCAAATTCAGCTTTCAGCAAACTCTGTTTCAAAACAAAACTGTGCTAAATAAAGTGAGAGCTGCGAGGGAGCGCGTGCTCCGGCACAGCCCCGCTGTGCTGCTCTGTGCAGCTGTGGTTTACCCGGGGCTCTGCTGTTGTCCCCAGGGCTGGAGCTGCTCCCGGCTGCGGGTCTGTGTCTCCCCTTCCCCCACCCGATGCTTTGATCCCGTGTCGTGGTGGGGGGTTATGGGGGTTGGCAGTGCCACAAGAGCTGAGCTGGTCTGGGAAAAGTTGGGTGTCGTGGCATTGCTTGCAGCACAGGGTGTTCCGTAAACAGGGGTGGGGAGATGTGGGATGGGGGGGGGGGGGGGGGGGAGAGGAAAGGAAGGGAGGAAAAGGAGAGAGAGAAAGAAGGAATAAAAGAGAGGGAAAGAAAAGGAGGAAAAAAGTAAAGGTGAAGGAAGAAAAAGAAAAAAAGAAATAGGGAAGAAGGGAAAGAAGAAAGAAAAATAGGAAGGAAAGGAGAGGACAGGAAGGAAGTAGGGACGAAGGATCAGAAGAGGAAGCAAGAAGGGGAGACAGGCAGTGGAGAGGTGGTAGCAGTGACAGCCCCAGGTCTGCAGAGCATCACCAGGCTGAGGCAGTGCCTCCACACCACCCAGGCACATCTTCCCCCCAGCACTGCTAATCCAACCCCAGCTAATCCTCTCACAGGTCACCGGGAGCTCATTGCGTTTTGTCCACTGCTCAAATGCGTCTAGAATTAATTTAAAAAAAAAAAAAAAAAAAAAAGGAACAGTAATTTCATCCGGTGACAAAAGCATGTGGCATGTTGCTTGGGGTGTTTGTGCAGGGCTGTGGGGCGAGTTGGGGGGTGATGGAGGGCAGGCAGCCTGGTGTGTCTCCAAATGCTCAGTTCTGTGAAAAAGGAGGAGAGAAAGCCTATGTAGATGTAGGCAGTGTGGTCAGGAGGAGGACGTGGGCTGGGGACCAGGCTGTCTGAACCACCTGCTCAGTCCTTTTAGCTTACAGTGTCCATGAGGTGGTTAATATTAACTATCAATAGGAATTGTTAATGATAACCGTCGGTATTAACAACTCTTAATGTCTGTTTTTCTTTTTTCATGTCTGAGCATCTGCAGCAGCACAGCTGTGCTGAGTTTTACCTCCAGAGCCATCGCTCTGTTTGCTGATACCCCAAAAAGTGAACAAGGTGCCTGAAAAATCAGCTTTGGGCATAAAACTGCTCATCTGGACAGCAGCAAGTGGAAATGAGGGACTTGGCGTACCAGATGCAGGCATGCATCAACCTTTTACCAGAACCTAGGAAGTATGGATAGTTTGTTGATTTTCCTGCTGGGCTTCTGCAGTGATCCTCAAGTTTCAGGATGGATTTGGGGCAAATTTATGTAAAAGCAAGCCCAGCAGATCGCTGCTATCCGGGCTGATGCAGCCCGAGGCAGGCGGTGCCTGGCAATGCTCCCTGGTGCTGGCAGTGATGCTGGGCTGGCCGCCCAGCCTGGCCTGTGTGTAATGGAAAGGGTATGCTTGTCCCTGCCTGTCCCCAGGGCTCTTGCTGATTGCAGGGATCGAGCTCATTGATCAGGCCAGCGGGTACAGAACAGAGAATACAGCCATGAGCCGGGCACCTCTGGGCTGGGGGAGTGGGGGTCTCAGAGGGGTACTGCTGGCAGATCATCTCCCTTGACATATCCCACATTGTTAAATAAGAGTGTTCATGATGGCAGAGGCAGTTTGGGAGATGCCTCTTTGGGATGCTTGGGATGTAGCTTCTTGCAGTTGCTTTTGTAGCATGGTGTGCCCCCTGTTGCCACTCCAGAGGTGCTAAGGGATAACAGGATGTGTTTGTCCTCCCGCGCCATGGGACAAATGCAAGTCCCTAGCCCTGCAGCTGGGCCATCCAGATGGGATCAAACTAGCTCCTTGTCCCCTAGCACCACTTTTCCCTTCATTAGACTTGGACATTGAAGCCTATCTGTTACCATAGATGGTTCCGTGTCCCAGTGTACACGTTGGGAAAATTGCTTGCCAGGACATCTGCCCAAAGCGAGTGCCTTCCCGGGGCCATCTCCAACCAGCTGCACATTGGCTGTGTCCTCTCCCACCCCCGGGCCAGGGAATGGAGGATATATCCACATCTCTCTGTGTTTTCCCTCGACCCTAGAAGAGCTGGTGCTCAGGAGGTCGGGTGACTGCTGCTGTGATGTGCTGGGCAGCGGTCCATCTGGCATGGGCGATGTGAACTGATTGGGCCGCTTTCAAGCATACCTTTATTAATATCTCTGAGGAAGGAGAGCAGCTTGGCCTCTCTGCTCTCCTCTCCAGCAACCTGACCCCGCTCTGACAGCAGAACTCACAAGGAATGCGGAGGGGAACAGTATTAAGAGAATCCAGTGCAGTCCAAGTTTTCTCATTTGCTGGTGTTGTTGTTGTGGTTCTCAGAAATGCTATGTCTCCCTGCAAGGTTTGCTGTACAAAAGAACAAAATTTAAGACGTCTTCCTTCCTCGCATGTAATTCTGGGGAGCAGCCTTACCATAGAAGCAAGGGAAAGGCAGTGAGGGAGGTCTGCACCCAGCATGCAGCCACCACTTGGTGGACCTCATTTTTTCCACGAGAGCTAATGGCCCTGTCTTTGTTTTCTCATTGCAGAGCCTCTCACGGGAAACTTGTGGTGACGTGGCTGCCAAGACGTGGAAGCGTGGGACTTCTCTTCCACCACACCAGAATTTGGGGGGTGGGCAGGGGTGGGCCAGGGGGACACCAGGAGTCACAAGACCCTTCCCCTTCACTGTGGGCTTGGCTCAGGGATGACTGCAGGCAGGGTCAACCCTTACAGCATAGTGTCCTCCGAGGAAGACGGACTGAGGTTGACCACCATGCCAGGGATTAACGGCTTTGGCAATGGGAAAATCCACACCAGGAGGAAATGCAGGAACAGGTTTGTAAAGAAGAACGGTCAGTGCAATGTGGAGTTCACGAACATGGATGACAAGCCACAGAGGTACATTGCAGACATGTTCACTACATGTGTTGACATCCGTTGGAGGTATATGCTCTTGCTCTTCTCCCTGGCATTTCTGGTATCCTGGTTGTTGTTTGGGCTGATTTTCTGGCTAATTGCACTCATTCATGGAGATCTAGAAAACCCAGGTGGAGATGATACCTTCAAGCCTTGTGTTCTGCAGGTCAATGGCTTTGTGGCTGCTTTTCTGTTCTCCATCGAGACCCAAACGACTATTGGTTATGGCTTCCGCTGTGTGACAGAGGAGTGCCCGCTCGCAGTCTTCATGGTGGTGGTTCAGTCCATCGTGGGGTGTATAATCGACTCTTTCATGATTGGTGCAATAATGGCAAAGATGGCCAGGCCCAAAAAAAGGGCCCAGACGTTACTTTTCAGCCATAATGCAGTAGTGGCAATGAGAGATGGGAAACTCTGCCTGATGTGGAGAGTCGGGAATCTCCGGAAAAGCCACATAGTAGAAGCCCATGTACGAGCTCAATTAATTAAGCCCAGAATCACAGAAGAAGGGGAGTACATCCCACTCGACCAAATAGACATCGACGTGGGGTTTGATAAAGGCTTGGACCGTATCTTCTTGGTGTCCCCCATTACCATTCTCCACGAGATCAACGAAGACAGCCCGCTGTTCGGGATCAGCCGCCAGGACTTGGAGACGGACGACTTTGAGATTGTGGTCATCCTCGAAGGCATGGTAGAAGCCACCGCGATGACGACACAAGCTCGGAGCTCCTACCTGGCCAGCGAGATCCTGTGGGGCCACCGCTTCGAGCCTGTCTTGTTTGAGGAGAAAAACCAATACAAAGTAGACTATTCCCACTTCCACAAAACATACGAGGTCCCGTCCACGCCCCGCTGCAGCGCCAAGGACTTGGTGGAGAACAAATTCCTGCTGCCCAGCACCAACTCCTTCTGCTACGAGAACGAGCTGGCCTTCATGAGCCGTGATGAGGATGAGGAGGATGACGACAGCAGGGGTTTGGATGACCTGAGCCCAGACAACAGGCATGAGTTCGACCGGCTTCAAGCAACGATAGCGTTGGATCAGAGGTCATACCGGAGGGAGTCAGAAATATGACTCTTGGTCCTCTCATTGACTTTTCCGAGGGTATTTTTTTTCCTCCTCTAATCTCTTCCCCTACAACCCGCTCAAATTATGCAGAACAATGCAAGTGCCATAGGAATGCTTGAGAAATTAGTCTTGTTCCTAGTTTTCAGTTTCATCGCAATAACCACTGAGCGGTCTGCAGGAGGGGACGGGGCAGGCACAGCGCTCCCCACACCCTGGGAGGATGGGGGGGTCCCGGGGCACGTGTGTCCCGTACTGGCTGTAGGGCTGAGCTCTCCCCATGGGGAAAGCGCGAGCGTCTTCTTGGAGCCGAGATCCAAATAGAGGAAATATCAGGAAACAAACCTTTATCTTTCTTTTTATTTTCCTTTTTTTTTTTTTTTTTTTTTTTTAATATATATATAACTGAGCTGCAACAAAACAAAAATCGCTCTTTCTGGCAGGCAGTATGATTCAGTTGCACAAGAACAACACTTGAAATACCATGCAACGTTAACGTATTTCTTTTTAATTTAGGGAAAGGAGAAGGGAGGGAGGCAAAAGGGTTTTTAATTTTTTCAACATAACCTTTGGGAGACTGTTTACCAAAATAATAATAACAATAATATTAATATTAGTAATAATAATAATATTAAATCTGAAAGAAATGATTTGGTATTTTTTAAAAGCGAGCAAGGGAATGAATAAGCTGCAGGGGTCTCTTGAGTGGTGACTTGCTGGGTAGATGCAGGAGCTCAAAGCCAAGGCAGCATCTGATTTTGGGGTGGATTTTTTTTCCACTGGCACTGCTTCATAGGCAGAAAACAGATGTAAGTGGCTGCAGGTCCGTGGCAGTGAAAGTGAGTAGCGTAATTACCAGCAAAGTAGCTAATAAGGAAAAGCCAGACTGCTGTAGAGAGAACCCTTGTAAACACAATAATTAGCCACATTCTGGAAATATTGATCTTCAGGATGGAAATTGGGCCTGGGGCGTCAGCTGCTGAAGTGCTGCGTCTCCAGTGGGGAATTCATAACTTCCACCAGAACTAGGATGAAAAAATGAAAAGCACAAAAGGCAGACTGGAAAGCTCTTGAATTCGGGTATTTTCCCATTCCATCAACCAGTGTGGTGTTTTCTCTTTTAAAAAAACATTTGAAATGTGGAGATCAAGGTGAAATGTGTCTTGCTGGGTTGCATCTCATGTAGCCCAGAAGTAGGATGTGAGCATTGTCCGTGCCGCCTCTGCCGGGCTGGGATTTGTGAATTCCCCATTCACTGGAGAGTTCTGTTTGGAGGCGGATTCTTTTCCAAAACCAACAGATGCCAGTCAGGAAACCCACCATGTCCTGCACATCACCCTGTCCCCACGTCCCAGCCTTGAGGTGGATTGTGCCTTAGAGATGCAAACTCACACGCGCTCATCCCATGCCCATCCCACCCGTTCCCATTGTTCTGTCCCACCATCTGCTGCCCTTTGGGCTGGTCTTGTTTGCACGCTGGTTTGCCTTTTACTAACATAGAATCATAGGATCATTAAGGTTGGAAAAGACCATTATGATCGCCAGTTCCAACCACCAACCCATCCACCACCATGCCACCAAACCTTGTCCCCACTATGCCATGAGGCAAACCGTGCCGTGCATGGGAAGCCTTCTCTTCCTTTGCAAGGAGGGAAGTTGGGAAGATGTAGCTCACTGCTCCCTTCGTGCTGGAGCTGAATACGGTTCCCTGTGCTGCAGGAAGGGCTAGGGTCCTGCACCCGGCTTCAGCCATAAGGGCTTGGGAGAGGGGTCTGCAGCAGTGCTTCAGTTCCGTGGGCTCCTGGCACTTTCCTCTCCCCATCCCACTACAGGCAAGCCATGTCCAGGCGTTATAGCCTAGTCTAAATGCCAGCAGCACAGGTAGGATTTGTCCTCAGCCCTCATCCCTATCTCATTTTTGCAAAGAATGTCCCAAATAGGGCTGTCTCTAAAACTGGGGACACACTGGGACTTGCCATTGGGCACCATCCACGACTTTCATCTTTCTGATGAAGTGACACATTGCCATCCCATTGCCGGTCCCTTTGCACCAACGGGGATGGTTTTGCCCCCCGTGTTTTGCCCCACAGCATCCAGGGGGGTGGGCAGGGCAACGGGGAGGGGGCAGAGAGATTTTGTGTGCGCACTACTTATTTATTTTTTTAAAGAAATGCTTTTAAGTGGTTTTAGGTTCTTTTGAATAAATAATAACTCTATTAAAAGGTGCACATCTTGCTGCTGTAGGATTCTCAGAGGGTTAATTTCTTTATAAATATATATATCTCACAGTAAATATTTGTACAAAAAAAAAAAAAGAGGGAAAAAAAAAAGAGAAATAGAGATGTCTTTAAGTAAATTATTGCTTTTAAAGGAACTTATATGATTGTACAGTGTTACCTGGGAGAGTAGAATAATATATACAGAAGTATTTTTAAACTACTGCGTAGGGAGGTGGGGGGGTGAGCCCAGAGAGGCCAATTTGGGGCTCTCTTCTGCTCATGTGGATGCGTCCCCTCCCCAAACCCCACTGTGAGGCTCTAGCTCTGGCGAGTTGTACCTGCACGGTACAGTCCTTGTTCTGGACATGGGTGTGCTGGTACATGGTGTACAGATATTATTTTTGCCTGTTGTGAGTGCTCAGAGCTCCTGGTTGCTTTATGACCACCACAGAGCACAGTGGAGGCTGCCTCGGTTGGTGGTTTTATTGCATGCATTGTGAAAGAGAATTGGGAAAAAAGGCAACAAAAAGCCCCAACGTGGCAGGTGCTCCATGGAGTGGCTGAAATGCTCTCAGGGTCTGGGTTCTGGTGTGGGAGCCCCCAGAAGGGCTGCTCAGAGCTGAGATGGTGGAATCCCCAATCAATCCTTGTCAAGACCACGGAGTACAGCTGGCATTACACTGATCCTTGGAGGATGGGGGAGGTGAGGAAGGCACAACCCCAGTCACCCTCCTGGCACCCTCTGCTGCATGCCCATAGCCCCCAGCAGCCCTGGGTCGGTGTGAGCCTTGGGTCCTCAGAACCCAACGGAGTGCACTTCTCTGTCGTTAGGGCTGGGACAATCACTGAGTGCATCGCCTCCCGCGATGCGGTGCCTGCTCAACCTTCAAACCTTTTGTAGGAAATGAATCCAGAGCCACCTTTTCTATCTTTAATAAGGCAGAACAGAAACGTTTTATTTTTAAACCCTCCCGCTCTTTTGCTTTCTTTGAGTGCTGACAACCAAAAGAACCCCCTTCCCCCAACCCCACTCCATTGCCCCATTTCTGTGCTTGAGTGCGTGGCCAGATTCCGCTCTGCCACCCCCCCAATTCAGGGATGCTGCCACAGGAGGTGGGAGCAGGGCTGGGTCCGGACGCCCTCCAGCTGTGCACATCTGTCCCGCTGCCCCCATCCCCAGGGTGGGTACCACCTCGGAAAAGCCCCATCTTTCCTCTTCCACCCCCAAAACATGCACCTCAGGGCTCCCTCAGGCTCTGCCCCATGCAACGTGGGGACCGAGGCTGGCCCCCAGTTTGACAACTGGGAGCACTGGTTTCCCAGGGGTAAAAGGCAGCATCGGTTTGCTGGGGACACAGTGACGTGCAGCGGTAGCAAAGTGATGGATGCAATGAAAGTCTCTGTACCTTCTCCACCTCCAGAGTTTCTCTGTCTCATTGCACATATATTTGAGATATATGTGACAATGTATATATATATTTGTAAAATGTATTTCAAATGACAGAAAAAAAGAAAAAAAGAAAAAACTGGCCAATTTTATGTTATTTTAAATATATTATATATATTATATATAAGAGTCTCCAAAAATATAAATAGAATAGAGAAAATAATATAAATATGTAATAAATGTATTTTGATCTATTTAAAATATCTCGCGTCATGCTGTGTATTTTAAAGACCATGGAGAACTGTCTGGCTAGAGAGTACTGGAAATGGGATTTGTAGGCTGTCTGTTGTTGTATCCTGAAGTATACGTAGATTTTATATGTGCAGCAAACATTAAGCATGCCTTGGGGC
Organism: Perdix hodgsoniae; assembly: GCA_035772895.1. Lineage (NCBI taxonomy): Eukaryota > Metazoa > Chordata > Aves > Galliformes > Phasianidae > Perdix > Perdix hodgsoniae. The sequence goes on along the minus strand of JAPSGF010000014.1, from coordinate 6,608,488 downwards.
CAGTGGGACTGCACTGCCCCAGGAGCTGGTTTGGATAAAAATGGGAGGTTTCTAGGAGTTTCTCAGCAAACGTTCCTCTTGCTGCATCTAGGTAGGAGAAAGAAGCCAAATTTGAGTCTCAGTTGTTGCCAAAGGGAGATGATGGCTGGAAATGCACTGGGCTGTGGGCTACTGGGATGGGAAGGATGCTGAGGTTGGATGTGATTCGGGAGAATGGGGAAATGGGGCTCCGTGGTGTTAAATTATCACAGCCAACCCCTAAAACTGAGCTGTTCCGTGCATCCAGCACTGGATGCTGCCCATGCAAGCTGAAATCAGCTGCTGAGACAGCAGAGGGAGCGGATGGCAGCAGCTCAGCCATGTGGGGAGCCTGAAGATGGGAAGCCATGACCAGGCAGAAGGAGCACAGCCATCCAAGGCCAACCCACAAATCTTTCCCAAGCAACCTTGTCTGCCCTTGGGCTGCACGAGGATCTGCTTCCTAAGGGCACTGCCACCTCCAGAGACACCAAGTGGCTGTTTAAACACCTTTAACGGGACATCCTGGCTACAGGAAGGCAGACTGAGCGTGTGGGATGCTCTGCTGGGTTCACGGCAGGTGGGCAGGATGGGCAATATGAAGAAATTGTTAGTGCTGATTTCTCCAGCTGGTCACGCAATGTGGGATGGACAACAATTGACCACCGGCTCCCAGCCACTGCTGCTTGGCTGGACAGACCCATTCCTTCCCTCACAGAGAGATTTTTGCTCATGATGTAGAAAAATCACTGCCAGCCCCTGACTGCAATCAGCACAGGTAGGGCCGGCACTGGGCGTGAGGTGGGAGCACTGCACGTTTAATTTATCAGGGGGAGACTGAGAGGTGACTTGATTACAGCATTTGTCATGGGGAGAAAACATGAGTCCAAGGAGGTAACTTAATCTACCGGGGAAAGGCATAATAACAGCCTCTTCCTGGAAGCTGAAGCCAGACAAATCTGTCTTAGAAACAAGGAGCGATCTTTTAATAATGATTAGCTATTAGAACAAGCCACCAATCTCTGTCTCTTAATGCCTTTAAATCTGTACCAGATGCTTTTCTGGAATCTTTTCTCTCACTGAGGAGCAGAGCAGGAGCGGTTGGGGAAGGTAATGGGAAAACTCCCCAGAACATGGGCTGCAGATTGGCTGCAAGTTGCCCCAGGGGGGGCACAGGGTGGCCCTGCGGGGCCCTGCTGGGGATGAGCACCTTGCTCCAGCTTCTGCTCTCATGCAGCGTTGACTCTTCCTGCAGCCGACAAACCCGTCGTTTTAGTTGTGGAAGCATTTAATGATTCAGAAGTTGGCAGCTCCCCTAGGGACGGTTTGCGCTGCCTTGGTAATTCCTCCCTCAGTGGCTGCTGGTGGCAGAAATCCCCAGGGAGCTGAGCTGAGGCTGCCGCCACAGGGAATTATCCCAGGGTGTTCGGTCCTTGCTTTGTTTCTTCTCTGGCAACCCTCGCTGTCAGGGCAGGAGCAGGCAGGGATGTCAGCCATCCTGCAGGGATCTCCAATGGGCTGGGAAGGATGCTGTGCAGCCAGCAGGAAAGTTGGGGCTGGTTCTTAGACGGCAACCTCCACTTCTAATACTCAAGTTGTCTTTAATCGGTAAAACCCTCTCTTCTCTCACCACTGTACTGCCTTTCTGCCTCTTCCCTTTGAGTTCTGGGCACTTGGGAAATTCTCTATGCCATGCAGAGTTTTTTGGTCTTTCCATCTGTGCAGGCAGGGGCGTCGGTGAGGCTCTGCCAGCTCTGGGCTCACACTGGGAAGGGACTGAGGTCGGTGTGCTGCGTGCTGGGAAGGGCTGGGGGTGCAAGGTCAGCCCCATGGCTTCTTCTCCCAGGCAGAGATCTGTTGAGTGGGTGCTGCTGTCTGGCAGCAGCATTATTGCAGCTGCTTGGCTCCTTTGAGTCAGGCCAGCACCAGCCACAAACTCTCCGAACCAAATCCTTGAGTCCCCTATCGCATCTTTCCCAGCACCACATTTTATGTGGCTTTGCCCTGACCCCACTTCTAACACATCTCCTGCACACAGCTTGGATGCATCCTCCCTCCTGGCTGCCTTACAGAGCTCAGCCCCCCCAAACTCCTCTGCATTTGCTCCATCACCCACCCAAACTGCCCCTTCACCGCTGCAGGCAGCCAGGAGCAGCTCGGGTACCACAGGGCGATACCCAGGGATGCTCGCTTGTAACCATAGCAACGGAGCAGCATCTCTGCTCTCCTGCCAACAATTTGCTTTTTCATCCTGCATTAAGGTGGACCCTCTCTGACTCCTTCCTCCAGCACTGAGAGCTCTCCCAGTGAGGGGTTTGCTCCCTGTCTCCTTGCACCACGTTTCTCTCCATCCCACGCTGTTTTATCCCCCTGTATAACAGGAGGGAACTGCCCCCAGCATCCTGCAGGGAGACCAGAAGCACAGCGCCCAGAGTTTCTCCTTAACACACATTTATGAGTGTCAGTGGGACAAAATAAAGCGTTTCCTTACACTTCTTGTTAAAAGGTCACCGTCAAGGTTAAAATCTTAAATACTATTTTTTTTTATTATTATTTGTTAAATGGCCTCTTTTAGCAATAGCACAGTGGCTTCTTAATACAGCCTGAATGTAATTACCACCCATTAAGTACTTTGTTCACCTTTCACATTTCTCCCTGCTCGGGGAAGGCAAACACATGAGTCAGCGTCCCTTTTTCTGTCGGTTTTAGGCAGTTTCTGTGTGACAAGCCGTCGTGAATCAGCACAACTCTGCCAAGTTCAGGTCACAACCTACTCAGCTCCTGGAGGGTCTGAAGGAGAGACCCCCAGCTTAGGGGAAGGAACCCCACATGAGCACATTTGGAGGCAAATCAGGCACGGTGGTGCTGCTTTAAGGGAAGACACATGGAAAGGCTGCAGAAGGGATGGGAAGGGAAGAGGAGCTATGTCCGGAGCCCCTTCCCCAGGCATTTGATGCTTTCCTCTTCTTCCGGCTGGCACATTTATTTTGGCAATACTTCATCAGTGTGTAATGAAGTCCTCCCTTCCTTTGCTGCCTGATGTCCCCGTGCAACTTGCTTGGGGCTGCCCTCTTCCAGAGCAGTACCCCTGCGTGCTGTGCTGCACCACCCAAGGGGGGACATCAGGGACAGCATCGGGGTGCCAGCAATGGGGTGACCCCACCACCCCACTCCCTGGGGGCTGCCCCCCACCTGCTGGGCTCGCTGTCCATTTGGGTTCGTGGCTGACTCAGCCCCAGATGGTTGCTGTGAGCTCTTATATAACGGTGTGTTTTGGTGGGGGACGCGGTGAGGAGGTGGGTGCGGGGGCGAGGGAGGGAACAGAGCTAAAGATAAGCCTGGCAGTGCTGGCACTGCTTTGCCAGGGGAAAGGCGCCGGGGATCAGCATCCCTCTGCCCCCACCCCAGATCTGCTCCCAGGTACTCACTGCCAACACCGCTCGCTCTGGTGCAGGGTTGCCTCCCTAAAGCCATCCTCAAACATCACAGAAATCATCCCTCTTCCTTAAAATGTTGTATTCTTTTATTTATTTATTATTATTATTACAATCTTTTGTTCCGTTGTTTCCTTACCAGGGAGCACAGGGAAATGGTTTTGACTGCAGGGCTGCACCAAATGGCATAGAACATCTTTCATCCCCACCTCACCCTTCATCCCCACCTCACCCTTCATCCCCACCTTTCCCCTCCCTCACCCTTGGCTGTACTGCTGACCAGCACCTCAGTGCGCGACTGTACCAGAAACATGATGTTTATTTCTCTTAAAGGGATGTTTCGGGTGTCTTTTGACCTCTGTAGAAGTCTTCCTCTTTTGATCAGTTTACAAATTCAATGTAAATGCAGAGATGACCCTTTGGGTTGTTTGTTGTTTTTGTTTTTTTTCTTTTTGAGGGGGGGAATTTTATTTTAGTGCTCTGGACATTTGCTAAATAAAAACGATTCTAACAGGAAGGACGTGCAGGGTGATGGCTTTTCTCATGCAGGTGCCTGGGGGGCTCAGGCTGTGTGACCAGTCCCTGCAGCCCAATGCACCATGCTGGGGCAAGACCCATCCCCCAGCACTGAGGCTGACCATCACCTAGGGGGTGGTTTTGATTTGGGTGGAACTGCCCTTCCCCAATCCCAATGGGGACAGTCCTGTGTTTGTTCCCCAGGGCAGACCCTGAGATGTGTTCCCACTGCGAGAGGGTCCCCTGGAGCAGCTCCCTGCCAGACACTGCCCACCGATCGCTCCATCCATCAGCACCACAACGATGCTGTGCGGAGGCGACGAGGAGAACAAGCGCTGGGTATCAGCAGGAGGCAGTGCTCAGATGGTGGGGGGAAGTCCACTGCTCCTGATAATTAGGAGAAAGACTAAATAAATCTCATTGTGAAGACAATGTGGGGGGAGGAAGGAAGCTCAGGGCTGGGCTCCTGACAGAGATGGGTTTGCAGCACACTCCATCCCATGTTGAATAAGAAAAGAGGGGCCTTGTCCCCTGGCTAGGTCATGGTGACCGGGCTGTGGCACTGCTGTGTGCTTGGTGTTCGAGTGCCCCCTCCCATGCTGCCCCCAGCATTGCTCCCCAGGGCAGGTATCTATCCCGCAGGCCCCAGCACAGATACAGGTTTACACAGAGCAAGAATCTGGGGATTATGCTGCCAGAATCTGACCAGCCAAAAATTGTTAAAAATCAGAATATCCATCACTAAAATCCAGCTTAAGAGTCAAACCAATCATCCATACCATCTGCCTCGCCATTGAAGATAATACTACTTTTATTGTTTCCGTAAGCTGCTAAGCAGCTTTTCAGCAAGAAAAACCCTCTCTTCTGGGACACTGGCTGCGGTGGGATGGCCCCACAGCCTGAGCGGGGCACTGTGCAGTGACATTGGGATGCAGTGTACAGCGGGGAGCCTGGAGTGGTGGCAGGCAATGGGGAACTTCTTGTGCTCGGCTATTGTCACCTTCCCAGAAAATGGACTGCAACACCAGCTCCCCTCCAAGACGTCCCCAAATGTCTCCGGAGGCTCTGGCAGCCAAGAGTGATGTGCCAGCCCTGTAACTGGAGCTGCCCCCACTGCTGCCCACCTGACCTTCTCCCTGAGGTATTCTTAGCCCAGCCACAGACACCAGCTTTCCATCTGCAAGCTGTCCTCAGCCTTGGGCTGGGGTCAGGGAGGAAAGGGGACCTGTGTGTGATCATCCTGTTTCCCAGCGGATGGGCCGTGCTGGAGGCTTCCATTGCTCTGCTCCTGGAACGTATCCATGCCCCACAGAATGCAGCCTCTCCCATGGACGCAGCTGCTGCACAGGTTTCCCTCTTCCAAACCCTTTCCCTTTCCCCAGGCCTCCTCTCCTGCAGCCTCTCGGGATGAGGGCTCTATTCCCATCATTTACACAAGCATCATTTATTGTACCCTTAGCTGGCATCCTTCCTGGCGTACAATTAATGCCCTCTTGGCCCCTGGGTTTCAAAACAGGGCACGTATGAGGATGGAAAGGTCCAAGTCACGTTGTTGCCCCCTGTCTGTGTGGAGTGGGACACGTGCTTGGGTTGTAGGCATGTCAGGGGTGACAAATCACTGCTGCCTGTGAGTCTGCTGTGAGTCGGATGGGCTCTGCTTTCCATCCTCCCCAAGGACCCTCCTGACCCCTTGGCTGCTCTGTGTGCTCCCTGGTCCCACCCCTCCTCACTGCCCAGAGCTTGCCCCAGGGACCTGGCTTGCAGCCAGCATTGACTCCTAATTAGACAAAGCTGCAATTAGTGGCACAGCCATGGAGAAGCCCCAGCCTGTCAGTCTTGGCTGCCCTATGGCATTGCCCCACAAGGTCCCTGACACTTTTCCTAATAAGCCCAGAAAGGTACGGTGCTTTGAGGGGTGCACACCCTGCTCCCAGTGCCATCCCTCTGTGCATGCGGGCAGCTCCATGAAATGGCTGCAGAATTTCATCCAGAAGAGCAGTACAGCCGTTTTCTATATGGAAGGGCTGAAAGGTGGTATCTGCAATTTCCCATGTGTGTGTCTGTGTACTTTCAGTGTGCAGAGATGTGACACTTGTGCTGACAGAGCAGAGGACGGTGCTTTGCACCCGCGTCCCTTCTGCTGTGTTTCCAATCCTACAGAAGAACAGAGGCCCTTTGATCTCAGCTTCACAGACATCCAAGCAGCTGAAAGGCACCACTAGGGTCAGTCCCTTGGCACTGCGTTAGGCTCAATGTAAGCACTGCCAGAGGGGTCCACAGATTTCCATATGCCACAAGCCATAACGCAGCCCCCGGAGCCACAGTGTCAATGTACATCATCTGCTGTGTGCATGACAGCACACAGCCACACAACCACACAGAGCAGCAGGGAGGGCAGGACGTGCACTGTGTTCCTGCTAGACATGGGAACTCAGTGCTGCTGGGCCAGCATCCCTCCCTGCTCCCACCTTCATCCCCCAGCCCCCTACTGCAGGGCGCGTGGCTCCCTCTGACCCATGTCACACCGCAGGACTCAGGGCCACCCCAGCCCCACGCACGGCCTTGGGGTCCTCACACCTCAGTGCAGCTCTGCTTCCCTGGGAGCTTCCTCTGCATGCTCCCTGGGCTTTGATTAACTGCAGGCTCTGCTCCCTCCGCAGCCCCCTGGGAAACGAATGCCTCTGGTGATGCGCATCATTTCCAGCCGCCGGGGGAAGCAGGGGATGAACCTGCTGGTGGTGGCCACACTCATTGCTGAGACTGTGGACAAGGCTGGGAAGGGTTCTGGATGCAAGGTGCCCTTGTGATGCTAAGGATACTGAATCCAGTGTGGTGTCTGTGAGTTTCCCCAGTCTGTCTAAACTCTAAACATTTATTACTGTGTCTGAGCTTGCTGAGATTTGGCTGCTATGATAAAAGAGCTTGCTCAGGATTATCTCAGCCAGGAGGCTGATGGTTCCTCGGTGACAGCATGGGGATCTGGGAGCAAACTGGGATCAAACACATCCCAGTATGGAAGCCACATTGGAAGGAGGCAACCTCAATGATGGATTCTGGTCATTGGGAAGATATTTGCATGTCACCTTGGTCACCTCCCTTAACACCCACGATTCTATTTCACCATAAACTAGTTGCCAGGTCCTAATTCCAGTGTCAAGGCAACACCACGGGTTTTGACCCCCAGACACACATGAGCGCAGGATCTCATGAGCATGAGCTGAGTGGAGAGGAGCAAATCCAGGCAGCAGAGCACGATGCCCGGCCGCCAGCCAGCCTGCTTGCTGCTCCATGAAAGTGCACACACGGCACCGGGACAAGCAGTGCCAAGCACTCCTCGGGCACCGTCACCTGATCTCTGCATCCCTCTCCAAGCCTGGACAAAAATAAATCCGGCCGTGCTGCCGTGGAGCCACATTGGCAAGGTGTGGGCTGAGCCCATTGTCCCAGCAGGAGTGCTGGTTCCCAGCGAGCGATGGAGCAGTAATGCAGATATCCTCCTTGCCAGTCTCCTGCTGCAGAAAGACCATGGCTCAGCCTCTGGCCGGAGGTGTTCCTGCCCCACAGCCCTCAGCCAAGCAGAAAATGACATGTTTTTTCCCCCCGTGTGCATTATCTTGTTGATGGAAGGTTCCTTCCTTGTGGGTGAGGCTGACATTTCCACATGGGTTGTTTTTTTCACTGCAAGTTTTTGATTGAGTCGAAGGGAGAAAATGTCTTCATCTTCAATCGGGAAACAAAAGGCCCAAATCCCAACTCCTGGTTCTGGCTGGGCACGATGCCCCTCCCTGCTGTGCAGCATCCTCTTGCTTTGTAAAACTGGCATCTCCTCTCAGCTACCACATTGTTACCAAACACACAAACAAATGCCCATGGAAGGTCATGCTGAGGCCAGCCAAAATTACTGCAGTTGCAACTTATGGTGACACTCGGTGCCAAGGATACAAAGCAATGAGGTGGTGGTGGCTTAGGCAAGGACAACAAAGAGTCCCATTGCAATGAGGAAGACTGACAATTTGGGATCTTTTCATTGATCAGCTGAGACATTCCTGAAGCAGGGAGACGCTGCACACTGGGCTGCCGAATTCCCTTCCCCACCTGCAGCCCCCCAGGCTTGGAGCCCAGCTGAGCCCAACCCATTCCCAGCTCCTTTGTGAAGGGTTGGCCACCAGAGCCTCCCACCAGCAGAATTTGGGATGCTGGCTTCAGCTGTACCTCTGGTGCTCCAGGAGGCCAAGTGGCTTCCAGAATAGATGGAGACATCAAAGTCCCAGGCAAACAGTCCCCCTCCAAACAGCGCAGCATGCTCACCGCATGGTATGGCAATAAAGCAGGAGATACAGATCTGAGCAGAAAACAAAGAGAGGAGGCTGCAGGAACACAGTCATGGAAAAGACAGGAGCCCAGCCCCTTGGCATCCCTTCCCTACTGCTGCCCTTGCTCTTAAGCGTGCCTCCAGCTCCAAGTGGCTCAGCTCTACAAAATGCCCCTCTCCAGGTGCTCACTGAGCCCATCCTCGCCACACGGATGAGGATTTGAACTTTGGAACATCCATTGTAGAGTCTCATGACTCCCATTGCAGCACACAGGGAAACCAGGAGGCAGCAGGGAAAGCAACTCACCTCATCCCACCGTGGTCACGGGACAAAAATCCTACCCAAACCAAAGAGCTGGCTTTGATCCCTCTCCCCCAAACCTGAATCCCCTCACCCTTCCCCAGGCCATACCTGGTTCTTCTGAAGGCGTCGTGCCTTTAGTGACTATTTATATCCAGCCCACTGCTAAGGAAAAGCAGAGTTGACACACACTGGGTTTAGTAGAGAAAAAAATATATATTAAAAAAAGTCCCCAAAATAAAATTAAAAAAAAAGCATTTTTCTTATTGTGTGGGAAAAGATCCACGGGTTGGGTTTTCTTTCTCTTCCCCCTTTCACTTGGAGATCTCCCAAAGCAAACAAGTGCGGTTAACTGGAAAATAGGATGATTCACCAGTCCCCTGGGCAGATGGTACCCGGGTCTTCTATTCTCCAGCTCCTGGCAAAGGAAAATGCCCCCTGTAAAACTTAAAATAGATGATCCTATATTCATCACGGGATCTGTTTTGCAAAGCCAGCATGTCTTGAATGACCTCCTATACACACTCACACTGCGTGGTGCTCAGTTCCAGTTTGGGGCACACAGGGACCGACTGGGGATAGGAGGATTCCACAGGCTGCACCCTGCCCAGAGGTGCCCAAAGCCAGGCAGTGCACGAGGTCACAACCCCAGATAAAGAGATGGAATAGCTTTGAGCTGTCCTGGGATCTGCAGCAAAGCTGCTGCCATGTGCCGAGGCGTCTCCTCCTCCAAGTATCTGCCGTGCAGTGCCCTTGCTGTGGGGTGGTCGGAGGATGCTGACTCATGGAAACGTCGGTCAGGAGGTCCCTGTGGGTGAGTGAGCAGTGGGACCAGAGCAATGAAGCAACGTTTATCTTCCCTGCAGCCTCCAATGTGTGCTACTGGAAGACCATTTGCTTGGCGGTGTGATTCAGATCCCATCTGGACAGTGCAGGGATCAGTTGCTTTTCCCCAAGACAGGAGCGGCCCCCTCCTCCTCCCTCCCACGGGCAATGGGACTGATTGGCTTTATCCATCCTTATTGCATTCCCATTAGACATGTCCACATGCTGCGCTCTCACTTCAAGGCAGCCTCATCTCAGGGGCATTCTACACCAACGATGGGCTTTCGGGGATGCTGGGGCTCCAGAAGCACTTCACATGGGGATGAGTTGCCCATCTCCTGTCCCAGAGCCCTTACATAGCAGGATCTGTGGTGATGGCAGTGGGACGGTGCTGGGAGGCGGAAAGGCTTAGGAAAGCTGTGTTCAGACTCTGCCTTTTCCTATCCAGGCATCAGGACACCGCAGGAACCCACAGCACAGCCAAGAGGCCAAATTCCCAGCACTTGAAAAATTTCCCCTTGGAAGCTTTTTGGCTGTTTGAGGCCCAGGCTATTTCTGGCCATGCTCAGCAGGAGTGTTTTTCTCTTCCTTGGTAGCGAGACAGGGACGAGGAGCACAGAGCTCAGCTCTGCCTCCTGGGGACAGCCCTGCTGCCCTGGCAGTGCCACCCCAGCTCTCCTGGCCATGGTTCTCCTTCTTAGAGGACCCTCAGCACGAGGGAAGAAGGATTTTTAAGCAAGCCAGAGATTATAAGGCTCATAACAAGTGGCAGAGGATAGCAGTGTCACCTCATCCACATTGTTGCAGCTGCTCAGGGCAGACCAGAGTGGAAAATAGAGGGGAAAAAAACAAACAAACTACAACCTCCCAGGTGTTTTGGTTTGGCAGAGATGTGGGCATCCTGAGGGCAGCTGGAGTTCATCTCTGGGATGGGGGTGAGAAATGCTGCTCCTCTGACCCCTCTGCTCCCGATGAGGGGCTGAGAAATGCTGGCTGTACAGCAGGTTCTGATTCTGCACAGATATTCTGCAGAGGCTGAACTGGGCTGGGAGGGTTAACCCTCTGCCCCCAGTCCACCCACTGGAGAGGTCCCTGGCACCTGGAGCAGGGTGGGTGGCCTCTGGTTCCCTGGAAAGGATGGGATGTCCACTGTGAGCTGCTGCGTGGGAAGCTGCCTGAGCTGCAAGCACCCAGGGCTGGGACTGCGAGGATCCATGCTGGTCACAGATTTGCTGTGGCCTGGCTGTAGATCAGAGTACAGATCCCAAAGTGTCCTGAAATTCACTCCAAAGTCAGCCCAGGGACTCCTCGCCCAGCTCCAGCCCCCAGCTGAACCGCACCAAACCTGGTGGGCTTAATAGCTTTGCAGAAGTGTCAAGGCAAATGGAGGGCCCCTTTGGCCAAGCTGCCAGCTCAGACACTGCTTGAGATCACTGCTGCTGTGACCACGTTGGAGATAAGGACCATCTTATGTTCCTGTTGTAGCCCTGCACCTCTAATGCAAGCCCCGAGCCTGGGAAATACGGGCATGCAGGACCACCCCACCTAGCAGCATCCTCCCACTCCACCAACCTCCCGTCTCTTCCCTCCATGGAAATTTGCTATTTTTCCCCCAGTAACAAACCCAGGGTCTAACTGGAGCTGCCCTGCAGCGCTTCAGCCTCCCAGCATCAATCCATCTCCCGGGCTCAGTGTCACAAGTGCATCATGGAAAACAGTATTGATCCGGCAAGGTGGTGACTTAATTTGAGGGCTGTAATGAGGCAGTGATTTAACCTCATTACGCAAAGGTAAGGGGCCCTGTGCCGGGGGGAGCTTGGTGCTGCTGCTGCCCAACTCCTCATGCAGGAAGGTGCTTCCAAGGGCACGGCAGTCCTAGGAAAGGTCTGGGGCTGTAGTGTCAGCACCACGTTGTAGTCACAGCTGGAGCATGCAGGCTCTTCATCGTGCTCAGAGATGGAGCAGAGAGGGGCTCAGATCCAGCATCAGACTTACTCTTCAGCCCTTTCTTCCAGCTCCTGGATTCTTCATCCCCACCTGCTTCTAGGAAGCCACTTAGTGTTGAGTTAATGCATGGTCTAAAAACAGCACGTCCTGGCTTCACGAGAGGGCAGAAAACCCAGGGGACAGTGCCCATTAGGCAGACTGGAAGTCTCCACTGACTCCTCAGCATCCCTCATCCAACCCTTTAACTCGATTTCCCCACTAATGCACCACGCTAACAGGATCACCCCCAGCCCAGATGGATTTGCCTCCCATCCTTCAGGCCACACGGCTTTGATCCACAGACATCTCCTTTGGGCCCCCAGGGCTCTCAGGATGCAGAATGGAGTCTTCCTAGGAGCAGAGCCCTAGCTGGGTTCCAAAGCAGCAGGGAGGGAGATGAGGGCAGCTGGGCCATCCTTATTTGTGAGCAGCCGGAGAGCTGTCCTGTGGGCTGGGGACATATCCTTGGTGGCCTGAGGCTGCTCACATTTACAGTGTTTACACCAATGGCTCAGTACTACAGACCACCAGGATGATGACTTTCATTCTGCTGCCGATGACAATGATTTTCCACCCATCCTGGCCATGAGATCACAGTGTCCTTCTATCCCTCTACACCATGCTGAGCCCAGAGCTCTGATCAGGCACCATCACCACCCTCTGCCCCTCCACAAGCATGTTTTCTCATCAGCTGGAGGCAGGTGCAGCCTCCTGATAACCTTTCTGTCCACAAGGAAATGAGGCATGAGAACAACTCTGGGCAGTAGCCCTGCTCCCTCTGCTCCAAATTGAGACCTGCAGATGGTTCTCTGCTCTCTGCCTGGGAAAGCAAGACACCATGAATAGAAAACAGACACACATAACTCCCTAGTGCAAGTAGAAAGCGTAGCAAGTAGAAAGCCAACCCTTCTCACTGCTGATAAATGCAGACACAGGCAGTAGGTACAATTGTCTCAGCCACCAGAGCAGTTCTGGCCAGCTGAAAAGGGCCTTCACATGCATGGTGAATTATTGCTCTTGCCAGCTGTGGTATGCACAGGCTTTTGAGACTTCACCGAGTTATGCCATGATATGAGATCCTGGTATAACCAAACTCAGCATTCTGTGCAGGTGTTGCCTTTCAGGGCTGGAAGCAACATCGCTTCCAATCCCTATGATTCTGTGATCCTAATGTTTGTACACTTGTACAGGAGTGTATTTCTGGCTTTCTGGCTCCAGGAGATGTGGGTGGTGAATGGTTCCTCAAAGGAGAAACGCAGATTGTGCAGCCACATGTGAAGAAAAAGCACACAGAAAAAAAGTACTCCTGGAAACTGGGAAAGAATCACAGAGTAAAGGGGAGGAGAGAAAAACGTTCTGCCTTCAGCCACGCGGGAAGGCATCACCAACAGCAGACCCAGCTGTCCTACAATACCTGAGCAACTTTTCCCACGTATGTCTCATAGAACAGTTGGGTTGGAAGGGACCTCTAAGGTCATCCATTATCAACCACGTGTCCCCAACAGCTCAAGCTGCCCAGTGCCCACCCAGCCTGGCCTCGGGCACCCTGCCACCCACTACCAGGACACAGATGAGGTCAGTTGTCCTCTCCAAAGACTGGAGCCGCTGTGCCCTCCGCTGGGTAACCCGAAGCCCAGCCCACCCATCCCTGCAGCTGAAGCAGTCAGTGCTTCAGACACGTTTTCCCCACGCCGTCCCCTCACCGCCTCCCCGCGCAGCCTCGAGCGTCACCGCGTGCGGAGGAGAAGGGTGGGCTGGCACCGAACAGCTCTGCGTGGGCAGCTCTGCACGCCGCAGGAGGGGTGAAGCTAACGGGGATGAAACCCCAGGATCTCTCCCACGGCGACTGGATGCTTTAATGCGGCGATAAGTCGTTAGCTGCAGAGGAATGCCAAACGGAAAGCATGGGGGAAGCAGGGAGTAAGGGGAAAAGTGGTTGGAGAGCTGCCGTCCCCTGACCTTTCCCACTCTTTGACATGCAAATTGCTTTCCCTTTTCAAAGAGCAGAAAAAAACCTCAACGTGTTGCCAGGGATGGAGGGAGCTGGCTAAGCCAGCCCCGAATTGTGTGCCCAGGTCCCCAGCGACCCCCATTCTAAACTCAGTCAGAGCTGGGATTTCTTTGCAGCAACAGGGATTGCAAATAGGTTGCTGGGAGAGACGGATGCCAAGGGAGAAAGGTTAAAGAGACGTTGCACTCCGAGGGGAAAATGAAGGATCCAATTCAGCCTCGCAGTCTCATTAGATCCTGAGCAAAGTGCATGCAAGCAGTTCTGCAAGGAGAGACTGAAGTCTTGAGAGGAGAGAGGGAAAGGATGAAGGAACAAAAGACAGGAATGCTGTGCAGGTTTCAGTCCCTGACATTCACCTGCCCTTCTTCTTACTGCCCAAGCATTTTTCCTCACAGTGCACCTTTGGGAAAAGTAGGAAACGGGGGTGGGATGTTTACTACCATCGGTTCTCTCAATAGATCCCATTAAATAAAAAGAATGGGAGCAACTAGAAATTCCCAAGGCGAGAAAAAAAAATCCGTCATTAATCGGTGGGTCCCCGGGGGGCTGGAACGGAAATGTTGAGCTGAATTCAATTACAGAGCCGGTCAGAATCAGGCAGGAGATGTGGCTTTTTTCACTGTGTCAATTAACGAGGTGACTGGGAATGATGGACTCTCTGCCCCGTGAGTCAAAGCGTGCCTCCATCCGGCGCTGCCTGATGGCCCCGCTGTGAACAGATGGGCCATGGGCAGTGCAGGGCTGCCAGAAGGCATCCGTACAGCTTGGGCACTCACTGACACCGAGCCTTGTGCCCTCTGCTGAGATTGCTGTGCTCGGCAGGAAGGTGGCATCGTTAGCGGTAATTAATTTGCAGCCCCCCCATCCTTCCCTTCTGCATTGCCTGAGCAGAACCACACACACCGCCTAGTTGCATCCCTGGGCTCTGGGCACAGCCTGCTCCTGAGGTTTGGGTAAACCACTGCTGGAGCATCAGTTCAGCATCTGCCTTAGGGAACTGGGAATTAGGAACTGGGAAAGGATTCTGGGGACTCAAGGTGCTGCATCACATCCCACTGATCTTCTTGGGAGGTGGAAGTGCATGCAACCCCATTTATACCAGCTTCCCTACTGAAAGCTGGAGGGGACAAGAGCAAAAAGCAGGTGCCAAAGAACAGCATAACCAACCTTTCCCTTCCTGCCCCCAATCCCGAGTTGGAGTATTCCCGCTTTCCGTGCTTTCATCATTTCCCTTGCAAGACCATCACACAGCCTTGCAGTCCTGACCAAGCCATTATCTCCTGCACCTTGATCCTGTCACTGCAGCCCACTTTTAGCCTGGAGAGAAGCAGCACTGAGAGAACATCATAAACCATCTGCAAACTGCAGCTCAAGCAATGCAAAAGCAAAGCACGGGGGTATGCTCAGGAACAGGCAGAGAGGAGTCAAATCATGATGCTTTCCAGTGCAAAGCAGTGGACATGTGTCGGAGCAAACAAACAGGAGAAATCACAGAGAAAAGCTGCAAGGAAACTCCAGGTTCAGATGGGCAGGGCCCAGAGCATGGCCTCACAGCACTGCTGCTGAGCACAGGGCAGAGGTGTGTGCCTGGCTGCAGCCCCTGCTGCCGGTTCCTGCTGCGCAGGTGGCAGGAACGTGTCCTTGGCTGTAGGGCCAGAACACATCAAAGGAACCTCCATAGCACTGCCACATCCTCCTCTTCCCTGGGAGAGCCCTCCAGCCCTCCCAGCGCAGCCACCTGCTCTGATCAAAGCAGCAGGACTGTGTTCCTCCCCGCACTGTTATACACTTGAAAAGGATCGTTCTTTCTCCAGATTTCCCTTCAAGCACTGGAAACACCCTTTCTTCCAGTAGTTCCTGCTACTTTATTTTTCCTTTAGAAAACATTTATTTTATTGAACAGCCTCTGTTACAACATACACAGCTGATTTCTTCTTTATTTCTCATCCCTCACACCTGACCTGGCCCCAGGATACTGCACATCCCCCAAAGGAAGCAAGAAAACCAAAGCCACAATGGTCAGGTCTCCCTCTGTCAGCACGGGTCTCCCAGCATTAAGGATGGAGCTGACCCTGAGCAATACATTTGTTAGCCTAAAGCTGAAGAACTGCAAAGCCAGCTGAAAAAGAGGTGCTGTAAGGACCTGTGTATATACCCATACATTTCCTCATATCTGGAGTCTCAATCTTTGCTGGTGCTTGTAGTGGCAATGCTAAGTCAGGGCCTGAAGCAGTGATTGAGGACCTGGTGGGAAGGCAGGGCCAACCCAGGGGAGCTCAGGTGCATGCAATGCATCTGAGTGGCTGGAAGGGGTGGAGCCAGGATCCACCCCTTCCCAGACCTCATTAAAGGGTTGGCAGTAGAGATGAGAGTAGCATTTGCTGGAGATCTCTGCCTATCTGAGATCTTCTAAAGGTAAGCTTTTTTTTGTTTTTTTTTTTTTGTTTTTTTTTTTTTCTTCTTCTCCCCCTCCTCTCCTGTATGTGTGGCTGTTGCATTTGGGTTTGTTCTCATTTGCTGTAGCTGAAGAATTTGCTGTCAGCATCCCATTACAGTGCTGAAGTGGTATGGCTATCACCTGGGGAAGGAGAGCCTCTGGAGATGGCCTGATTAGTGGTGAATAAATGGATGGCTGCTCATCAGTGGAAGGGGCTGAGCAGGGTGGTGTGTTATTGGAAGAACTTCTCTGAGGCTTTAGGAGGAGGAAGAAGCCAAAATAAAGGTTCTGTGTAATGTCAGGCGAGGCCTGCAGTGGGAGGAATTTCTGTTTCTCATTTTCTTGGCTCACTTACAAAGATTCCCCAAACTTCTGTAATGAATGGGTGAGCAACTCTTCATTCCCCGTCCTGGAGCATGGGCACAGCAGTAACAGTCAGTGCCACCCAGCAGTGTGTGGGGGCAGGAGCTTTTCTACTCTGGCTCTAAGCACTGTCCCAGCCCTGCCTTTTAGGCAGAGCCTTCAGGCAAGGCGGAAGCTCTGGGGACCACAACTTGAACTATGAGTCCACCACTGTTGGATTGGAAGTGAAAGGTCTGGCTGTAAAGCAGGGATTGGAACCACCATGCTCCTTCTACCTGGAAAGCTTTTTATTTCACAAATTGTTTTTCTACTCCATAGAGCATCCTCATGCTTCAAGGCACTACCAGCATATTTTCCCTCTTTTTCTGTGCCTTCCTTAAAGCTCAGAGGGTATCAAGGTGTCCTGGAGCTGGAAGAATGGAGCCCCATCTGAGATGCTAAGAAATCCTCCTGCCCCTCTCCATAGGCTCAGACAGGTTCCAGAGCTGAGTAGCACCATGTGTTGGAGCTGTCAGTGTGAATAAAGGAGGGGAGAAAAGCACAGGCACGTGCTGTACCTGCTGGCTCTGACTAAACCCTCAGGCTTTGTTTGCTTGGTCTCTCCAGTCCTCATAAAAGTCAAATGAGCTTCTAGCAGGAGCTGGAGGGAACAGAGGAAGCTGGGATGAGCGAGGCAGAGTTGGCCATCATCTCCTGCCTGCATCTGTCTATGGTCCCAAGGGAGCCCTTGCAGTCCTCTTACAGGAATTGGCTTGGGGCTCCTGCAATTCTACCCCTCTATGGCAGCCAGGATGGATTTCTTCTGAAGAGAGGTGAAGCTGAGCAGAGTCTGACAGCCTCATCATTCCCTTCAGCCCCTGCTCCCCTACCTTGCACCACAATGCTAACCACAATCAAAGGATGCTGAGATGAGGAGTGATGGGGCAGGTAGCACAGATCCCCAGAACTGTTCCTCCACTCTGGGAATTGCAGCAGGAGAAGAAATTTCCCCCATCAGAAGGAAAGGAAAGAGAGGGATGTGCTTAGCAGGGAGGTGTGAAGGAAACCCTATGTTACAAAATCCTATTTGACAACGCCCAGCTTGTCCTGCTTGCCCCAGGATTGCCACACATGCAGTGCCTGGTGGGTATCAACAGGTTGCTGCCCCATTGGGAGTTTGGATGCTGGGAGACAGCTCCCAGGTAACATGTGGGGTCTTTTATTTGAAAATGGCTTCATTTATTATCTTTCCTCCCACTCCAAGAGGCAAAGAGACAGGGAGAGCATCACTTGACAAGCTGAAAACTTTTCTGGGGAGGAAAAAAAATGAGTAAGGGGGAGAGAACTAAAAGTACAAGACACTGTGAGGAAGGAAGAACAAAGTCAAAAGGCTGAGGGCTGAGTCAATGCGGTGCAGGGTTTGTGGGGGATACCCTTTTGGAAATCCATAATCCAAAGGGCTCTGTGCATGAAGTTATTGACTGGCTGCATTATCATAGAATGGCCTGGGTTGAAAAGAAGCACAATAATCATCTAGTTTCAACCCCCCTACTATGTGCAGAGTTGCCAACCACCAGACCAGGCTGCCCAGAGCCACATCCAGCCTGGCCTTGACTGCCTCCAGGAATGGGGCATCCATTATACTCACTTATCCCCCATTAGGCAGCAGGCTTTGGTTTGATCCCAAACAACCTGGAAAGAGAGTAACTCTGCCCTGCTCTTATGGAAAGGTTTCCATCTCCAGGGAACCCAAAGTGCTCCATCAGCCCCTGGGCTTGGGGCAGTGGGACAGGTGATGAGGGGGGTGGAGGAGAACCCTTCTACTGCATTAAGCCATAGGATGTCTATCATGTGAACAGAGCAGGAAGGGTTTGCCTTCCAAGGACAGAATATACTTAGCCTATCCCAGAACAAGCAGCAATTCCCTTACCACTAAACTTGTCCCAGCTCAGCTTGAAATAAATCTTGTCTCCCCTTGTCCAAATCCTGGCTGTGTCTCAGAGGTGCATGAGAACCAAAGGCTCTCCTGGTCAGAAGGGCTGAGCATGTCTGGGTCTCAGCAGAGCCCCACGAAATTCTCTCTGATAGAGCTGACTTGCAAAGTTTTTGTTCCTTTCTGCCCCCACTTTGGTTTCCCACCCCCTCAGCTGTGCTGATGCAATTGCTTGTGGATCTGTGGGGAAATTGGATCACACAAATGATCTTATTTAATATATACATTTTTAATACTTGCGTCACTTCAGCAGAACAGGTTCCTCACAGCTCTCAGTCCCAGAGCAGCACCAAATTTGGAGATGAGATGGGAATAAACTCCCAGGGGTGAGAAGGAAAGGGGAGAGAGCATCACCACCTGCTGCTGCCCCAGGGCTCTGCTATGAGGCCACCCATGCTGCATTACCCCAGTGATTCTGTAAGCCAGGCCAGCTCCATCCAGGTGTTCCTGCGGCTGGTGTAGGGGACTCATACACTCCCATGCTGTAGAGTTGCTTTTCTTTGTGTTCCTCTGTCTTGTGCCAGTTGACTTCCAGCACAGCAAAGCCAAACTGCTGCTTCTCACAGAGCTAAAGAATGGGACTGCTCTGAAGCACAAGGTAATTGCAGCTCCCTCCAGGGGAAACTGAGTCAATAGAAAGTGTAGGGCTTCTAACTCAGCCCAGACTGGGAGCTGGGCTCATTGTGTTGGAAATAGCTGTGTCTCAACTCCAACTGCTTAAACAGTGATCTGCTGAACTTGCCTGCATATCTCCTGTGCACTGTAAACAGTGCATGTGAGCGGCACCTTTTTTATGGGCCTGACACAGGGTATGACTTAACCAGCTGTGACAGGAGTGATCCTATTTATAGAAGGAACTCATCCTCTCATTCAATGTGATGTTTGGGAAAAAGTTTCAAAAATGAAATAGAAATGACCCCTGAGTTCCTATATCCAGCAATGGAAATTTTGGCTGCTGACCTGTCCAGGATGGGCAGCATTCTGTTGCTTCCTCAGTGTCACCCAGAAGCTCACATCACAGATCAGCTTCCCCCATTGGAACCTCCTTCTCTGCTTGGAGCTCCTAGAGCATCTCAAGTCTGGATCCCCTGCCCTGAAAAGTTCAGTCCAGGCTTTAGAATCACGGACTCCTTTAGGTTGGAAGAGACCTCTGAGACCACCAAGTCCAACCTCAACTCGTCCCACCATGGCAACAAACCATATTCCTCAGTTCCACATCTTCACGTTTCTTGAACATTTTTTGGGGTGGTGACCCCATCACCTCCCTGGGCAGCCTGTGCTGATTAAGAACTTTGGCAGAGGTCTGCAAACCAGCCTTGTTGTTGTAGTTTTCTCAATTTTATTTTTTTTCCTACCACCTTGAGGGTTGGCCAGCCACTGGGCCACCATTTGGTCATCACCCTTCTGAAAATCTGTAGTAAGCTCCTGCCAGAAGCCACCCAAGGTATGTTGCTCCATGCTGAGCCGTGCTGGCAGGCAGCATGTGTGCCAGGCATCTCCAGCTCCAGGTGGCTATGATGATTCAGAGCCAGTCGCCTTTTTCCCTGTGGTGCAATTGTACCAGGCCCTGACAGCATCAGCTGGCTTTTATCACTGCTCCCCATCAGAGCTGTCAGTCCTGAAGACAATGGAAGGTGTGTGGAGGGGGAGAAATCGAGCATCTCTGTGCTCTGCTGGCTTCCTAGGATGATGCCGAAGTGGCAAGCAAAGAGTTTTGATGAGCAGCCTGCTGCTGCAGGAGGATTAGTGAAGATGTCAGTGAGTGTGGCAGCACTGGAATTAGAAAGCGGGAGTTGTTGAGCTTCTCTGCTCCTTTTTTGTGAGGAAGGGCTTGGTTGAGGGTGGTGAGAGCTCTGCAGGATAGGTGGGTGCTGGAAGTGTGCTCTGTGTGCATGAGGAGCACCAGAGCTGGTCCAGGTCTGCAGAGGGGCAGCACTGCTGCTGTTTGGGTCCCCTCCTCTCCGCAAGGTCACCCATTTGGGGTAGAAGAAACTCTTCTCCAGCTCACGTGTTGCTGTGGCAGTGACAAAGAGAAGGAAGGAACAGCAGTGCGCTAGGCACAGCTCGGAGACATTTAGAGAACAAACAGAACACGCGAGTGAATGAGAAGATCAAATGCTGCCAGCTGCACTCTCTCAGGGGGTGGCTGTGCCTCCCTCCGGCATATCACGGCTTCTCTGTCCCCCGGGCTTGTTGGGGACAGCACCCACGGGTGTTCTCCTGCAGGTGCCCACGGGGTGCTCTGCTTCTTCCCTCCCATTCCTCCCCAGCGCGGTGCCGATGGAAATGCCAGCATCATCCAGTGGGCAGTGCCTGGGGTGTCTTTGCATTTGGCTCTGCCTCACTTCATTACTACTTTTGTTCGTTTATCTACTGCTTCTCAACAGGCTTGCACCTCTTGCCCTGACCACCGAAGCTCCCCATTGCAGGGATCAGCATTCTGTTGTTTCTGCAGTACATAGCACAAGGACTTCAGTGCACATTCTAGGTTCTGTACTAACCCCCCCCCCCCCTTAAACCAGAGATAGACAACAGTCACTGTGTTGATTATTTTCCAGATTACAGACAGTAGGTTTGAGGCAACCTGATTTGACAAAGGGCTCATGAAATCTGCAGGCACTGTCAGAGCAGGGTCTGCTCCTCCTGGATCTCAAATCAGTGCCTGAAGCAACTGCTCAGCCCTCCCTCCAGCACACAGTTGTGACAGCCTGTTTCCTTAAAGTGCACGGTGCTGAGGCATTATGCAAAATAAATTGGCTCGGGCTGTGCAGGACCGGGTACAATGGGTTTCTAAATTAAATCCTTCTAAATGGAAATGGTAAGACAGGTGTGAAAGGAGATACCTGCAGGCTGGAAAGCTTCATCAGAAATGAACGTTGCTGAGCAGGCCAGATAGAGTCATTTGGGCAAGAATAGCATTGTGTAGCTGCAAAACAGCAAGAAAATGGCTGTTGCCTTGATGCTCCCCAGCAAGCTGCCGTGCCCATGTTACAGATGTACTCTTGCACTGTTACGACATTCCCATGGACCTGCTGAAGTGACAGAAGAAGGTCCTGTATAGTCACAGCATTGGACTTTCCATCTAGCTCCGCCAAGTGATGGCATTTCATTTCCACAATGCTCCTCTGGAAGTGACACACGGAGGAAAGAACGTGTCCAGCATCAGGGCAAAAGCCATGCAATCAGCAGAAAGGGAGGAAGTTTAAAAATTAATCAGGTTTAAAGTGCTGTCAATTTTTTCCTTTTCTCTCCCTGTACAGGCACGCAGCTATCACTAGAGATTAAAACTGATTGACTGACCAGGTCAGGGTAGAGAACATGGAATAATAAGGCAGTTTCCCAGTAATTGGCATAGACTGAGAAAAATCCTCGTGCCAAGCATCCTGTGAAATGAAAAGTTACAGTACATCCATCACTTGTTGGGGCCAGAGGAGCTGAGAACAAACTGCACAGCAGTCAGAACACAGCTTGCCCTCCCCTTGGTAGGACCATATAAACCAAATCTTTCAAGGCATGGCTCAATCTCTCCTAGAAAACAATTCACAGATCTCTCCCTCCACCCCTCCTCCTCCTCTGCAGCTAGTTCCTGTTCCCTCGCTATGAAAACTTTGGTTGTCTTCTCCTTTTTCTGGCTGAATCTTTCTACAGCAGTTAGCTACCATGGTGATAGAAGTTACAGAAATTAGTAAGAAGAAGAGTCATAATTAACAATTGACTGACAGTCCCATCTGACCTGAGACAGTAGCTGAAAGCTGCCTCCCACTTCAATCTGGTTGCCACAAAACAGCCAGGAACACACAGTTTTGCTAGCCAAGGTGGTTTGGCTACTTGGCTGTATTCCCACCATGGCTGTCCTCAGCTGATTTGGTGCTCAGAGCATCGGTGAGGATGCGTCACCATTGCCCTCTTCTGGATCCACAATCCCGTCTGCTCCAAAGTTTGGGAGATGTCTCCATTGTGCGATGACAACACATGGGGACTCCATGGGGACAGCTCTGCAGGTTGCTGCTGGTGCCTCATGCAGGTTTTTGGCAGGACTTCATCCAACGGTCTCAAAGTTCTCCTGCACTTCACCTTCTAGCATGGTGACCACGCTGCAGTGTAGATTCGCAGCGGCCAGTGGACTCAGATGGATTGTGAAGGCAGCACTTTGTTGCTTAGCCACTAAATGTGTTGCTAACTCAAGATCTTAATGAAGGTGTACTGCTGCCAGGTAAGATGTTGGTGGTTCCAAACCTCCAGGAAACACAGACTTTTCAGGCTCTAATGAAAGGAGATGTGTGCTTAAGCTGAAGGACTCCTGGCCACAGGATGCTTCAGAAGCCAAAAGCGTCTATAAACTTATGGAAGTCTGGGAAACTTTGTGTAAGAGAAGTCCACGGAGAGTTACTAATTACATTGAATTCAAACCATTTATATAAGCTATGCTTCCAAATGAAATGAATATTTATGGAAGAAGAGTCTTCCTGGTCCTTCCTGGGCACTTGCCGTTGGGTTACATCTGACAGGATACTAAATCAGACGGCCTTTTGCTGACCCCATATAAGTACACTCCTGTTTTTATGAATATGGAAGAGCGCACAGATCTAATCAGGGGTCAGGTCTTGAGCTGCTGCTCCCAGGTTTTTTCAGTTTGAGGCAGGCAGAGATTCAGTAATTGCCCAGCAGCACGCTTGGGGCTTGGCCCACCGTCAAGCTCTTGAGATCTGGTGTTTTTGTAATGCATAAAATTATGCAGAAACTGCCCTGCTTTATAGGGGGAAGAAAATTAGCTGGACCCAATGAAGCATACTACTTGTGGACTGAGCAAGGCAAATTTCCATATTCTGCTGGAAAGTGTTTCTCCCCTTGTCTGGAGTACTTGCAGTACCGCAACATGGGGCATCACAACTAACTGACAGTGGAATTCTGGATGTTGTCAACATCCAAACACTGAAAGTAGGCAAAAATCAGGGTACAGAGTTGAGGATCTACAGCAACTTGACACAGCTCCGTAACAGACTTTAGAGTCAAGAGCATGGAGTCTATGGGGACATGGTGGGAGGACATGTATATCCCCTAGCCAAGGACATATAGTGGGCATGGTGTTGGTGTGCTGGTGGCTGCACTTGATGATCTTAGAGATCTTTTCCAACCTTAACGATTCTCTGATTCTATGAAAGGTGACACACAGACTTCTTAGTTCAAAGGATGTTAGTTCAAAGGTTCCAAGGTGTCACTGACACTGAACCGACACGTGGGACTACTCAGAAAAATAAGAATGGAAAGCAAAGTATTCAATTCCAATGTAGTCAGCCCCAGCTGAACCCCTAAGTCTGAACAGTGGGTTAGAAGGAGCAGAGCCCACAACTGGGATATCCCAGTGTCATCTCCAATGTGTCATTGCCTGCTTCAGCAAAACTGCATTCTCCATTCATGCCTGGGGAGCTCTTGGATAGCAGAAACTGTGCCAGTGCAAAGCATTTCCTTGTCAGCATCCTGCAAGAGCACACCAGCGCCGTTTAACCTTCCCTCAAATCTGGTGGCAGGTCGCAGCCATTGGTGGGTCTCGCATGTGTGTGACTGTGAGTCACTGAGTATTACCGATCCTCATCTTAATCTATTGTTGTAAATGACTTGGAGCTGCCTACAGACAATCCTTCAGAATGCAGAACAATGAAGAGCCTGCACATCTGAAGAAAGCCTCCTCTGCATGGCAACTTATTGCCATCGTAACCAGCATAAACAAGAGCAATTAAGACAATTTCAGAGCATCACCTCCTCCCTCTGGGGTCTTAATGAGAGCACGCTCAGAAGGGGGCTGGAGCAGAAGCAGGCAATGGCAGGGAGTTAGTCTGTGTGGGAAAAGAAGGGTAGGAGAGCTTTCGATTCACTGGGCTGCTTCCTCTCCACTCTATTGCATTGTGCAAAGGGCAAGGAGGGGGAGATTAAAGCAGCTCTGTGGTAGATAGAAAAGGCTTAGAGAAGCAGAGGCTTTCTGCTGCCTGACCCTCACGTCGGGTATTAAGACCCTGTTTGGGGAGACGGACATTTTTGCTGACACACCCAGCTAACAAGCAGGAGTCAGAATGGGTGAGTGCCACGCACATCACCCCCTGTAACATGAAGTCTGTAAGTAGAACAGAGCTCAGAGCCATTGTTCTTGGTGGAAAACACGCTTGGATGGACTGATGGACATTTAGAAGCAGGATGTTAAGGAAGAAACTCTTCTAAAGGTGCCGATTATCCCAGAAAATAAATACAAGCCTCAACACTGTGCATTTGGATTGAAGTATGTGTTGCTTGCTGATGCTCCGTAAAGCTTTGCTGCATGCTGGAGGTCTACCAGCATTCCGATGACTGCAAAGCTGTTAGTGGGTGGCTGTGCAGTGAGGAGAGGAGGAAACTAACTAGGAAGCTCTCCTATGAGAAAACCAACAGCAGATGAGAGCTTGTGTATTAGAGGAACTAATAAATACTCCGGGGAAAGAGAGGAGATGGTTCCTATCAGCTTGGTGATAACACCTCTTGTTTTGGCAATCTGGCCCCTCGCAACGGAGAATAAATGGATGAAGCTATAAAGCAGAGCTTCCATTAAGGTTTTCATATTATCTAATACTGCAGGGGCTTTATTATTTTCAATTGACTCTTTTCGCAGAAGTCAGAAGCTAGGCTCCTACATTCTAACAGTACATAAATAGCCCTGATGGAAGCATAACAGGAGCTCAGTTAGGGTGTACAGCAAATGATATATCACAGACTCAAATATTTCATGGCCAGACAGGATCAGCTATTCAGTCTGATAACCTGTACGTAAAACAGCTGCAGGATTTCATCCAGTTACTCTGCAACAAGCTCAGGAGTTCCTGTTCAATGTGTGTGGAATGACAGCCACCCATGCCCCAGCTGGATTACTAAACTTACCCCAGAGCCAAAATGGTTCTTTCCATCTCTGCAGAGACAATCTTTTCATTTTATCTAGAAATTTGCTATCACAGATTTGATTTGATTTAAGATCTGCTTAAAGAGAAAAGAAACAAAAGAGGAAAGAACATCAGCTTGCAGAGAGGAGGAGCAAAGAGGGGGGCTACATCTGAGACCTCTTATCTGTATCTTCCTGATGCCTAAGTGCTGGATAATTGGAATTGCTGTCTGAACCATGAACACTGTTTTGCTAACCTTATGCTGTCTTCTCCTTTCTGCCTTGCTAGCACACCAGAGCCATGGTTCTAGGATCTCAGGAGATACCTGAAATCTTCTGACCTTCACTGGAGACAGATTCTGCAGAACATTTCTACAAGCCAGCAAGAAGTAAGTGCTTTGCAAATGGAGAAATTCACTTACTCCATGGTCAGGAACAGTCCATCAACACAGCTCTACTTGGCCAGGCAGCATGGACCAAATTTCCCTGAGCTAAGATACGTGATAATTGTAACTGGAACCCTCTCAGCCAAAGGACTTTGTATCATCAGGTGAGTCTTTAGGATGAATATGTGAAATAGTCACACCACTATGAGCAGCAGTTCAGGAAACTGGAGCTATCTGATGTGGTCTTCGTTGTCTTGTGCTGGTCCTGGCTGTGTCAGGTTGGATGGGTGTGCAGAGATGGTGTCCACCTGCAAAAGTGACATGAGTGCACGAATAGAAGTAAGTTTTAGAGGCTGCTGGTGTTCAGGACAAGGCGGTATTCCCCCATGGATATCTTATTTAGGTACTGCCTGGAGGGGAACTAGTGAGCACTCAGCAATTCTGAACATCAGGTTACATATTTAGGAACCTCGTTACAAATGCCTTCTAAAAAAAAATATAGCAAAAAGGCCATTTGGCAGAAAAACAGTGAGATGTGAACAGTGGAATCTGTTCCCTACCACTGACTCACCAAGGGACACAGAGCAAGTCCCCTTATTTCTCTGTGACTCAAATGCTCCTTTGTAAAATAAGGCCATGGGAAAAGTGGGCGCAGCATTTCTATAGTGCCCTGTTGGTACCTGCTGGTTTGTGCCTGCTGGGCTGAGCTGCACAGGAGTCCTCAGTTCAGCAAAAGGTCTGTAGAGAAACATCAGTGTTAATTAACCAGTGCCTTATAATGTTCTGGTATCTGGAAGGGCAGAGCAGTATCATTATTGCTAGGACGATGACCATTGTTTTTCTTGTTAAGAGGAAATTAGAAATAGGAAGTGGTTATAATCATCATTTTGGACACCATTCCAGTGGCATTACTCTCAACAGGGTGTCAGGATTAGAATGTAATAGCCAAGAAAATGTCATCCTACAGTTCCTTTAGTGAGCCAACAAGATTCCTGCTATCTCCCTCATTTCCCAACATGGCTCAGCTCCCTCTTTCTGAGGTCCATTGTAACATGAACACAAGCAGCCAAGTAGCATTGCTAGCATCCAAATGATGGAAGACGACATGGAAAACCCCATCTTCTTTAGAGATGATGACAATCTGTTTGCATTGTTCCAGTGGAGAAGAGAAAAATTTCCCAGATAAAGATTTATCCCTATCCCCATCTCCTGCTCTAAGGCCAAATGCTGTGGTTCGTTCCATGCCCATCAATTTTTGCTGCTCCATACAAGGAAGATTTGATATCCACTTGCCTTTTCCTGCACCGAAAACCAAAGGGAATAGCTTGTTTGGGAACGGCTTGCACCAGGACTCACAAAAAGCCACCGTCGACGTGACAGACCTTGTTATTGAGCTGGAGCCAAATCTTGAGGTCCTTGCCTGAAGGATCAGGAGGATCGGAACCCGGGACTGTTATTAGCCTTGACATCATCAGCTCCTGACATGGGATAGTTTTCCAGTGAACTTGCTTGAGATTGTTTAGAAATGTCAAGTGGCCGAGCCATGAGGACACAAGAACGAGGTGTCAGATTCGCCCAATTGCACAGGAGAATTTCAGTCCTCCCCTCTGCTCTCGCTGGTGATGGCAGTGCTGCTGACAACGTATGTCAGGGTTACACGGCACTATCAGTCTTCCTTCAGCACGGCCATCACTGTCAGCACAGTGCATGAGTGCACTTCCTGCTAAGCAGGAGCAATGGGGTCCCTATGTAACCTCAGAGACCCGTGATAAGACTTTTTCAGCACTGTTTGTGTTGTTGTGGATGAAGCAAATCTGTTGAAGTAGAGGACAGACAATGCGTCAGCTATTTGGCCTACAGAGGCAGCAATCCCTGCTTGCTTTCTCTTACTCCACAGAGGCAAGACTTTGGCGTTTGAACACCAGCAGAGTAAGGACTGTGTTGAAACCTTTGGCCAAACTCTTTCTCTGGGGCCAGCTCCTGTGTTCTCCCTCATGCTTGCAGAGCACCTCAACTCGCCAGGGTTTAACACAACCTTCTCAACCTTCTCAATTCTCCTCTGTCTTCCCTTTTGTCATTGCTGCCAGCTTTCCCTGGGTACACCCACAACATGAATTACACAGAGATCTCACTCCTGTGCCCATGAACTCAAACCACTGTTCTGACATCAGTCAAGGTCTAACGAATAACAATTTATGCCCCCAAAAACCTTACACCACAGAGATGCCATTATTCATCAATACTCACATTGTTTCATGCAGATAAACTAATGGAACAAGGGGTCAGAACGCTTTCCTTACTGATCCTGTATCCACCTATCTATCTTACCATCTCTCCCCAGTTTCTGTAATTCTCAACAGCACCACTCGTTACTGCACTACAGGAACTCATCCAAAATGCTTTAAGATCCCAAAACCAACCATGGACGGCTCACCTCCCTTTCCATTAGGGAAGACAAAAGTTTGAAATTCAAGGGGAGGGCTGCGATCTCCCCCGCTGATTGGCTGCACGATGCCTTCTCACCCACATGTCCCTCTTGGTAACATTTCCAAATATTTTTGAGCAAGCTGAAAACAATTGTGTTGGAGGGGAAGAGAGGGCCTGCTAATACCCTATCGGTTTCACATTCTTAGGAGAGTTCCCAGCCCACCGATCTGCCGCCCTATATCAGGCAATCAACCTTCAGCTGGAAACTTTACCCTGGCTCTACCTATTGTCCAACGTTTTCCTTCCTGCCAGATGATTGGAACCGTACCAGCTGTTAATTTTACACCTGCTGTTTGTTAATATCCCTGGGTGACCTTTCCAAGCTAGTGGAGGGGATTTCTTGGTGGAGAGATGCACATACATGCATGCGGCAGCAGACAGAAAGGGAACAGGAAGGGGCCTCCTGATGAATGATGAGGGATTAAAATAGCTCTCGCTGGGGCCAATGTGGGATATTGGACAGCAGGAATGATGAAGTGGATGTTTAAAACAGATCGAGGTGTTGAGCTAAGCACGGAGGGCAAAATAGCGTTATTGGATCCCTTCCTCTTTCCAGCTCTCTCCTTGTGCCCAGAGTGCTGAGCAACGCAGCCCCAGAACTCCTTACAAAAGAGGAATGTCTCCTCAAGATGCTGAAGTTAATGTCTGGAAAGTCAGAAAACTTTTCAATTCGAGAATTAGAAAGGCATGTCTGCCCCGCGGCCCTGTTCATCTCCTCCTTACCTTGGTGTAACTGATCTTAATGCTATCTCTGGAAGTGATTAATCACCCCAAAGAGGGATGTGTCAGTGCAGCATAAGCTGGAAAAACCATTGGCTTGGCAGGCCTGAATTCTAGCTGCTCTGAGGAAGTCGCAGGTGCTCAGATATCACCACAACCAGCTTCAGTACTCAGATTAGGTTCAACTGATCTAGCTTACATTAGAACTGCACTCCAGTTATTAAAATTGATTTATCAGGCCAGAGGTGGATCAGTAGAGAAAATGGCCGTGGGCCATGGCCACAGCATCTCAAGATTTTTCACGGCAACAGCCTCAGGTTTAGCTGGTACGGAGCTGCAGGGAGTGGAATTAAACAAATAGGAGCAAGAGATGGCACATTTCTCTCTGAAGGAACACTGAGTATGGAAAAGTGTCTGAACACAGAGCTGAATGTCTGCTGAGCAGTAGGAGATGTTCAGGGACAGGCGGAGTAGGAAGCCTCACAGAGGGGAAATCTTGGCAAGATCGTGATATGCCTCTCAGAAGAAAGGATGTTTCTGACTAATTGTTCTGCTATGGAGTTCTTGTGATTCCTGGTCCTGTGACTTTCAGGCCACCACTTTCTAAATGATCTTGGCCAGAAACTCGCTGAAACGCAGAGGCAGCTGCAACCAGCATGATGCACCACAGGCAGTGTTGGAAGTGATCTCCGTGTCATGTTCTCCAAACTAGATTTGGAAACCAGTTATCTGAAAAACAAATAAATAAATAGATAAGTAGATAGATAGGTAGATAGATAGATAACTTCCCAACACTATACTTCAGCTAATGAAACACAGCTTTGAAGATCAAGGATGGCAGATGAGCTTCTCTCTGCAACCTCACAAATATCCCTCTGCATTTCTGGATCCAGTTTTGTCCTTGGCCAACTCCATTTACAAAAGGCTTTGTTTTTCTTGAGCTTTTTTTGTTTACAGCCGATTGGCCTAGGCAGAGTTCAGCAGCAGCTGAATGCAGCCGAGGCTCTCCCAAGTGTAAGTTCTCCAGTGAAACATCTGGTTATGAGGCAAGGTCATGCAGGCCTGGAATGGAAGAGGGCCACAGACTCAGTCAAGATACAGCCAGCTGGGAAAAGAACAGGCTTTTCTGGGTAAACTTGAGCATTAGGCTGGGAAAAGTAGAAGAAAAAGAGAGAAAGAAACAGATACTGCAAGAGAGCCAGAGATCAAGAGGTTGGCTCTTATGCTGGTTGGAAGTCAAGACCACCCTAGATGCTACTTGAATTGCTGAGTCTGATTTAGCGAGAATTAAGTTGCTTCCAAATATGTAGAAGGTCTCTTCAAGTCCCTCATATTTACTAGTGTATGCATATTAATTTCTATATTTCCCACTGTAATGGAATTTCCTTGGACATGCACTTCAAGTAGAAGACCTCCTCCCTATTGTGTTTTCCCTATTATTTACCTCTCATGATTGTGCTAGAGCTGAAAGGATAAAAAAAGACCTGACGTGCAGCGCACTGTACATCTTGACTCCCTTTTCTTTTGATCACAAGTTCTTTAGGAAGACCACCCAGCTGCTCTGTGTTTGCACAGCACCTAAAACTACTGGTGCCCAAGTCAAGGTCTGGTTGCAATAACAACACAAATAAGCATTGTTCATGAGAGCATAAAAGCTACTGAGAAGAAAAGAACCCTTCAGGAAGCATAGAGAATGAATCCTTCCCCACAGCCCCGGGGAGCACTAATCTAAAATTTAGGATTTCCTTGCTTTTAAAAAGAGCCTCTTTCCTCCGAACAAGAATCAGGAAAACTTCCACGTGGACCCAACAAACTGCCAAGCACACAGAAAACCTAACAAGAGAGAGCTTATCGAACTGTGACTGATTCGTGAACCTCTATAAAATAGTTGAAAAGGGAAAAGACTGAACTCACACTATAGCTTTTCTACTGAATAAAGTGACCATCTGTAGTTACAGTGATCCCTGTCCATGATCAGAGAGAAACAGGTGGAGAATAATTGTCTGAGCATGGGACCAAGTACTATTTCTGAGCTGTGCTTCCCTCAGGTACCTTCAATAAATCTGTCAGTGTTTCTGTGCTTGAGCATCCTTCTCTACAAAGATAAGGACAATAGCAGACATTCACCTACTTCACTGGGCAATGAATGATTCAGATGGCTCTCATCGACCTCTTTAAGTTTTATACACAATATCCGATGTGCCACGCAGCAGTTCACATCAGTCAGAAAGCTATCATCTCCTAATGGGACTGAGTTCCAAGGGTGCAGACAGGGCAAAGCCTGTGAAAAGGCCTGGACTCAGCAACTGGGGCTTTCATGCACCAGAAAGAAAGGACTTCAAATGTGAGCTTGGAAGTCAACCAAAATACCAAAAAATTATTCCGTTTCTTGTGCACATAATCTGATGCCTAATTGGCATGCACCACTTGCTCATCCTAATCCCAGCTTTCCAGAGGATGCTGTCCCATCCCTGATCCTATCAGCAGATGGACTGCATCTGCGCAAATGAAAGGCACAGTTTCACTCCACACAGATTTTTCCCACCAAACTGCAGCTGTTGGATGCAGTTAGATGCTGGCCCCTGACATGCAAAGCCTTTGCTCTAAATGCACAGATTTTCTTTCACAAGAAAGAAACCACTCTGGTCACCCTTCAGGCTCCCTGGGCGCAAGCAAGCTGTGAGCCCGAGTCACTGTGCTCCAGAGAATGCAGTCAGTACTTCTGAGCACATAGAACTGCTAACATTTGCCTGGTCTGGAGCTCACATACTATGCAAAAACTCATGCAGAACTGTCAGGTATTAAGTCAGTACGGCACATCTGGATTGGGGCTTCACCCAGAATTATTTGGGCCTCACAGTGCAGGCCATTTCTCACTTGAACACAAGCCTCCAACTTTGAAAACTTCTTTGTAACCCTACTAAAACCCAACTATGTGATTTTGCAGCTTTCTACACCCCTCATCCTATAGGTAGGAACGAAAGAGATGTTGCTCTGCCCCTCTGTTATTTGCAGTAATATTGGTTGTGTATAATGAAACCTGATCCTGTGCTTTTTCCAAACAGTCGGGGGGTAACCCAAGAAGTGTGTTCCATCCCCTAACTAACAATAATGAGAGCATAGAGAAATCCCCTAAATAACGATAACGAGAGCATAAACAATCACTCTCTGCTGCCATTCCTGAGCCAAGAAGAGGGGTACATGTGGGTACCTCTCCATTGCCTTCCCCTACCAATGGTTTCAGGGTGTTCACCAAAAGCACCCACTGCAGCTGGGCAGCTGCCCAATAAGTTGAACGTAAGCTCAGCCACCCTTCTACAGGTCAGCTCTCCTCAATTGCAAAATCTTCAGCCAGGAAAACAGTCCCTGGGAGCTTGTTCCCTCTCTGGATATTCACAGCAGGGATAAGTGAGGCCTCATCTATAATCACCTAAAAACATCACATGATTCATGCTCTCTCAGTACAACAGCTGAGCACGCTGCAGGATACACGGCAACATATATTGGTGATGCACCATTACCCACTTTCCCATTGCAAGCTCTGTTGAAATGTTGCCATCAAATTATTTCAACTGATCAAAGTAGGAAAAAAAATAGAATATTAAAGCCCCAGATAACAAATTAATAAGAATAAAAGCATGTAGGTGAGAATTAAGAAGGCATTAACATTCTGATGGCATCTGCTGCCTAAATTAAACGACAGGGGAAAAAAAAAAAAACTGGAAAAAAAAAAAAAAAACAACCACGAGTTCAGCTGACGCTCAGGATCAGGACAAATAGTTCTCAAATGGAAATTACAGTTTTGAAAATGATGCACCAAAAAAGGATCCAATTTAGGACATTTCTGATTTGTGAAGTTCTTTTTCCAGGTGGAGATCTCAGGCCTGGCTGGAGGGCTGGTAACATGGTTTGGGAAGATGCTGGAGTTACTCCATTCCTGCATCCAATAGCGGTATCAAACTGGCCCACAGCCTATCTGGCCCTTCTGGTTCCTCTGGGAATCTGTCTCTTCTTGGAATTGGACTACGAGGATGCAATGTGGATACCAACATGGAAAAAGAAGAGGAATGAGGCCTGCATTTTCAAAGTGCTAAATTATGTGGCTAAGTGCATCTGTAATTTACATGAGCAGTTACTGTGACAACTAATAGAGAACGTCATAAGTAGTCAGTTGAGCATGTAATGACCTGAGTTATATGCACCATCGTGTCTCCTTGGCACACCAAATTAGGTGTGCATATACATTTCTCATGCCCTGAAGGACTCCTGCCTCAGCACAGAGCCCTGATTTCCCAGCACAAACTCAATCCCAGTAGCCCAACCCAGCCCAGCCCAGCACAGCACAGCCCAGCACAGCAGTTTATACCATGCAAAGTGCTGGCACAAGCTCTGTGGCCCAGGTTGGAATGGATCCTCAGACAGCTAATTAATTTTTACTGCTCCTTTGTGAACTGTAAATTACCCTTCCTTTCCTAGATTTCTGTTCCATTTTTCCCTGCCTTTCTCTAGCGAGGCACTAAAAAGGGAAAAATGCCAATAATGGGCTGTCGTTGTGATAAAAGCAGCCACGATTCACTCACGCTTTGAACAGTGCTCTGCTTATGACCAGAATACAAAAGCAATTGGGTTTCAAGAAACCATCCAGAGATAATGACTTTTCCTGGAGATGGGAGCATAAGAGGAATATTTAAAGCAAAAGAGGGGGAGGGGTCAGCGTTTGTTTCTTCAGGACAAACACAGCCAAGTTCCCCTCCCGTACAGGGTTAAAACCATGATAAATAAGCTTCACTTAGAGACCGAATTCATCAGTATTGCCTGCGCAAGAGCAAAGGGAAAGTGCTTACAAGGCTGAACACTAACAGCCTCCCCTTCTCACTCAGACAGGAAAGAAAAGGCTCTGTGAGAAAGAGTGACCTTCAGGCCACACACACACCGCAGTGCGCAGAGAGAAGCCCCCCGAGCAAACGGGGCTGGAGCTTTTCACTGCTGCTGTGGCCCCGTTCTGTGCCTGGAGAGTCACAGGATGGTTGGGTTGGAAGGGACCTTAAAGTTCAGAGAATGGTTGGGTCGGAATGGACCACACAGCCCCAGCCCTGCTGTGGGCTTGCTTCCCCCCACAGCTCAGGCTGCCCAGGGCCCACCCATGGCACCTCCAGGGCACCTCTGGGGATGGGGCACCCACCACTCTGGGCATCAGTGCCAGCACCTCTCCGCTCTCTGAGTGAACAATTTTCTCTTCGCATCTAACTTGAATATCTTCTCTTTTAGATTAAAGCCATTCCCATTGTCCTGTCACTATCAGCCCATGCAGAGCTTTTGGCTTTCTCGTTGGGCCCAGATAGTAACACCAGCTAGCACATACAAGATGTGGTTGTGGTGTATTTTCTTCGGTGATGCATCTGGTATTGAAATACGTTACCCTTGTCCACAACACCCACCAGAGGCACGGGGAACAGATCCTAACACACCTGAGATGAACTTTACATGGGCTTTGATGAAACTCAGCATGGTGAGAATCACTTCACCCTTGCGTTAGGACACCAGTATTTGCATTGAATCTGTGGATAACAGAAAGGTATTACAGGAATTTTCATGTGGTTGCATCTACCAAAAGCCCCTTGAAAGGCCATGACCGCAAGATATGGAAGATCTCTGGGTCCATGCTGCTGGGATGCTGTAGGAATGAGAACACGGCATTTCTGGGGTGCCTTTATGGGGCCTTTAGCCCATTAGATCCCTATATTGCAAAACACCACATTCCTCGGCACTGACAGAGCCTCTTTTATCTCAGCTGCAGATTCCTGAGTCAAAATCGCTGCCAGATGACTGTGCACAGTGAGTTAATGGCCACAAACCTGAGCATCTCTTGCCTCAAGTCATTTATCCATAGCATCAATGACGTTATCCTGTTCAGCCCATATTTACTACAGCTACAAACTGATTCAGAGAAACCTGGAGTACAGGATTAATCATTACTCTTGGGATGTTGAAAATGGATACCAGAACGGACTTCCAAATTAGGTATCTAAAAGTCCTGCATCTCCCAGGAGAGCCCCATTACATCTCTCTCTTCGTTCTAATGGAATCTATAGCATGTGAGCACAGCTTGCCTCCCACAGGCCCTGCCTTGCAATTAGCCCCCAGCTCAGATTACTGTTCTCCGTAATGGCTGGAGAACCACTTTCTTCAGGCCAAGGAGATGTACAGAGGAAATGCTTATTGCAAAATGCAAGTCAACCACAGCCAGTGGGTCTGGGCCATGGTGGAGGGATACAGAGATGGTTTCTTTTTTTTTTTTTTTTTTTTTTGCCTCAGAAATAGAACTCACTAAAAATAGCAGTTCCTCAGGAACAAGACTGCCTGAAAATAGCTGTTTCTCAGGAGCAGGGCTGGCTGCTTCTGAAAGAAGCAGCTATTAATGTATAATTGTCCCTGAGGCTGGTTTCTGAGAAAATGCTGTACATACAGAAGGGCTGTAATGAGATATGTTCACAGGCAGGAAACATAGGCACCCACTCTTGTCACAGGTCCTGTACACTCCTCTAGCTCACACAAGTGCATGTGGCTCACTGAGCTCAGCACAGCACTGGGAGGTGTTTTCTCTGTACTGGTTAAAGCAGTGCTGTGGGATGCTCTCATTATCTAGATCTGTAAATGACAAAGCCTCCACCAGCTCTAACCAAAACGACAGCAGTTCTTCACCAGGACTTAGAAAGCTTTGCAGACAAGAGCCAGCTTTGAAACTCCACCGTTCTCCTTCCACACCAAGAGCTCTGTTGAGTGCAGACCATGCAATATACTTCTAGTTCCCTGCTCTACTCAGTGCTTACAGTTTTCCCATGCAGTTGCTACAGGGCCATAAATCTTCTGGAGAACAGTCCTACATTTCCACCCCTCTAGTGCTGCCTAATAATAAGGAAAGAGAGCTTCCTTTCAGGGCTGGTTGGTGGGTTGGTTATTTCCTAAAATGTCCCATTCCTCCCTCCCAACTCACTATGCCCCATCCCTGCAGGCATTCAAGGCCAGGCTGGATGTGGCTCTGGGCAGCCTGGTCTGGTGGTTGGCGATCCTGCACGTAGCAGGGGGGTTGGAACTGGATGATCATTGTGGTCCTTTTCAACCCAGGCTAATCTATAATTCTATGGGTTCAACAGTGCACTTCTTGTGCCTCATTTTTTCTTCCAGGCACTGATAGCCAAACCCTGCACAGAGGCCATCTTTTTGCTCCTTTCCTTATGGAAAACTCAGATGAGCAAAATAAACAGGGGTTACAAAAGGTCCAGGGCAGGCAAATTTTGCAAAGCAGCAGCTTTAATGAAACAGATGAATTACAGGGGGTTCTGGCTGATTGCTCCCATCATTTCACTCCTGCAACACCACTGCTAGAATCCATAGTCTCTTGTGTTGAAAGTGTGCTTGAATCCCAAAGGCTGGGTGGGAGTGGGCTGCGTCATCGCTGGATGGAAATCTATAGGCTGCTTCTTCCAGGCTGTGTTTTTAATGTTTCTTCAAGTTGTATCTCTCAGTTCACTAATGACCTGATGCTCTAACATCCTGCTAACAGCAGAAGCAGCCTTCTGAAGGAATTGTAAGGCCACTGAGGAGCCCAAGGCAGTTCTTTCAACTCGAGAAATTACTCTTTGTCCTGACCAAATTCCAGCAAAAGTAATGGTTCTCTATCTGCAATTACAGCAGGCTGTGATTTTCATTATGGAAACTACCTTTAGTGCTGTGAACTGATCTTCCCCTTTTCTGTTGCTGAGTGGCATTGTCGGTATTGTTATATAATCTAAACTGCAAACATGAAATGAAAAATCTGTAATATACATGCATATATACACATATAATCCTTGCCTTTTCACACTGTTAAAATTTCCAGAAATGCCTTGGGACCCTCAAAGCAAACAGCCCATGAAAGATGAAGTGCTTGGCATCATTTCTGCTTGATAGCAGCAGAGTGAGGATATTTTGCAGCTCAGATCAGTTTGATTAAGCAAGCATTTTGTTGTTGCTCATGCAGGGCTCATTAAAAAATACTCTACATTTGTATAACATTTATCATCTAAGAATCTCATCATGTTTTACACAATGTAATTAATTAAACTTTATGGCTCCCTTTGGAGAGGGATGAGGAAAATGGAGAGTTGCCTTAATCCATCATTGAAATGCAGCAGACCCTGCGTTAGAGCAAAGCAGCTGTTCAACCAACAGCATCCAGCAGCTCTAGGACAAGAAAAGATCTCCAGGCAAAGTCACCCAGGGAGTGTACTACACACTTTATGTTTGCCTGCATTGTGTGTTTCCCCTTCAGGTTAAATCCCAGCACTTGCAGAAAAGAGGGGAATTTCAACACCACCAGACCGAGAACCTCAGGTTTATCTTTGCAATGAGGCACACCTTGTCTCTGTAAGATGCATGCATCCAGTGAATCCCCAGCAGTGCTGAAAACCAGGGGCACCGCAGCCCTGCCCAGAGCCAAGGGAGGCAGGAGATACAAAACCATGCACCACAAATTGCGTCTCGCAGCGCTGGAATGCTGTGCAAGCTGGTGCTTAAAGGGAGGGAGAGCAAAGTCCCCTTAATCCCTTGCTTACTTTCCTCTCCCCTCCCCACCAGTAAATCCACACCTGTTAAAGGTCACCCTGACATGAAATATTTTGCAGCTCCCTGTTCCAGCTCTGCTCCGCAACCCAGCCTTGCCATCCCGTGGTGTGCACTGTGAAGCAGCAGAGGGACAGGGGTGCCTGTGTGACCTGTGTGAATGTCAGAGCCACGGATGAAATCCCACCCGCCTCCTAGCTGATCTTTGCAGAGGAATCTCTTCCTCACCCTGGCTCTAAGCTCCTTTCTCACCACGTATATAGGATGACATGGCCGCTATTAGACAGAATTATGCCTCCTCCACCACCCTGCAAAAAACTGGAATCGGATCGGGTGCAAGCTGTGAAGGGGGTGTAAGGAGTTGTTTGGTTGGGAGTGGAGTATGACAACA
The DNA here is from genome assembly GCA_035772895.1 of Perdix hodgsoniae. Lineage (NCBI taxonomy): Eukaryota > Metazoa > Chordata > Aves > Galliformes > Phasianidae > Perdix > Perdix hodgsoniae. The sequence continues at coordinate 6,570,827 of JAPSGF010000014.1, read as the reverse complement.
AAATGCAGAGATACACGTGGGGAGAGAATGATGCAAAGAAACACGTGTACGTCCACACTGCATCACAGAGCAGCACTGAGAGGGGAATGGTTTGACAAGTCGGTATCGTACTGACTCACCAGCTAATCCAACACAGCTGCAAATCCTGTAACGGTGACAACATCGTTTTCACTGGAGAAGTACAGGAGAAAGATGCATGGTCTAGCTCTCCAGATGTGCAAGTGTAAAAGTGAAAAGCTTGGCCCACATATGCAGTGACAATTTGCTGGTGTGGGCTGAGCTGTGGCTCTCCCACTGCAACCCAACCAACCTCCTGACTTCTTCGGGTCTTCTAGGAAGATGCTTAGCTCAACCAGTGGTAAAAGAATGAGATGTAAATGAATCACTGTCCTTTTTGGCTCCTGAGTTCTTGTTTCGATCCGACATCTATCTCACCGCTGCTATCTCACTGTCACTAAGGGACCACAGTCATCAGGAAGGAGGAACCCCAGATAGGAGCACATCCAGGTGTGCCCAATGGGAGACACACTGGGCTGGAGACTGGCTGTATTCTGAGATCTGGAGAAAGCAACATCAGTGGGTATCTCTGTGGGGCTGTGGGACTGATAATGTCCCAAATACACGAGTGCTTTTGGTATGACTTAAAACTCAGTGTCAGCAGCTAGCAGAGATGTCAATTAGATGTCAGGAAAAAAAAAAAAGTTAATAGCCATTGAATGCTTCAGCTGGGAAGGCCAGACAGACGATTTCCACACAAGGCTGTGCAAGTGCTGTGGATTTTCATCAGACATATAGGTGGCAAAGGAAGAAAGAAAGAAAAGGCACAGGGATTGTGCAGGAGCTACTGACAGTGGGTGCAGTGATGGTAACAAGGTGATTTGTCAGCCTCTGTCACATTATTTAATTGGTCTCCAAACTCTCTCCAGATAATAGGAGACCCATTTTTACAATCCTCCTGCTGGGCCACTCACGCATATTCAAAAACAGGCACAGTGATAAGTTGGGATTCATCACACTGACCTTCCCCATGCTCAGGAATGCAGGCACAGATGGAAGATGTATTCAGCCCTGCCCTTTGGGATTCATACCACCATCGTGTTCCCAGTGGGTACATGCCTTTCCTCTTTTCAGCATGAAGAAACTGATTTTTACTGGTCCCTAGGTTTATTTTCATGTTTGTCTATGGGAAGCAGGCAGCCTCTGATACAGCTGTCACTGCTGCAGATTTATCTTAGTGAAAATTCCTGCTTTGCTTTTGCAACTGTTTTAATTAACGTAAATTATTTTACTACACTTTACTACTGATAGCATATAATTATCTCCCCACAGGTATGTATTTAGCGAACCAGCAGGCTGATCAAGGACCTACAAAATAAAGTGGTTTTGCAACTGACACTATGTACAAGCAAAGGCCAGCAAGATGGGACCACAGGAGGTGGGCAGTCCTGAGCACACGGCTTAAATTTCCCCATTTGGAGAAGGTAATCATAACATTCAATTACACATTTTATCAGAGAAGCATGAAGATGCCTCAATACTTAAGTGCTGTGAAAGAGAAAAGAGCAATGTACATGCTAAACTATTAATTACTGGTAAGCAGTTTCCTTTGTAAAGTGTTTTGAGGTTGACTACGGAAAATGGCTCTGCAATAATACACAGCAAGCAATCCTCTTACAGTCCTGTGTTCATTCTCTTAACTGCTTCTGCTGGGTCAGTCCTTAGGTATCATTGTCAGTGCAAGGGAATTCATTTTCCTGAGGAAGTGTGGCCACAGAAGAGTTCCCAAACTCCACGCCCATCTCTCACCCTATTCCCCCCAGCAGCCAGCTTTCACTACAAGCACTTCTTGAGATGGACCAGGTTGAGACCTGTGCCGTGCAGCAGCACTGCTCTCACCACATCCAACTGCTCGTACAGTTTGAAAACAAGATTGGATCAAGCTACTTTTTCCACAAGTTGCCAATTGATAAAACGTGCTGCTCTCCATTGAGCTGCCTGTGTTCCATGATTTCTTTTTCTCCCTGATGGCTGCAGCCACTCAGCCTGCAGTAGTGGGAAGACATCAGCTCGAAATAACTGTTAGGGAGCCAAGAAGCATCCTATGCCAAACCGCGTGTGTCAGAACTTTATCTGTCCGCTTGTGTAGGTTTGATCCTTTATTAAAAGCACGGGGCGCTTTGTCATCAGTTTGAGTGGGCGCAGGATCAGGGAGGTAAATCCTCGTCTCTTGACCTTCCTGAAGGCCACTCTGTGCTACTTTGTGTGGCTACAGACACTGCGTCTGCTTCTGTCTATTGCATGGCTGACCATCCCTACCTGGTGAGACCCTGCATTTCAAAGGGTGACACCCGGGTTGAAAATACAACACAGCCCCTAAGATCTTACAGTCTGAGGGAGGTCGTGTTCTGCTTTTTGCTTCGCCTTTTAATGAACAGTGTTACTTAACTTCTCAATCCACAGCTGCATCTTCGGAATGAAAGCTGCAGTATTATGTGCTATGGTTGCTACAGGAGAAAGGAAACCTCTTTCGTATTTACTGACGTCCTTTGCAAAACACTCTGGGTTTTTTGAATGATGTACTCACTATTATTTCCATGCCATTACTTATAAACTTCACAGCACTTTCTGGAGGGAACTTGAGCAAGATGAAAACCTTGGGGCAACAATCCATTAGGCTTTTATTTTTATAGGCTGGGTTAAATCTTCTTGAAACTGGTAGATTTAACTGCATTCCTTTATTTAGGGTCGCTGAAGGAGACATTAAATCTGCATTTCTACCCACAGTGCAAGATGGCTCGTGCACCTGAAGGCTCAGAGGGGACAGTCTTGGGCAGGACATTAAAAGGAAAGAGATTTTGTGTAGATGGACAATATGATTCAGGTGGAGAAGGACAACAGAAAGAGAGCATGTTGAAACAGGCAGGGAACGGAAGCTTGGAGCAGCCTGAACAATCACTGATACAAAACCTGGACTGAACACAAGAAACAGAGGGGTTTGGGGTCACAGTGCTGCCGGGAACAGGTGTGGAGCTGGAAGCAAGGAAGCTCTCAGCTGTGTGATTTCTTCTGTGTTCAGGAAAGGAGGGCTGAGAGCATTCTTGTAAGCACACAGAAACACAACAGAAATACCTTTCTTCATCACTCCTCCTCCTCCAATCTGAATCAACCAGTGAGACCTTGAACGTTAGCCAGCAGCACAGGTCAAAGGGAGGAAATGTGCTGCAAAGCCTCCCACACATCTGCACCATTTAACTCTTCCTGCTTGGTTTGGGATTAAGATGGCACAAAGGCAGCAGCTCTTCTCCCTCAGTTCACCAGGGCAGGCAGTTCGGGCCGAGGTTAGGACACTGCTGTCCCTAATTGCTTTGCAGATGGATCATTTTATGGCCTTCCTTTGCTATCGTAACAAATCAAACTTCCCCAGGCTTTGCTGTAAGCAATTTGAACAACGCTGTGTGTTCCGCAGGGAACTCTTTAAAACGAGGCACCTGCCATTGGCTTTTCTCCTGTAGGTGAATTAATCTGCCTTGCGTGAGTAATCCCATTTAAAACTACAGGTTGCCTTGCAAGAATGAGGGAAGCAAGTCTAAAGCATGCTTTTATGCAAGTGCAGCAAAAAGGCCACCTAGCAGTTCATGAGGGGACACTTCTGCAATAAAACTGCAGTTGCCAGTAACTGCAATAATAGAATAAAGGATAATTTAATAAAGGGATTTTTAACTCATTTAACAGTGACTACATTCAGAACACTTTCTCCAAGTGATCAGGCACACTATGCTTTCCTAACTCTACTTTCTGTTAATAAGTCAGAAAAATAGCAGGCAGTAGTCTCCTTCTTCTCTTTTATTGCTATGCTACAGGAGAGCACTGTTCCATGTAAAGAAATTGATTTTGGTAAAATGAAGGACTGAGATACAAGCTGGACATCCAGGCCAGCCTCGGAGTAACGTGAATCACACAGCACCATCTTAAAATGACAGCAGTCATTTTAGTACCTTTAGCACCAGGTAAGCTTAAGGCTAAATGCAAAGACCCTGCAGTGACTACAGGAAATCCTATGGAACGGGACTCTGCAACCTAAGCAAAGTGAAAGGTGCAGAAATGGGTCGCATGGTGTTCAGATAGGGGCTGTGCATCCTGAATTTAGTCTCCACCAACTCCGCTCTGTTGAAGCAGCCCCTTTGCGGTGCGGGTTTAACACCTGGGAGATCTCGCGTGCTGGCTGGCTCGCTGCTCCCTGCTGCATCAGTTCTCTTGTCGAGTTCAGCACAGCGAAGAACCGAACCTGACGCCGCTCAGGAGCTGAACGATCCGATGGGAAACCTCTAGAGGTCGGGCGAGCTCCCAGCCTCGCTGCGCAGTTCGCTGGCTGCCAGTGACACCTGCCGGGCTCCTGCCCGTCCTGGAGCCCTCACAGAGCCGTGGTGGCACGGGGCGAGCTGGGTGCCTCCCAGACCTGGGCACAGCTGGGAGAGGAGCTCGGAGAGCAGCGCTGCCGCGAGCGATGTACCCCCCCGCTCTGCCCTCGTGAGGTCCCACCCGGGGCGCTGCATCCAGCACGGGGATACGGAGCTGCTGGAGCGGGGTCTACAGAGGGCACAGGGATGTCAGGGCGGAGCACATCTGCAGTGGGCACAGGCTGAGAGCTGCGGGTGTGCAGTCTGGGGGAGAGAACCTCCAGGGAGACCTCGCTGCAGCCTGAAGGGAGCCGCGAACAGCAGGAGGGTGACTTTTTACACGGTCTGACAGTGATAGGACAAGGGGGATGGTTTTAAACTAAAAGAGCGGAGATGTAGGCCAGATGCAATAGGGAAGTAGTTCACTTGGAGGGCGGTGAGGCGCTGGCACCGCTACCAGAGAGGCGGGTGCCCCATCCCTGGCGCTGCCCGAGGCCATGATAAGGAGCACTGATCTATACCTCCCAGCCCCGCTCCGCCCCGCCCTACCCAACATGGCGGCGCCCCGTGCCCACCCGCCGACCTTCCTCCCGTCAGCCCCTGCGCCACGCCCCCTTCCCGTCTCACCCCGCGGTGGCGCACAGGACGACAAGATGGCGCAGCCGCCGGGTGAGCGCCGCCGGCCGCCAAGGTGACCGTGGTTCTTCGGCTCTTGCTGATCGCGTCGTGTCTCTTTGTCCCGCAGTTCCCCTGAAGGACATGAAGCTGCTGGACGTCAAGCTGGGCCAGCTGTCCACCTGGCTGGCTATGAGGGACTTCACCCCCGGCGGCATCGTGGGCGCCATCCGCAGAGGTGAGCGAGGCGGGGCCGTGACATCGGCTGGCGCCGTTCGGTTCTGACACAGAAAACTGCATCCGGCTGCTGCGAAAACCTCCTTTCTTCTCTGCAGGTTACGAGAGGTATTACAACAAGTACATCAATGTGAAGAAAGGGGGCCTTGGGGGTATCAGTATGGTGCTTGCCGGGTATGTTGTCATGAGCTACGTCTGGAGCTACAGTCACCTGAGTAAGTAGAAACTGGCTGAACGTGGGTAGTGCAGCGTGGGGACTGCGTGGGGCAGTGAAAACAGTGAGCTTCATAAGTGCTCTTAGACATTAAGTCAGAGAGCGTGTCAAGTGTTGCCACTTCAATCTGATGCTACCTGGGCAAGCGAACTGAATACTTCTCATTGTCAGATAACCAAAACTTCCTTGGCGTTGAAAGAAGCGTCGTTCTTACTGCCTCTTTCACCTGATGGTGCTTAGAAACTACTTGCTTAGATCTCCCCCGGAGTGCTTTCCTGGTGTGTGTGAAATCCATGGATTTTTTTTTTTTTTTCTTGCAACTTCTTGTTGTTTTGCTTTGATACAGAGCATGACCGTCACAGGAAGTATCACTGAAACACGGAATTCAGAAAGTGAAGGTGCAGCTTGTGGCCACTGGGATGTTCATCCTGACAGAAGGCAACTGAACTTCATTAAAAAAAATCTCTACTATTGTGACCAATAATAAAGTGCATACACTTTACACTTACTGAACTGAGCCTGTTGTGAATGGCTTGTTAATTTTACTGTGTGGGTGAGTTTGTCTTCTCAGTTTTGCACCTCACAAGGATAAGCTTGGGGAAAGTTTCTGCTACCTAGGCTGCATTATGAATTGGGGGAATTCTTACAACGGGTTTGCATTTAACTCTTTGATAAGAAGCAAACAAATGCTTTTTACTTCTGTTGGTCTAGTTGTTAAAGGTCGGATAACTAGATGAAAGGATATAATATTTTAAAGAAGAATATCTGAGCTTTTAGAGGCTTGGTGTGAATGTGTAATTCTCCATCTGTCTGTCACCTGGGGCCCAGAGGCATTTGGACAATTTTCCACCATCTGAGACAGGTTCAGGTTTGTTACCTGTTAACCCATTTCTGTCAAAACTATAGCTATGTTAATTACTTACAGCAGCTGGAAGGGTATTCTGAATGGGTATAAGCCTAAAGGAACTGTAATATAATGAAAGTCCATTAAAAATGGAAAACTGCTTATTGACTTAAATGCACAATTGCAACTTAGAGGACAGCTGTGGATTTGGCCCCACCTGATTAGCTTCCTCATGCTTTCCACTAAGCAAGTGCATCTTATGAAGCCTGTTGTTGTACCTGGGTGCTGCAGGTATAGTCTGCAGTATATTTCTCATAATAGGAGCAAGAATGAAAACCACTGGCTACAGAATACAAACAATCTCTCAAGCTTTATCTGTAGGAGAAAGGCTTTTCAGTTGCAGAAAACATCTTTTCAGGGAGTGAAGACCTTTTAAGTCTCCCTGAACTAGACGGGAATGGTAACTAGACACAAGGATTTGTTCCCTTTCCATGCACCTAGTTACATGCAGGTATCATCTTAGTCTGGCTGCTATTCAGCATGAAGGGACACAACATAGTAAGAAAATTCTTGACAGTCTGCTGTAATACAGTCACTTGTCTTGAAACTTCTATTTTGACTGACTCTGAATACACACAATGAAACAATGGCTGCCATTCAAACCAACACAGGCTCTGGTCACTTTTCCTAATATAACCATGTTACCCTACTTAAAAAAAAAAAAAATCACAGACAGCTTTTTCCATCCGTACATTTCAATAAAAACAACATATAAAGGCAGTCAGCAAATGAGAGGGGTTATAATCAATAAGGCTCACATAGGTGCAAGTTGTTGGTTTTTTTTTTAATTCACATTTTATCATTGGCCCTTTTGAAATAGTTGCCTCACAAAACAAATGGGTTTTGGCTTGCAGAGGTACGATCTCAGAAGAATGTTCTACCACTTCTAAACGCAGTGTTCCATAAAAATATACAGCTCCACTTCTTGGTCTTCTCTAGGCTACAGAAATACCTGTTTGGTGTGAGCTGAATAACAGGGGTGCTGAGAAAAGGCTCTTTTGTTCCTACACTTTAAGTTGTGTTTATTTCCCTGTGCTTTTTAGAAATGGAAAATGAACACAGATGTGAATTTCCTAAAATCATTTCTCCTCATTATTTGGCCGACTACAGAAATGCCAATTTATTCTTCCCAAATCAGTTCTCACCCAGAAGATTAATTTCTAACCTTCAGTATAGCAAGGAACACAGAAACAAAGCAAGTGAACAAGAGTTTTATAGCCTGGTGTGTGTGAGGCATTAAGTCAATCACCAGGACAAGTTTACCAACTACAAGACTGGATCTAGGAACACAGCTTCACTTTGTAAGAGCAGGACAGCAGAATTCCTCACTGAAGGGAAGGCATTTCAAGGACTAATTTTCCCAGTCAGTCTTTCTGCTTCCACAGGGAGTGCTGAAATGCTTCAGGTTCTCCAAAGAGAAGTGACAGGAGGAAAACACTTTAAAAAAAACACCGGGATAAGATGCATTTACATAGAATGCTGCACCGGTGAGGGCTTTGCATGTCTGTTTACTTTTAGATCTACCTTTCAGCAGGGCTCAATGAAAGTAGACGGAGGCCAAAATCTATTTTAAAAAGGTTAAAACATAAAAAAAGTTGTGGACAATTACAAAAATGTTGCTTAGCAGCAGCCAGCCTCTGACCAGTTCTTTCAGTAATGGCATTAAAAAACCAACCTGATTAATAGTTCAAGAAATAGTGCAAGGCAGAAACCTTTTCTCAGTGTTAATAGCTCCCTTGCACTCTTCTTTCTGCTCTTTCACTGTCCACTGAGAAAGGCCAGATGTCCTTTGGTGCATCTGTTGGCATAATGACCTTTTTCACCACACTAAAAAAAAAGAAAAGAGAGAGAGGAGTTTTTAGGGTTACAGGTATTTTCTCGAGTTGCCTTTAACAATGCACGCAGTAACTGTTCACTATTAACAATAGTTAATATAAATTAATATTAATAGTAACACACTATTTCCACTCCCTGGAGGAAAAGCTGCTTCTGTGCTGGGATCAACCAGCACCATGTTATTGTACGACAAAAGGGACAGATCCCAGTGTACTACTGCAAAGAGCTGTAACACACAATGTGAATTTTACTATCTGAGGCTTCCAAGACTACTCCACTTAATATGTACTGCAATGGAGATTTATACTGGGGGCTCAGCTGATCCTAGGTTACACAACTAAAACTGCATCTAACCAAGAAATCTGTGATGTTGCACCTCAGGGCTATTTAAAGCCAGAGAGAAACATCAGCCTCTGATATTACAGCATTCTCCACTGTAATGGAAATTTAAGTCACGGCCTGACACAGTGATTGAGCACCTGGTGGGAAGGCAGGGCCAACCCAGAGGAGCTCAGGTGTGTGCAATGCATCAGAGTGGCTGGAAGGGGTGGGAGCCAGGATCCACCCCTTTCCAGACCTCATTTAAGGGCAGGCAGTGGAAGCAAGAAGATCTTGCTGGAGATCCCTATGTACTGGAGGCCTTCTAAAGGTAAGTAGTTTTACTTCCTTTGCTTCTGTGTCTATGGCTTCTGCATTTGAACTTGTTCTTACTCGCTACAGCCTAGGATTGGGCTTCTTTGTCATTACTGCTGTCCTTTCCTTCACATTATAGCACTACATCCACATATGGAGTTTACTTGCTTCTTTAAATCCTTGCTGTGTAGTGCTTATTTACTGGAGAGGAAGTAGCCTTAAACAGAGATGTGGCTTCTGAAAGCTGTATTTGCAAAAGACTGAATTTGATTCAGCTTCTTAATATCCTTGTCCACTCATAGTAACTGCTGCTCAAGCAAGCAACCGGCAGCAAAGCAGCATGAGATAGTCCAGGTGATGTGTGCTCTTATTACTTAAGTGTAGTACCCCTGCTCTCCCTCCCTTCTAAATTACCTTGTAACAGGTGACCTGCTCCAATGGCCGGGGTCCTCTGTTCCCAGTGTTGTTATTTTGAGATTGCATGACTCCAATAACTTGGGGTGTCCTCTGTTAGTTAGAAGAAGAGTTCTGATTCATTAAGTGCATCAAGGATAATGATCTTTACAGTTTTATTTTCTTAACAGGAGAAAAGAACACCCCACATATTGAATGATCTGTTTTCCTCCCAGCCTGTGTGGGTGATCTGCCAGCTGGAGCACCAGAGAGAAGAAACCAAAAACGAAGGATTACAAAACACAGCAATCCTGCTTTTCTCTGAAGAGCAGCTTTAGAGAATTGGTTTGGGCTGCTAAAATATCATTGCCATGATTGAGATGTCATGTGGATTACAAAAGCTGGTAAATTGTTGTGTAACCACACATGGCATGCTTCTGTTACACAGGAGTATTCTGTGACTAGATCTTCATGTTACATTAGAGCACCTGTAAGACTTTTGTTACTCTAATGGCCTCCTCTAAAGCATTGGGAAAAACGCTTTGAGAGTGAGTATGTGTAGGAAGCAGGGGAGTTGTGTACCTTTTGCTGTGTTTGTGCTGGCTGAGGCAGTGGTGGTTGCTCTGTGGTTCCCATAGGTAGTTCAAATCGAGGGCTGTTTTAGGTAGAAACAAAGATTCTCAAATTATACACCAATATTTTTGCATCAGCTCAGTAAAAAAAACAAAACAAAACAACAACCAAACTCCAAACAACAAAATGTTCAGCTAATTAAATTAGATTCATGGAAAACGGACCTCCTTTCCCCAGTTATCATTCTGATGCTGAGTATTTATGCTTGCTAAAATAATATGCCAGTAATCAAAAGTCTTCTGTAATATAAGCTCATGTAATCCCACCATGGCATCTGAGCACCACTTCAGTGTCTTACTGGTAACCCTCTGGGGTGGACATGCACCACATCCTCCAAGCAAAAACAGATTGTTATACTAAGTGTTGGTTATCTTTACAGAACCACTGGGGAGCACTGGAGCATCCTCATATGACACATCAGGTTACAGTGGAAACATCATTAAAGAGCAAGCCTGGAAACATACTCACTGCATGAATTTACAGGTAGGCCCTTCTGGACAGAATCCTACTAGGTAATTCACACAAATGACTCTTCGAGTGTGCCGGTGTCTGCAGAGTGGACCTGCAACACAAAGCTCGAAGGTTCATGTACCATATATGTGCACTCCAGCATTAAATAGCAGCAGGTACACAAAGCAAATCACGCAAAGAAATAATAGCAACACCCTGCTCTTCATCTACAGCCACAGAAGCAGCAACTATACAACATACATACCATGTTTACAGAAGCCTCTGTCATACCAGGGACAGTCTTTGATCTTAGATTCCGGGTCAATGTGCAAGAATGGACATTCTTTGTTACTGCATTCCCCTGTACCAAAGGCAAACACAGTTCTTAGTTAATGATGCAGGCTCAAGATCAAATAACTCCTAAAATGTTACCTGGATCATGTAGCTCCCACAAAGCTGTTACCAGCACTCATAAGTTCAGACACAACAGTCCTATTGCCTGAGTTAACCTAGAGGATGAACACCAAGCACTCACCCGTAGTGAGTGAAGTTCTACCAGACTGAATTATGTGTGCTTTTAGAAACAATACAGAAACTGATCTTGAGAAAGAGTCATGATAACAAAAACCAACATTTAGTGCACCAAAAGTGTGGAGAAACTACAAATTGCACACTAACCTCAATCCAAGGAAACCTACAAGACTGTAGGTTTCTGACAGCAAGTTGCCTCATTATGTCCAGATCTCCAGAGCTGGAAAGCAAGTGCATAAAAGTTTTGCACCCCCATGCCCTCTGCTGCTCATCAACTCCCCAAAACAAGATTCATGCAAAGACCACCTGCTCATCCTACTCAACTCATGCTAAAAAGAGAATATAAATTATAAAACCCAGTGATCAATGTGAACTTCCTCCCTCTTCCCCAAAGTGACAAGCTCTTGAGAGAGAAGGCATCTACAACACGTGGTGGATTTAGGGGAATAAAAAGATAAAAGAGCTAAGCAGACCTGAAAAACTACAACCAAACAGTGTCAGCAGACGTCGAAGAACTGAAATATTCTAAAGATGAAATAAGAGGAGTGTACCAGGATCTTCTTCACCAGACTCCCACACTTGCAAGGAACATTAAGTAGGAGCTACAATGCTTCTTACCAAATTTGGAGTAGAAGTAACACTCAGGCATCTTGGTCATGTCATACTCGTGCAGAAACTCGCACTGGTCTCCCTTTTTGCATAGTCCTCGTAGCCAGTGTTTGCAAACAACAGTCTTTTCCCCACTGATGTGTCTGAACGGGCACATACCTCCTACATGAGGATGGGATAAGGAAAATGAAAAAGAAGAATAATTAAAATCTGCAGCACAAGCAGGAACACAACAACAGTAGTGCTTGACTTGCCTCTACAAGAAGGGTTTCAGAAGAATTCAGTTTTTCTTATGACTTGCTCTTAATGGCAATGACAAACAAGGACATCCAGACAAGTCCTGTTTTACCTTCTAACAAGCTGAGCACTGTAGTCTCCAGCTCTTAATCCCAGCAACCACAACCCACAGATACTATAGCAGTTACATCCACAGCAAACCCCACAGAATTTGTGAAGTTAACCCAATATCCTTCATTTTTATCCTCACCCTGAGCCTGATAAAACCCATCATTATCATAGACAGCACTAGCAAATCTAATTCCCTCCCTGCTACATGAGTGTAAGTGTACAGGAAATACAACTTGCCTTTCCCACATGCCGCTTTTAAAAAAAATTCACAGACAGCTGCACCTGATTCTGTGGAGAGAAGAAATATAATAAACGTTAACAAACTTTTGTAGGAGCTTTTGAAGTATTTTCTTCCTGAAGAAATTATCAAGTCCTCAAATTTAAAAGAGAAATAGCATTTTGGGTTGAGAAATGTACATTCCTGCATGGATTCTTTGTTCAGGTCTGGCCCTCACAAATATCTGTATTCTCCTCAGTGAATACAAAGCAGGGAAGTTTGCAAAGTTCAGAAGTTCTTTTTATAGACTTTCTAACTTAGGTTCTGCTGGCTGGGCAATTACTACTAAGCCAACTGCTGTAGTGAAACACGTCTAGAGCTCTGGTAACTCCAGTCTTGTACTTTCTCTGCAGAACAGCCTGAACCAATCATTGCTGCATTATCCCCTGCTGACCAACAGGGATGGCAGCATTCAAGGGAGCAACATGAGGTCAGCAGCATCGACACAGGACATCAATAAACTGTTGAGTCTCCCAGGACTATTTCTATCAGTTGACAGGTTGGAGAAGACCTCTACAGTGACTAAGTCCAACCAAGCCATCCTCACCATGCCCACCAACCATGTCCTTCAGTGCCACATCCCCACAGCTCTGCACACCTCCAGGGATGGTAACCCCACCATCTCCTTGGGCAGCCTGTTCCAATGCATTACCACTCTTCTGGAGATGAAATGTTTTCTAAATTTCCAACCCAAACCTCCCTTGGCACAACTTGAAGCCATCACTTCTCATCCTATCACTGTTACCTGGGATCAGAGGCTGACCCTCACCTGACCACAACCTCCTTTAGGAGCTGTAGGGGTGACATGGTCTCCCCTGAGCCCCCCCATCCCCAAACTAACCTGGAAAGCGTTCTGACACCAGACCACAAACCCACCTACAGCTTCCCTGCCGCCCAAACACCTCATCTACCTAAAGGGAAATAAAACAACAGCGTGGGAGAGCAGTGTTTATTCACGTGAACACCTCAACTTCGCTTCCATCCCAGCCTGGCACAAACCACAGACTACAGACATACGGCACCCGGCAAAACCTCGTGGGGCAGCAGGAGCTGAGCGACCACGAGGACAGGAGCCCGGCACAGGGCCCGGGAACCCCCCCCACCACCCCGGGACAGGGACAGAGGCACCCCGGGGAGGAAAGGCCGCGCCCGGCGCCCACACGCACTGTCCATGCCGGGAAAAGGCAGCGGCTGCGCCCCCAGCTGCTGCTCCACCGCCAGCTCCAGGTCGAACTTGATGTGGTCCACGCTGGCGATGAGCTCCTGCATGGTGGCAGCCGGGGGGCGACGGCACCGGGAGGGAAGGGGGGGAATGGTGGGGGCCGGCTGCGGCCAGGCCCGGCCCGGCCTGGCCCGGCCCAGCCTGCTTCGTTTCGGCAGTGCCTCAAAGTGTAAAGGCGGCCGCGCGCGCCCCGCGCCGCGCCGCCCGCTCGTCCCGGAGGATGCCGGGAAACCACCTCCGGCTCCGGCCGCCCGGCAGGCAGCGCACCCGCGCGGCTCTCCGCCAATCAGATGGCGGTGTAGAGCCCTGGGCACGCCTCTTCCGGTCGCGCAGGCGCCGTGGCGCTACGGTGGCCGCGAGGGGGCGGTGCCACGTGACCGGCGGGTTCCACCGCCCTCCCGTTATGAGGGCAGCGCGGCTCCTCCTGCTCCCGCCCCTTGCCTGGCGGTGCTGCTGGGCCGCTCGGCTGCCCCTCGGCCCGCTCCCCTCCCCCAGGCCGGGCTTCCCGCCGTTATGTAGCCTGAGGACGCTGAGCTCGTCGCAGTTGCCCCCTGAGGTGCGCGGTGCGCACGGGAAGGAAGGCGAAGCGGGAGGCTTCGCCAGAGCTGCGGGCGGCGAGGAGGAGGTGGATGATGAGGATGATGAGGGCGTGGAGTTCGGGACGCTGCCTTCGAAGTTCTCTTCGAGAAAATATTACCACAAAACCACGTCAGTGTTTCGGAACTTAAAGCTTGAAGAGGATGGGGAGGAAGAAGGGGAAAGGAGGCTGTGGCGCGGCCGCAGGAACACCCCATACTGGTACTTTTTGAGGTGCAAGGCCCTCATCAAGGAGGACAAGGTTTGTTCTTTGCTTATTTGGGTCTTAATGACACTTGATCCACGTGAGCGAATGCTTTTGTGTTAGGATTAGAACGGTTCACTTGGGAGGGGCTTGCAGAGATCATCGAGTCCCTGTGCTTGACTGGCTCAGGGCTGGACTGAAGTTTGAGTTGTAATTGGAAGATGTGCTCTGATGCTGTGTGTAGCAGCTGGGTTCTGGTGCTGGGCAGATCCTCCCGCCTTCCTACTCCTGCTTTCCTTTTATGGTTGACCCTCTGTGCTCAGCATTGTTGAGGCCACACCTCAAGTACTGTGTTCAGTTTTGGACCAATCGTTACAAAAAAATGTGGAGGTCCTGGAGTGTGTCCAGAGAAGGGCAGTGAAGCTGTGAGGAGTTTAGAGCACAAGTCTTATGGGGAGCAGTTCAGGGAACTACTTAAAACCAACTGGAATTGTTCAGCCTGGAGACAAGGGGACTCTGAGGAGACCTCATTGCTTTTTACTACCTGAAAGGAGGTTGTAGCAAGATGGGGGTTGGCCTCTGATTCCAGGTAGCAGTGATAGGATGAGAGGTGATGGCCTCAAGTTGTTCCAGGGAAGGTTCGGGTTGGGTATTAGGAAACATATCTTCTTGGAAAGAGTGGTAATGCACTGGAGCAGACTGCCCAGGGAAGTGGTGGAATCACCATCCCTGGAGGTGTTTGAGAACTGTGGAAATGTGGCACTGAGGGACTGACAGATAGGACTTGATCTTAGGGGCCTTTTCCAACTCTAATGATTCTGCTGTCCTATATGCTTTGTTACCATCTTTACAAAAAGAAGGAAGACAAGAATTTATGAGGAATTCTGTGCTTAGTAGGATTTCTGGTTACAGCTGAGACTATTCGTACCCATTGTAACTGATTCTCTTATTGCCTCATAATGGATTTTCCTTTTCCCTGTAGCTGGCAGAGGCCCTGGAGTTGTTTGAGGTGCAGATGCTGAAGGAGGAGCGAGTAAAGCCAGAAGAAAGCAATTACACTGTTCTAATTGGCGGCTGTGGCAGGGTTGGCTACGTGAAAAAGGCATTCAGACTCTACAATGATGTAGGTTTACATTCTTTCTTCTCTTGAGCCTTCATTAAGTTTTCTCAGCTACTAAATCTGTTTCTAGCATTTGGTCCTTTTATTTTCTCTCCAAAGTGCCTTTGAACTAATGTTCACCTTTTCTTAGCTTGAAGCTCTTAAAACCAAATAATGAAATAACTCTTTTCCTAAAAGCTAGTTCCATGTCTTCTCTTCCTTAGATGAAAAAGCGAGGCTTAACTCCTACTGAGCCCACATACACAGCACTGTTCAATGCCTGTGCTGAATCACCATGGAAAGACTCAGGCCTGCAGAGTGCACTCAAACTCCGGCAGCAGCTGAAGGACAAAAACCAGGAGCTGAACCTGATCACTTACCATGCGTTGCTGAAAGTCTGTGCGCTGTGCTCGGATCTCAGGATGTGTTTTGATGTACTGAAGGTAAATATATGACTTTTCTGGTACTGAGTGCGTTCTGCTCTAATTAAAGCTCTTGGAAGTTGCAGTATTGCATTATCACATTGGAGTCATTTTTGCAATGATAATTACTGACCAGGTGTTTGTATTTCATTGACATCTGGTTTCATTTAATTAAATTATCTCAATACTTACCAAGTTCAAGTACATAAAATAATGTTACAGGCATCAGCAGCTGTGACAAACTGTTTGAGTACCTGGGAAGTCTAATGTGCTCTCTCTCCTATTTTTTAGGAAATAGTGCACAAGGGCCATGTTCCCACAGCTGAGACCTTCAGCTTCCTTCTAATGAGCTGCATAAAGGACAGTGAAAGTGGCTTCCGATATGCCTTACAGGTTTGTCTTTATGTGCTAAATGGCAAGGAAAATGCACTTCTGTGCTATCATTTGTCACTGAAATGTACAGAGGGCAGCAGTTTCACAGAGCTGATGAAATGAGGTACTCAGCTCCTCCTGGGGCAAGTTCTACAAATCAGACATCCTTCAGGACATTGTGGAAGATGTTGGAGAACGCTAGAGGACCTTGCAGGGCTGTACTAGCTTGAGGTGTTTGTTCACTGCCCACTGGCATCTCACCTCATCGTGCTATAAACTTCCTTTTCTGCATGTAGATAATGTAAGAGTATACACTGTAAGTATGCTTACAGTCTGCTATGAATGCTCCTGTTATTTGCTATTACGTATATTTGATGTTCCTTTTTTCCTCTTCAGGTTTGGAAAGAAATGACTAAGTTGGGAATAAAGGCTGATAGCCACAGTTACAATTTGATGCTGCGTGCTGCAAGAGACTGTGGAATAGGTGATCCAGCTATGGCTTCTAAAGTATTGCTGCAATCCACCGATGAGAACTCACCTCAGCTAAGGCTTGCACCTGGCAGGCAGAAGGTGAAAAATCAGAGAAAGAAGGGAGAAGAGGCTGCACCTGTTGTCCAGCTGGATGTGGAAGCCATGGAAAAGCAGTTATTTCAGGAAAGTTCAATACAGCCTGAAGAACTGATTATGCAACAAAGCAAAGATGTGAATCAGGCTGAAAATAAACCAGTACCAACTGGTCTTGACAGCCCTAATGTAAATCACAGCAGGACTGGAGCACTGATGAGGAGAGGGCAAGATGAGATGCAGCAGGAACAAGCATATCTCAGCCAGAAGCTGCATTTCTGCAACCTGCCCAACCTGCTGGATTCGCAGATAGCTGATGCAAATGTGGTTTCCTTGGGGACAGTATCCACACCATCTGATAGACTGTCTTTGATGGGAGATGTGGAGGGTTTCTTGAATAAAATGAAAAAGGACAATGCAAAACCTGACATTAAAACATTTACTTTACTGGCAGAGCTGGTGGAACCCCAGAGCCCATCAGAATCCTCTTTGCTGGCACTCCTTGATGAACATAAAGTGAAAGTAGATGTGACGTTCTTCAACACTTTAATAAGGAAGAAAAGTAAGCGTGGAGACCTAGAAGGAGCAAAGGTGAGGACCTCAGAACCAGCCATGTTGCTGTTTTCTTGTCCCAGGCCTCCAGTGTTGCCTGTATTTCACCATGAGACCTGTTTCTCTGTC
Source organism: Perdix hodgsoniae (assembly GCA_035772895.1). NCBI lineage: Eukaryota > Metazoa > Chordata > Aves > Galliformes > Phasianidae > Perdix > Perdix hodgsoniae. The sequence continues at coordinate 6,553,609 of JAPSGF010000014.1, read as the reverse complement.
CACACAAGATAAACTGAGAATCTTACACTGTTTTTCACTAACTGATGTGGTGGAACTTCTTGGAAATTGATGCCAACATTTGTATCTTACAGAGCCTCCTGCCAGCTCTTGCAAAGAGGAGAATATCACCTAACCTCCAGACATTTTGCAACTTAGCAATTGCTTGCTACCAAAAGAAAGATGGATTGCAGTTACTGTCAGATTTGAAGGTAATATTAATAAATCCCCTGCTTAGGGTTCAAACTGCAGGAAGGGGCAAGGCCAGTGAAGCATTAATGCTTCCAAAAACACCTGCTGAGGTTTCTGTGGTGAGTTCTCATTCCCTACAAATGCAGCTGTAGAGCAGGTGCTGACAGTTTGGGTGCTCTGTCCTGCAGCTATGCTGGGATAGGAAAAAGCTCATGGGAAGAGTTGGCTGGCACTGTAGGGAGCTGCTGTGCAGGTTGTTCTTGAAGTCCTGTGCTAATTGGCAGCTTAACCACCCTTGTTGTTTCAGAGATCTGGAGTAACTCCCAACAAGTTCATCTACAGTGCTCTTATTTCTGCTGCTCTGAGGCAGCTGGATTACAGCTACCTCATAGAGATCCTGCGGGACATGAGGAATAGTGAAGTACCCCCCAATGAAGTTATCATACGCCAGCTGGAATTTGCAGCTCATTACCCTCCAAAGTTTGACCGGGTGAGTAGCCATGATTGGATGCGGGGTGAAGAATGCCAGCATGGGAGGGGAAGTGTAAATGGCTGCCCTAATCTTTTTCCTGTGGTCTTGTCTGATGGTTTCTCAATAGCAATGTATTAAATAACAGCTTGTAGCTACTGCACGCTGGTATTACATGAACTCTGTTCTAATAGAAGCTTGTTTTGTTGGATGTTTATTTGTAGTATAAGTCAAAGAACCCATACTTGGAGAAAATTGATGGTTTCCGTGGCTACTACTACCGGTGGTTAAAAGTAATGGCAGGAGAGGAGACCCCTCACCCCTGGGAAAAATACAGAACAGCTAAACGTTCTACAGATGAAACTAAAGAAGAAGCTGTACAGGGGCAGGTAGGGCACAATGCTGCAGCTGATCGCTGAGTCCAGCATACTGCATGTGCTGGAAGAACTTGGGACTTTCACACCCTTACACTGCTTCCTTGTAGTAAAGTTGTGTTGTAGTTCCAGGAACTCAAGTTCTTGTGATATCTACTAAATAAAGTATTTGTCCTGTTTTAAGGAATTTGCTTAAATGCAGAGAATTACATAGGCTGTAGTTCAGCAAACTCTATGCTAAACAAGTCTTGTGATAAAGGAGAAAGAAACTTAAATTTAAGACTGGTTTAGTTCAGTGCTAGTTTTGTCTTTCCTGCATTCTTATGTGTATTTGAACATCTAAATGTGTCCTGCAAGTCCCTAGATTGCTGGCATTCCTAAATAAATCTCTGCATTAATTCAAGGTTAAAAACGTTAGAGAACTCCAGTGAAGTTTACTGCTCATCAGAAAAGATCTTGCTGCGCAACTGTACTGTTTCCTTTCCCCATAAACTTTTGAATTCCCTTACTTGAGAAAAAAATTGGTAGGGATTTTGTTAAACAATTTGCATATAGAATGTCTCATGGGAGATAAAGTTGCCTTAAAAACCAAACACCTTCACAGCAAGGGCACAGTTTTGACAGAAGATTAGCCCACTCTCTGAGGAAGGCAGTCTTTATTTTAAAATAAGCAGCTACACAAAAAGCTACTCCAAAACTACATCTTTTGCTTGTATTATCCAGGTGAATTTGCCACTTTAATTGCAATACAGAAATATCCAATCACAGAAGGTAGCTGTAATTGCACTCATAGTCCATTGTGTTGGGTGATAGCACTCGAGGTTCAAAAAGTAGTCTGTCTCTTTCACCCAGAACAGCCTCTGCATCCACAGTGAGTGCATTCAATGATTCTCCCCTGGAAAAGAAATATGACAGGGATATTTCAGGCCAGCTACTGGCAGCAGACAGGCCAGCAGGCATAAACCTCAAAGCAGCAGCTGCCTTTTGGAAGAAGCCCCTTTCATGCAGGATCTACAGTCTAATTTTTTGTTGTTTCCAGTGCATGAACAACTGTTAACTGTCAGCTTTGGCAGGCAGTTGTTTCTCAAAAAGCAACTAGATGTTAACTACTAACAAAAGGCAGAAAGTGTTAGAGCTGAAGATGCTTCCAGAAAGAAAAACCACCACCTCCCCTGCTATCCCTGATCTGTGTGAGGCTAGAGTGGCTACTGCAAAGGTCCAGACAGAAGGGCGGGAACAAGGTGAAAATTCTTACCACTTCCAGCTTGCTTTTGGGCACTCTACAGATGCAGTTGGTTCCAAAGTTGGTGTCCCGTGTCTGGATGCACCGTAGGCAGCAGAGGTTCTCATAACCCTGTTTCTTCCACTTTGCAATCAGGTTCTTGTCAGCATACCCTTCCTTGATGCAGTATTCATAAAGCTCTGTAAAAGAACAGACACCACAATTAGCTCTCATTAGATGTTAAGGTGACTCAGTATAAGGAATTTCTAACTGTTAGAGCTGCACAGATGTCAGCCTTCCCTCTACCCTCCCTAACCAGAATGCTAATCCTTCTCTTCATTACCCCAGTTCCCATGCCTCTGGACGCAGATGTCTCATTGTGTCCTGTTTTCCCTTATTCAATGCCAACCAACGTGTGTTCCTCACCTCTGCTGATAGCTTTTCTTTTATAGAAGAGATCGAAGATGTAACGTGTTTTCTGATGGTGAATTCTGAAGATGGGCCAAAGGGATTCTACTTTCCTCTTCCCTTCATGAGGCTCAGTCTCCGCTGGAAGGGAATACAAACATGACATTGCAGCCCATTCTCTTAGGCTACCAACTTACTCCCTCAGCCACTTCAGAATAAACTGTTTTAAGACCATTCCTAACTTCAATAGATTATAGAGTTAAGAGCATGATGGCGGTGAGGAGAATGTGATGTGGCTCACTGAAGACATGAAAACAGAAAGACACCAAGGATGATGCCACCTCCCCTGGGGTGGAAGGTGATTCTATATATGCCCTGGCTTGTCAGACCAGTGGGGCCAGGAACTATGAGCCCATCCACACATGCCAATGAGCTTCAGTCAGCTTGGCCACAGGGTGCCCCAGAACACCTGTACCCCATTGCTGCAAGCACAGATACAACTACCACTTGATATTCATGGAGATCCCAAAGCTCGTTTGAGGTGTCCACCCCTCACAGCACCCAGCTCTGCTGTGTACCTTCTCTCATCTTCTGATCCAGCTCATCCAGGGTGGGCTCGATCAGCTCCCAGCCGTCTGGGGGCGGCTTCCTGCTGCGCTTCACTTTAGGCATTGCCTTGGAAACGAAGGAGCTTTACAAGGAGGTACCCGGAAGTCCTGGAAAACACCAGGAAAAACGAAATGAAAAGAGCCGTCAGTGACGTCTCTCCTAAGATTCCCGTGCCCTTCACCATTCTCTTCTCAGACGTAAAAAGGAGCTTTATCGATGCCAGCCTCAACCAACGCAACCCTCGGGACGCGGGGAGCCCTGCAGCGAGCGCCGAACCACCCTCTCCGCCGCGCCCCACCACAGATTCCCCCCACCCCCACCTTCCGCCGGCCCCAACCCCCCCTGGCGGACGGCCGCCAGCCTTGGCAGAGCCCCCCCGAAAGGCCCGGAGCGGCTCAGACCGTGCTGGCAGCAGCACAGCAGGGCTCGCGCTCTCCGTCGCGCCGCCTCTGACGTCACGCGGGGCCTCGCGGCAGTGCGCCCCGCCCGCCCCGCTGAGGTGTCCGCGGCGCTGCCTGAGGAAAAAACAAAAACAACAATAACAAAAACCCTTCCCGTCCTGCAGCCCCTCACCTCCCGCTCCTCAGCGGGGACGGAGCAAGGGACGCCGCAGGGCTGCGGCCTCGCTCCGCACTGTGGATGAGCGGAGGGGAGGCGGGGGCGGGGCAACCCCACGGCGGGGCCTCGCGGGCCCTGGGCGGGCGGCGGGCAGGGGGGCGGGGCGGCTTCCGCTTCCGGGTCGTGGCTGGGGCCGGGGGGGCCTCGCTGCAGCTGCCGCAACCGCCATCGCCGCGATGCCGAAAGGAGGTGGGGGCCGGGCGGGGAGGGGAGCGGCGCGGCGCTCGGTACCCGGCGGGGGGAGGACGCGTCCTTCCCGACTTCGGACCGGGGCTCCGGCGCGCCTTATCTCACGGGGGAGAATCCCGCCCTCGTCACCTCGTGCGGCGCAGATCCGTCCCTCGTTGTATCTCGAGGGGCCTCGTCCCTCCTCGCGTCGGCTGCGGGCGGTCGGGAGGAGCAGAGGCGTCCTCCACCCCCGGCTCGGCCTTGGGGGCCGCCTTTCGTCTCCCACCCCCGCCCCACGTTACTGAGGGTCCCGCTCCCCGCCCGGCTTTCGGGTCTTTATGGAGGAGGGATTTGTGCGGAGCTCCCCGCGCTGCTGCCGCGCAGGGGCAGCTCCTGTGCTGCCGGGCCGAGCTGCGGGGCTGTACCCGAGCTGTGGGGCTCCACAGCCCGCCCGTCTCGGTGCTCTCGCGGCAGCGGCCGGGCAGGAGCAGCTCCACGAGGCGACGGGGTTGGGCCCGGCATCGGGGGCTCCGAGCGCTGCTCCTTTCTTGTGGCTCCGCGGAGCGGGTACCGACTTGTTCTTGTGATTAAGGAGATGTAATGAGGGACTGACACCGTCAGGTCTGAGCTGGATCCACCCAGAACCTTCTCCAGATGCACCATCTGCATAATTGGCTCCTGTGTGAGCGTTTATGAAATCCCAGGCACGTTCATGAATGTGAGCCCGGCCTCATCATCTTCTCTGTAGTTTTCACCAATTCATTTCATTAGCATTTCCCAAGCCTTAGTTTCATGAAATCCGCTTCCCTATTTATATTTTCTTCAAGCTCTTTATCTTGTATTCATTTGCACGACCTTAGGAGGTGGATCTGAAGCTTTCCTGTATTTTTGTGAAGGCAAATGGCTGTGGTGGGTTTTACACGTGGTTACTTAGTGTAAATGCTGTGTAGCTGAGCTCCCCCTGCTCTCAGTTTCATTGTATGTTTCAAGGTGATTCTTACCAACCTTTCTCTTGGGAAAAGAGGAATCTTTGCGTTTTCTCACCCAAAAAATGAGGAGGAGTTATTGTAATTATATTATTGGTAGCAGAGAAGTGGACTTCTGCAGTCAGTTTAATATAAAATAGGAGGGTCAGGTAGCTAGTAATCCATTTTGTTACAGGATTACTTCTGATTATTTTGTTCATTTGTTGAACACTTTGCTTCAGAATGAATGCAATTCCTTCACTTTTTTTTCCATTCTCTTCCATTAAAATTCCTTCACCGTGCTGTTTGAAGCTGAGGACATTTATTACAACACACACACCTGAGACATCAGGCGTTTTTACTGCAGTCAAAATCTGCAGATTATTGTATTCAAATAGCAGGGGAGAATGAGAATCATCAGCCCTGTTTTACTAATGGGAAACTGGGCATGGACCTGCACTGGCAGACGTGGGGCCTGTGCTCAGCTTGCCTGGAGTGGGGGCTGATTCTTCTGCTTATTTCTTTTCAAGTGTTTGTTTTTAAGATAATTTCTCTGGAGCTGCTTTTCTCTACTGCATGGATATTTACAGAAATAACACTGCTGCATTCTTCAATTCTGAGCCCGGTTAAAATCTATCTGCTAAGCAAGGAGGGTGCCCGGCATATGTTAAGTTTGTAGCACAGCACTGCTTCGGTCTATTTAGATTTTTGTGGTGCTGCCTGGCACGTCAAGTACCTCGCTGCTGTTGCTTTTAGAGTGATGTCATTTGCCAGGCAGTGATGTAATGTCTCTTTGCAGCTCTCCTCATCATGTTGGTGGTGCCTCATGGGGTGCTTGGGAGCAGGGGAGCTGAAAGCACAGGTGTTGAGCTGCAGCAGAGCTTTGGTTGCATTTAAGGTTTGAGCACCCACGAGCTTCCAAAGCAATATAGAGAATTCTGTTTTCTACCTTTCCTCATTTCATGCAAGGAAAACATCCCGGGGTGTCTGCAAGGCTTTGTAGTAGGGTTTGGAGAGAATTTATTTCATGGCTCAGCTTTTACCGAGCTCAGTGTATGAGAGTTTGCTGAGCTAGGAGAACTGGTCAGAAAATGTTGGATCTCTAAAGCCTGCCAAGGCAGTCTGCACTGATCCATCCTGTCCTTCCAAGTCCAGCAAACACATCCAGCCGTGGCTGTGATGCAGCAGTGTGGCCATGATGGATCTCTCCTATGTGTCCTGCTCTCCTTTCTGCACCTCTTTGAGGTTTTCTTGTCCCTTGCAGGTGATGTGGGGAGGGAGAGGAGGGAGCACGTGGCTTTCCTGCTGTTTGGCAGATGAAGACACCTGCAGTAACAGCTCCCTCACCTGAGCTGTTTGCTCTCTGCTGGTCCCGTGCACCAGTTGTGCTTTTAGCTCTCCAGCTGGCTTTTGCCAGCAGGTATTTGAGCTGTAATATAAATGGAGCAGCAGTTTGCAGGAAGCAGTAATAGGGTTGAGAGCAGAGCTGAGCATGGCAGTCTGACCAGCTGAGCTGGCTCTTCCCTCTTCCTGATTTCTAGAGCTTGTTTTCATTTTTCCTTATAAAGCAGTAAAACATGGAGGCTCCTTTTAGTAGTTCCTCAGTTCTCATTATCATTCCCGAAGCTTTTGTCCAATTGGCTTCCTATTTTCTCTTGGCACAGCCTCAGTGCAGGGGAGGAGCTGAGGAAGCAAGCTTGTTGGGGTAGCTGGCTGTAACAGCTGCTGCCACAGGAGCACACTGCAATTCCTGCTGTGTTGGAAATGCAGAGAGCAGCGCAGAGGCCGAGAGCTGCTTGCCAGGAATCCCTTTGGGCAGCCCCTTCTGCCTTGCTCTCTGCAGGGCAAACTTGCACATATTTGAGGTGGTGTGTAGACAGGCTCCAGTGCCTCCAAATCCAACCCAAGTGAGAAGGAGTTGATTCTCTGAATGTCTTTCGGTGAAATAGTAATCACTGTTCTTTATGTAATATATTCAAAATTCCTGGGGTATTTCATTGAGACAGGCAAGTCCCACGTGTCTTTGTTTGTTTCTTTGTCAGAGAAGCTCTTTTGGCTTGCCTTATGTGCATCAAAAAGCCAGAGTGTGAGCTGAAGGAGTTAAGCATCCTGAAAACTTATCACTAAACTATTTATTTTTCTTAATTATTTCTGTTTGTACAGGTAGAAAAGGAGGCCATAAAGGCCGAGCGAGACAGTACACAAGTCCTGAAGAGATTGATGCACAGCTCCAAGCAGAAAAACAAAAGGCAAGGGTATGTATTTGCCTTGATTTTGTACTTACTGTTATAAGCCCTGCCTTGTACAGCATGCTTCATTTGCAGTTCATGAGAAATGTCATCTTAATCATTCAGTGATTACAGCATGGATTCTGAATGCCTGTGGCTGGGGAGACTCCAAAGAGTGGTCCAGCTCAGTTCCTCACAGAAATGAAGCCAGTTTGGTCACTCAGTCAGTGCTATGGAGGTTGCAGGATAAGGAAGACAATCACACAGCAGCTCTAGGCATCCTTTCCCTCAGTAATTCATCATTCTCCAGTGTAGGCTCACTTTTTTTATTCCTGTTATGCAGCTTGGCTATGGAGAGAAGAGGCATCTTGACATCTTTTCATATACAGAAATTACCACGTTTGATCTCTTTCTCCTCTAATCTTACCTAAGTTCCTCTGATTTCTTTCTGTACACATGGTTTTCTCCTGTGGCTGTGACTCGTAGGAAGATGTAATAGCATTTTCTGGTTTGAGTCCCTTTTTTGTGCGCTTCTGTCCCTCAGCACAGGTTCATAGTCCTCCCTCCCCTGCAGCTACTGGACTGGTGTTAGAAAAGGCATGACTATTTCTTGCAGAACTTGCTCTCTTGTGTTGCCAAATTATCTCAGCTATGATGGCACTCTCACTGCTGTTTTACTGTGACTTTCTGAAAGTGCTGCCTAAGCCAGAATACACTTCTTCCAGCTGAAACCTCACAGCACTGACAACATCAGGATAATTATACCCCATGTAGGAAACACTGATGAGTAAATCCCAGAAAAAGTTAGTCTTTCAAGCAGTTTTGAGCTATACTGCTGGCTCCTTTTGGATGTTTTAATTGTGTGGTTTGCTGTTTAACCAGATTCTCCAACTTTGATGTCTTCTTCCAAAGTATAGCTCCTCTTGGTTTGTTTTCTGATTGCATCTTCTTGGTTTCATCTTTCCAGCTACAGAAGTAACTTATTCTGATCCTGTTTCTAGACTGATTCCAGCTCCTGCTTGTACTGTGTCATTCACAACTTCAAGTTCACTGACTTCTCTATTTCCAAGTTATTAATAAAAATGCCAACTGGAAACAGAACAGAACCAGCTCTGCAGGAACCCCCATGAGGTGTCTGTCTTGCTGCAAATAAAAAAGCCTTGGAGGAGTGCTTTATGAGAAGGATTTCTTGCTGTTTTCTTTGCGATCATCCCTACCATGTAACGATGGCTACATCTAGCCCAGTTTCATTGGGGGAAGCTTATAAACACTTTACAGAATTACTCCTCTTTCTGCCTGTGGTTCATCTGCTTTGACAATTGCTCTCTTGAGGGATGTTTGGTAATGGTAAAGCAAGCTATTCACACCCATGTTGGTTTTTCTAATCTTATCTTCTAATGATTTACAAATTATTTCCTAGATTCTGCTTAGTAAGAGCTGTGCTAAAGAGGCTGCTTTCTTTGGGTAATACTCTCTTGGTTGGTGGCTGGCAATTTGCTCTTCTCTGGAATTTTTATCTAGTGCATCTGTAAGCTCCATCCCTGCAGATTCCAGTCCTTGAGATGCTGTTCACTGGAAACAGGCCAAAATTATCCAGGAGATTCTTCATCTGGGGGAAAGCAAAGTGCTTCTGCTGTCTTACTTTCCCAATCTGGTACACAGGGAGAACAGCAGAGTTGCTTAGAGGAGATCTGCTGGGGTAGGTGATACTTATGGTGCTGAGAAGCAGTTTTCGTTCTGCAAGAGCAAGGCACCCTTGGTGTTGTAGGGGCCATGTCTGGAGCACCAGTGTTCTCAAAGCTGTGTGCCACTCCTCCAAAATTGAGATTCATTTAAAAGTCACGGTAGGATTTGGGTTTTGTATTGATATGTTGTATCTCATTTTGTGTGGTTCTGTAGGAAGAAGAGGAGCAAGAAGAAGGTGAAGGAGCAACAGGGGACCCAAAAAAGGACAAGAAGTCTTTAGATTCAGATGAGAGCGATGAAGATGATGAAGATTATCAGGTATTATAATTCTCAGGACACCTAATGCATTTTCACTATCTGGATTCTTGGGGTGTGAGATAGATGCATATTCTTGAATTGGAGTTCTGTTTGAGAGCCATCTGTGGTAAATCTTTTATGGAAGAGCCATTTTTAGAAGCCAGAAAAAACTTTCTTGACTGTATTTTGTTCTAGAAGTGATGATTTGTGTATTTTGTAAGTAAAATGCAAAGGTGAGAAGATTTCAAGAGACTAAAGATATCTGATAGCATAAATCTTGATTATTGTTTGGTAGTGAAAGCACTTTGAATGCTACTTCTGGTGCATGTTGCAGTGTATCTGGTTCCAGTGCAAGATAATTTGGGGCATTACAGAGTTTCTTAACCTTCCTCTTTTTCTTGAATCTTAGCAAAAACGCAAAGGAGTGGAAGGGTTGATAGACATAGAGAATCCCAATCGTGTAATTCAGACAACCAAAAAAGTAACTCAGCTGGACCTGGATGGACCCAAGGAACTCTCACGACGAGAGCGGTGAGTTTTTCCTGCAGCAGCAAACAGGCAGGATTCACTGCCATTCAAACTGCCTTTCCTTACAGACTTTACTGAAGTTGTCTGTTCTGTGTCTGCCACTGTGTCTGTCCTGAAGATGGGCAGCTCAGCCACTTGTGCTGAGTGAGATTTGTTGCTGTGAAGCAGATGCAGTCCATTTCTTTCCTGAAGCTTTATGCCCAAAAATCTGATGTAACTAAAATTTGTTAACCTGAGGTCACACCTGGGTCTACTTTAATCCTGCTGAGGAAGGTGCCCCAGTGAAGGTACTGATTTCCCAAGTTCCTGAGGTCATAGTGCAGTTTTAGTTTGAGCTGGTGAATAAGATGAGAAGCCCAAGTGTAATCTTATAGTTTAATTTAGCAATTGAGAGTTTCAGAGTGAAAAATTTAATGTTGCTTGTTTTAAATAGGTTGTTGAAGATGGATTATTTGGGATAAGGCTCAGCAGAATTACCTTGAGGTGTACTTATTTGGGGAAAAATACTGTTGTAATACTGTGCAGTCTAGGGGTAATTCCTTTGACCTCATTGTGCATCAGTGCTCTTATTTAGCAGAAGGTATAAAACCTTCTACTTCTCTCATCAAACACCACAACAGGTATAACTTGTGCTTGAAAAGTGGTGATGGGGTCCCACAGCTGTGGTAGGCAGTCTGTCTCTCCACTCGCCTTCCATCCCAGTCAGAAAGCCTCCCATAGAGTACATCTGTACCTGCGTGCTTCCCTGCATATTCTAACAACTGGTGTGTTTCACTCAAACAGAGAGGAAATAGAGAAACAAAAGGCAAAAGAAAGATACATGAAAATGCACCTAGCTGGTAAAACAGAGCAAGCCAAGGCAGATCTTGCCCGACTAGCCATCATTCGGAAGCAAAGGGAAGAAGCTGCCAGGAAGAAAGAAGAAGAAAGAAAAGGTTAGAGAGTAATTAATCATATCCTCTTCCTTCTCTTTTGCAATAGTTGTAGTGCCTTGAGGCGTGATTTCTGATATCACATGCTGTAATCCCTCACCTCCTGCATGTTGTTGCTGAGTGTCGTTGCAACTCTGTTCATCAAAGCCAGGCTTGGCTGTTTCATTCCTATAAAGCCATAGGATGTCTGAACTGGGAGAAGGCAGTGTGACAAGGGAACTGCTCTGACATCTGTATCTGCAAGCTCAGCCTCCCAGGCAATGCTTGCTCATATTTGGGGATTTATTGAGTTCCTTGTGCTGGGTGTGATTTATCTGCATTGTGTGCTGGGGATACAAACTGCACAGGAAATTTGCAGCAGTCTTCCCCTGCCTGGATTTCCTCTGTGGCTCTGTGGTAGATGTGAGACAGAACTGTAATGAATGTGTTCTTAGTGACTTCCACAGGGAAATTTATGCAGCAGAATCAGGGTAATTTGCAGAAGCCTGAAGAGAAGCATAAGGAAGGCGTAGGGAGGGCTGCTCCTGTGAAGCCTGAGGGACTCTACCAGAGATCAATGGGGAGGGTCAGAATTTTTCCTCACTTATTTCAGCGTAGGTAGCAAGATTTCAACCTCTGCAGCTATTAGGCTACCAGCAGTCCCTGATGTGCGCTGTGAAACGATGACACCTCTGTTCTTTTCCTCCTCCAGCAAAAGATGAAGCAGCCATGGCAGGTAAAAGACTGCAGTCACTATCCCTTAACAAGTAAGCACAGGACATGCAAGAGGAGGAAACGCCAGGGAACCGTGCCTGGTGCCTGCCAGGACCTCTGTCGTGTTGCATACCATAGATGCCACGTAGGGTGTACTGCGGCATCGAAGTCACCTTCACCTCCAAGAGACACTGACAATGTGTTTTGTCTTCATCCTGGCACAATTTCCATTTGGGGTTAGGGGCAGCTGCTATCCTCGGTGCAAAACTGTGCTGAACAGCAATTCTCTGTAACAGTTTGAAAACCTGAATGTTTTTGCTGTTTTTAGGTTTAAGAACTCGTAGACAAGGGGGTGGGAGGGCAGGGTGGGAGGGAGCTGTGTGGGAGGGGAGATGCTTCAAATATTAGATTGCAAGAAAATAGATTGTGGGGTCATTGTGGGGTGGGGCACACGGGGTGGGGAGCTTTGACTTGCTCATGAAAACCCAAAGGATAACGTATCTGTGGAATTCTTTTGGGCAGATGGCCCTTAAACTTTTACTGCAGGGTGTTGCAGTGTAATCTGGGAGCCTGACTTCATGGACATCTGGAGTGTTCTGTTCCTTCCCATTTTCACCCCTCCTTTCTCGCAGCCAGTCTCCCCCTTTCCCCTCCTCTTCATTATTATTTTTTTTTGTTCTTCACCTGATTAGGGATAATGCCAGTTTTTAACCACATTATCCTTTGTTTAAAGGAAAAAAATATATATCATGAATTGTATCAGACCCAGATGGAAAAAAAACAAGCCCACCTCGATGAAGTTAAGGAAAGAAAAAAAAAAAAGGAAAACCAACAAAACTTGTATATTTGGCTGATTAAAATGTAAATTATCAGAACTGCTATGTCCTCGTGTAAGTGAACTGCTGAAACACACAGTGCAGCAGCAGTGTGGTGTTGCAGTGATTTCTGTGTCTGCTGCCTTACTGCTTCTCTGCTGTTTATGATGAGTTTGGCTCAGGGTTCAGGAGCCCTGTCAGCACCTGCAGCCCGAAGGCAAAAAGCTTTTCCTGCTGTTCTCTGATGGACATCTTTCACAATCTGGTTAGCAGAGAGGAGAAAACAATTACCTTCAGGCTGCTGTTGAGCTCAGTCAGTGTGTCAGAAGGCCGTCCCTGTGCTGCTGCCCTGTCAGCTGGGCTGGCAAGAGATGCTTCCATCTGGTGCCTTGTGGTGGGACCCCAGCAATTCTCAGCCTTATCAAGAACTGAGGTGGAGCCAGAGGATCAGGTGGAAATTTGGGGTGGGCCTTGGAGCAAAAGGAGGTGGCTGGGGTCACACGTGGAGGGAAGGAAGAAAGGGGCTGGTTCAGGTGTACTGGGGTGGGTCACACACAAAAATCTTTTCCTGGTAGAATGCAGCTCCATTATGGGAGAATGGACCAGAGCTCAGAATCACGGGGTGACTCATATGTCAGCATCCCAGTGCTGCCAGCAAGGATCCCTCCTGGGGTTGTGGTCAGTGTAGGGGCTGCTCCGTATGGAGGAGCGCTGCCAGGAGCTGTGTTAACCTGAGCCCATTTAAGTAAACCCTGCAACATGCTGTAATCACATGTATTCACATTAAAATGCTTTAAAAGAAGAAGAAAAATATTGAGTTTACATGGGAAAATCTCTACTTTATTATTGAATTCATAAAGCGATGTATGACCAGCATCGGTTAGGATGGTAACAAAAATAGTACAAAAAACAACAAACAAACAAACAAACAACAACCACCTTTATCTCTCTGTTAGAGCAGCCCAGGGCTGGCTGGCAGCCAGGAGCACGGAGCAAAGGGAGTGCAGCAGTGGAGCAGCAGAGCAGGGGCAGCTGCAGCCAGGAACTCCTGGCTGTGTCCTTCATTTGATTCTGAGATCCTTCAGCGCCGACTCCAGACTCTGAAACAGAAAATTGTTCACCAAGTGCTTTTTTTACTTCCTGAGGTGAGCAGAGCAGTGCAGACCCCAGACTGGGGGACCTCGGGGCAGGATGAGCATCATTCTGGGCATTGGTTACACTGAGCTGGGGCTAAGGAGGGACTGATGTGGTCGGGGGTCTCAGGAGGGCCTCACCTTGACGTCCCAGATGCTCATGCCGCCATCCATCCCCGTGGTGCAGAACTGTGAGCAGTTGGCTTTGCCCCCTGCCAGCACGGAGATCTGGCTGTGGAGCACAGGGATGAAAGGTCAGACTGCAGCCCCAGACCCCCCCGCCCCTCCAAGGACCCCATTAGCACCTGATGCTGTTCTTGTGCACTGTATCCAGCGCAGCGTTGGCCGTGTCGGAGCTCGCCTTCTTATCCAGGTTCTGGAAGCGCTCGCGGGCAGTGAGGCCACGCTGGGAGCTTTGCTTGGGGACGTCCAGCTTCCCCCCAAAGCTCAGCGTGCCTGGGCCCTCCTCATAGGTGAACAGCATGGGGTAGCAGTCATGGCCCTGGGGGGGAAGTGGTGGTCCTGCTCAGAACCACCCAGCGTGGTGCCCAACCTCAGCCCAGCCCAACTCACCGCGGCCACCAGGCTGCTCTCAGTGATGAAGGTGACGGCCAGGAGGGGAAGAGTCTCAGTGCAGAGGGAGGCAACGCTGATAGGGAGGGACAAAGCATGAGCAGTGAGCTGAGGCCCTGCTCAGCCCAGTGCAGCTCATGATATGGGAGTGGGGCTGTGATGCTGCAAGGAGAGGCTGTGCCTCCTCCTGCACCCAGCTCCACTCAGCCCTTCACACCCACCCCAGCTCCATCCCAACTCCACCCATGCATTATTTTGGGGACCATCCAGGCTACAGAAAAACAGCTGCCCTCCCAAACCTGGGCAGCCACAAATCACCGTGTAGCTCACCCCATCCCAAAAGCTTTCCCAGGTTCCCCCTAAATCCTCCCTGCAGTCCCAGCCCTGCTTACGCCATCTTCTTGTTGGCATCTGCGAGGCAGAGAGTGCTGTCGTGGCTCACCCAGGCCACACGGTTGCCACTGGCTGAGAAGCAGATGCTGTGCACCCACCCACAGCTGCTGCTCGACTCAAACATCAGCTCCCCAAAGGGCATCTTGGAGCCCCATGGCGTGGGGCTGGGCCGCTCCTCCACCTCCTTGATGTAGGCTGAGAAGATCCTGGGAGGGAGGAGACCACCACAGAGCAAGCTCCATCCCTGATCGCCCCATACAGCCCTGTGTTATCCCTGGGGTTCCCCCTTTGCCCCTCACCGGCACTTGAAGTCGCAGGAGCCAGCAGCCAGCAGCACGTTGTTGGGATGCCAGTCCAGGCTGAGCACTGTGGAGCGGATGGGCTTCTTGATGTGTTTGCACACCCACCTGCAGGGAGAGGAGTGTCGGTACTCCCAAAGCCCCCAGGCACACCGCAAGGCTCTCAGACCACTGTCTGGGGGTGGCTGGGGCCTCCAGGAACTGCCCTTGGCTACCAGCCTGTGTCAGCAGCCAGGCCATGGGGACAGTGCTGTGTCCCCAGCTGCTGGGTCATGCAGCACCTCTCTCCACCTCTCCATCAGGTTCCTCCATCTCCTCTCTGACTCCCCTATCTCACCTCTACCTTCAGTCCATCATCCATCTACCGCCCCTCCATCCCTCTCCCCCACCTCTCCATCCATCCAACCATCCATCTCCCCACACATACACCTTCTTCCCCTCCATCCGTCCCCACGCAGTGCAGGATGGTGGCCTCAAGGCCGCTCACCAGTCATTCTCCTGCTCAAAGTAGCAGATGGAGATGAGCCGGGAGCCGCTGCCCACAGCAAACTTGTTCTCCTTGGGGGACCACTTAACACAGCGGGCGGCCCGGTTGATCCTCAGGATGACCAGGGTGGGTTTCCAGACGTTGCCCTTCAGGGTCCAGACGTAGGCATTGCGGTCGGTCCCGCATGTCACCAGCCGGTTGCTCTCAGGAGCCCAGTCAATGCCTGGAAGGCAGAAGGGGGTGGGCAGTGATGTGGGGGGAGCCGTGCAGATGGGGACAGGGCACGAGGGGATGGAGGCCATCTGAAGGTGGAGATCTGGCTGCTCTCTACCCCCAAGTCCTTCTCTTCTCTCCAACACTTCTGCAGTCTTCTCATCCCATCCCTCTTGCCATTTCCCATCCCATCTCTGGGTGCCTCTGACACACTGAACTGGGACCAGGAACACTGGACACAACCCGCTCTCTCCCCCACAGTCCCTGTCCCGAGGCCACCAGTGTCACCGAATGGGGTTGGGATAAACTTCAGGGCACAGCCACCTACGTCCCCATCCATCCCCAGACACTCACCTGTCACCTGCCCGTTGTGCTCCTTCAGCTCGTGCACCTTGCTCCACTTGGCCCCGTCCTTGCGGTAGATGTGCACCTCATGGTTATTGGGGCAGAGTGCGATCTCTGTGGGGTGAAAGCAGGTCTGATGACCCCACACTTGCAGGGTCAGCCAAGGCTCGATGCATCCCTGTCACACACAAAGCCCTTCCCATGCCCAGGGTCCCAATGGCACAGGAGGGATCCATCCTGGTGCTGGGCTCTGCTGCAAACTGTGCTGGGCAGAAAGGGCAAACCCCCAAACCCCACAGCTCAACATCCCCTGTGCCCCAGTCCCAGGGCTCTGCTGGGAGGGATGGGTTGGGATGTCTGTGGGTGTTTGGCGCCCGCTGGCCCCATCCTGCCCTGCACAGCAGCCCCATCACAGAAAGCCCTTTTTGTTCTCTTCCACATCCCCCATACGTGGCCGGGAAATGCCATCGGCCATGAATCACTGGCTCTGCTCCACTCCCTCCCTTGCAGTGGGACTGAGGGGGTGTGAGCAAGGAAGTGGGACATATCCTAAGCTGACCCCAAAACCCACCTGCACGGCAATACCCACTGCCCCAAACTCAGCTCCATGCAGAACCTGCCCCATGCAGGGGACATCGCTGCAGTGCGGACATTCGGTCCTGGCATGGATGAGATGCCCACCCCCAAAATTATGCTGTCAGTGCTTTGGGCTGTCTGTAGAGGTTTGGGGCTTGGGTACTTACGGGTCCGGTCCTTATTCCAGGCATGGCAGCTGATGGGCTCCAGCAGGAAGCTGTGGTAGGCCATGGCGTGCGGGCTGGGAGGATGAGAACGCTGTTGGGGGACAAACCCAATGAGGGACCCCTTTTCCACAATCTCCACAAACCCCTTGTTGGTATCCCTGGGAGCTCGGAGCTCAGAGCCTGCTCCAGAGAAGCTGACGGCTGTTCTGAAGAACTGAGATTTGGGGTGAGATGTCGGAGGGGACGGTGCTGTCTCAGGGCCAGGCACCCCACGCTGAGCATCCCACAGCCGTGTGCCACATCCCGATGGGTGCCACGTCCCAAGAGCACCATCTGTGCCCCCACCCTGATCCCCCCCAGCTCTGGGGCTGGAGAGAGGCAGGAGGAAGCCGTGAGTGCACCGATGACACCGCGATGCAGGAAGCTGCCCTGGGACGGCTTCCAGGGACTTCCTACCGAAGGCCCTGGGTGGGTGTCCCAGGACCCTGCTGCCACCACCACCCATCGCACCCCCAAAGGCACATCCCCTCCCTCCGGCTGTCCCTACAAACCACGCGGGGCCGGAGGCGCTCAGGGCTCGCTCCTTTCCAGCTCTCATTTAGGAAGAGCCAAAGCCTGGCGGCGGAGACGCCTCCGTCCCATCCATGAGTAATCCCTTCCCCTGCCGCTGCCAGAGCGCTGCGGGACGGGGCGGCACCGCGGAGCTGGAAAGGGAGCGGGTGCCCAGCGCGGCTGTGCGGGTGTGGGGCTGGGGGAGGAGTGGATTGAAGGCCCCGGGCAGCCTGAGCCGGTGGGGGGCAAACAGCCCACGGCCGGGGGTGGGGTTGGGGGGGCTTTGAGATCCCCTCCGAGCCCAGCGTGCTGTGACCCTATGATTGGGCAGCGCGGGGTAAAATCGATGCGTGGGGATGCACCGCAGAGATGTGGAGCGGAACGATGCGTGCTGTGGCACCACTGCGGCCACCGGCACCGGGCTGAGCGGCATCGATCTCCTGCTCAGACAGTTCTGGGCCATGAAATGCGCCGTGGGGCAGCGGCGGTGCTTTTTGGGGTCGGGTTGGGTGCTGGGAGCTGTTTGCTTTCCCTCCACACGCTTCGTGCTCACCCCCAACCCCGCGGGGAAGGGCTCAGTCGCAGCCGTCAAAGCGGGAGCGGAAGCGTTCGGTACAAACAACAAAAAAAAAAAAAAAAGAAAAAAAAAAAAAAAAAGAACTTTTTGGGCTGCGCGGGGAGCGGTCAGCACTGCGTGCTCCGTTCCCGTCCTCCTGCAGCCCTCACGCTGCTGCCCCGGGCACAGCGCTGCAGGCAGGGCACCGCGGCCCCCCGGGCTGAGGGTCTGAAAGGAGGGAGAGGGGTTTGGGATTGGTGCGATTGGGCCCGGGGCTGCTTGCTTGGCTCCACCACCGGCCCTGAGCTCAGAGCCGTGGGAGCTCAGAGGAGATAACCAAGCCCAGATAACCAAGCCCAGATAACCAAGCCCAGATAACCAAAGCCAGATAACCAAAGCCAGGCGGGGGCCGAGTGGAGCAGCGCTGGGTTCAGTTGTGCTGCGCCTTCTGTGCATCATCAGAGCAGAGACCCCCTGGCACATCCCCGTCACCCCAAAGCCTCCATCCATCTCTGAGGCCAAAGCACGGAGCCCGGCGTGCCCCCCTGCTCCCCGTGGTGCTGCGGGCTGTCATCAGCCTGCTGCAGGGGACCCCCATCCCCACGGCACCCCTGTGTTGGTCTGGGTGCACCCAGAGCCGGCGTGGCCCTTAGGGAGGCATCGCCACCCCTAAGAGAACAGGGCAGCCCTCACCTCTTCCTCGTATGGAGCAGCGCCCCGAGGAGAGGGAGGGCCCACAGCTCCGTGGGCACCACAGCCCCAGCACTGCCAGCGGCTCTTCAGCCTCGGGGCCACGAGAGCAACACCCAAGCGTGGAAATAAGCGTCCCAAACACAGAGACAAAGCCACGAGCGGTGAGCCCACCTCCATCCCCAACCCCATCCCAACGGGGTTTCGCCCCCTCCAGCTTTTGGCAGCGGGGAGCTGGGTGCCCCACAGCCCACTCTCCCACTCCTTACCTGGCAGAGCAGGGCAGGGCAGTTCGTGGACTCTGGGCAGTCGACACGAACAGCCAAGCCCGGGCAGAGCGCAGTGAGCACTGAGAATTGCTGGCTGCCCCGCCGAGGCAGCTCCACTTCCCTTTTCCTCTCTGAGAAATGCAACCACTTCCTTACGTGGGCGTTGGGGGAGCGCAGAGCAGCTCGGCAGCCGCCCTGCCCTCGTGTGCTGCCGGCAGCAGGCCTCCCCGGCACCGGGAAGCACCAACGAAGCGGCGCCCATCCGTGGGGCAGCGCCGCCTCCGTGGCCGTGGGACCCCGCTGTGCCCGGAGCTGAGCAGGGATGCCTGCTGGTTTTGCATCCCGCTGAGCCCACGCTCACCCCATGCGTCCCTCCTTCTATCTCCTGCTTCACAGCCATCTGGTTCGCATCCCTTTCCCTGCAGAAGCTCAAGTCCTGATTGTAAAAGCCGGGAGGGCTTTGGTTTCAAGGCCCTGCAGTGAGCAAGGTGAAGTCATGCACAGAAGGGTGCATCGCCCCTCATACTGATCACAGCATCCCCCGGGGAGAACAGGGTGCTGCGGGTCTCCCCGCTGCAGGAGGGCTGGAGCTGTCACTGTGGGTATCCGTGCCTCTGCCTGCTGCACGCAGTGAGCATCGCCTGGGTTTCTCCAGGGCTCAGCTGCCCATGGAGGAGGAAACCAGTGCTGGGGTGATAGACCAACCCAGCTCAAGGCCTGGATCAGTTCCCTAGCTGCTTTCCCTTCATTTCCTTACAGGGAAAGTTCCTCCCACACCCACTGCTGCTCTCAGAGAGCTCGGGGGCTCTGAGAAAGGCTGGAGATGAAGCCTCAGTGCACTGACACGGGAGGCATCAGCTGTCAGACAGTGCAGGAGGTGCACAGCTCCCACCTGCGCACAGCGCAGATTTAAGCTCAGTTATTTGAGCGGTGGTTGTTTACATTCCCCTCGCTCTGTCCTTCTCTGACATCGGTATCTCCAGCCCGGTTTTGATCTGATTGCTGGTGTACACGTTTCTCTCTCAGTAACCCTGGGCAGTTTCACCCAGTGCCAGTGTCACTGCATGGAGCAAATGCTCCTTTTAGCTTCTCAGGCTCTTTCATGCAGAACAAGGCGACATTTAGAGGTCCATTTTCTCCACTCTCTCACTAGATGCTTTTCTCCTCTCTCCTTTTATGTTATTTGTGCCATGCATTTCAGCATGTAGATAGTTTTTAAACACCACACTTTCAAAAGCAACTTCAGAAGAAATGTGTCTGCACAGAGGAACAAAGCCAAAGCCAGGCTCCCCTGTTAATCCTCCACGGCTGGCAGCATCACTTTGATCCAGAAGACATTTAACTCCATTCTAGCTGATAAACCCAGTGCCACCCAAGTCACTGCACACAGCAATCACCAGGCTGCAAGCTGAGTAAGCAGTTGTTACTCTACATTTATAAGGGAGAGGAAATTGCAAAGCTATGCTTGACTGCCAAGGGAAAAGGTGGAAGATGAAAGAAAAGCAGAAGGAACTGACAAAAAGTGCTCTGCATGCAACGAACCTAAATTGCACCTAAAAATGATGCACCTCCATAAGGCACAAAGTTTGCTTTCAGAACAGTTGCCAGCTCTGCATTCTGCCCTTCCCTCTCAGTCACTCAGAGCTGAGAAATGAGCAGGGGGTGATGCAGCACTCTTGTTCCAGAGGAAGTGGTGACACTTACTCACTGGGTTGTTGGTTTTTTTTAACATACTTCTGCATTTTCAACAGAAATGACAAGGTCTCAGACCTTATAAAGCAATGCCTTGAGCCAGAAAATCCCCCTCCCGAGCACAGCCTGAACCAAGCTCAAGGCAGTGGTACAGGGAACCTTAATTAGACCATATGAAGAAAGTGAGTTATGTGCAAAGGCCTCAGCACACCACCCAGGCTCAGAGCTGAACTTCAGAGGACTCACCTGGAGACAAAGGATCAGTGCAGAACCAGAATTTGCTGTTACTCCTGTTAAATGTGCTTTGTTACTCCACTGGTCATTACAAACAGAATTTTAAGGGCTGAGCACTCAGCTCCAACACGACATGCAGACCTGTGTAATGTCACAGGCTTACAAAGTGATTTGCTTTGCATCTGTTGTCCCTAAGATCTGGATTTTTGCCTTACTGTCCACACTTAACCTTCCACACTGCACCCTGCGCTGTGAAAAGGCTTTGTACAAATCCTAAAAGGCAGATAATTCTGGTCATCTAAAACTATGACCCGCTACACAGACAATGGAAAAGGCATTCGGGTTAATTTGCTGTCATTACCATTCTGAATGCCAGGCAGACAGAACTCAGAGTCAGCAGGACAGAACTATTCCTCCTCCAAAATCATCACCTCAAAGGAACAACCCTCTGAATGAAGCCCAGCTCAGTCTTCACATCCAGACCATCACAGCTCCAGGTCTTCATCTGCCAACTTTAAGCAGCACAGTAAAGATGAACTCTTCCTGTTCTGAGGCCATAAAATACCAGGTCAGGATTTCTATGCTCTCTGAGATCATTCCTACAACATCCCTTTTTTAATCACTCTTAATGGGCATCAAAACACAAAGAATGTTTTTCTTTTTTTTATTATTATTATTATTTCTAGCAGACAATTTACATAAAATTCCCCTTTTAAGTTAGTGATTCATAACTTCCTGCAATAAACTACTTAAGGAGCAGCTTTGGTAAAGAATGGAATGAAACAACCAACCAAAAAATAAAAAATTTAAAATTTAAAAAAAAAAAAAAAAAAGAACAATCACAGCTGATTTTGAAACCAACACAATTCACCAAATTTAGATTCAAAAGAAAATCTGCCAAGCCGTTCTTTCTCAGTGTTTCCAAATATTCCACCTTTCTCCTCCCTCCTCAGGTTTGTGCAGACGTGGGAGCTGCGTTCTGTCAAGCAGTTTGTCCTGCTAGATGCTGGAAATCCATCTTTACATGATTCGTAGACCTTGAATAGAGGACTCTAAGGTCTTGGAAGAGAGAAAATCGTAATCACAAGGTGCTGAGTATGCAGTGTTAAATAACTCGTTGTAAAGGCTGATGTTAAGAAGAAAGGAGCAATACACAAGGCTTGAGATGACTCTTATTCAAGAGCCAGACAGCACTATAAGCATTCATTTCCAACTCACACACTCGGACCAACAGTTCCACCCTCTCCCTGCTGAAACAGCATTAAAACAGTTCACACGTGACCTCAGTTTCTCATTTGGCCTCTACCCCCATCAAAGCATTCTGGCATGATATAATGTAAATAATGATTGTCCTAAAAGCCAGCGTTGGAGGTTTTCAATACAGTGCTTATTGTATTTTGTAATTGTTTGAGGTAACTATGTACTACCCCAATAAGTTAATTAGAGATGGCAGGAGCATGTTCTGCACAAAGACAGTGAACAGAGTCCAAAGGGGTGGGAACAAGGAGAGACACTGAGCCTCGTCATATTAAAAGCTGTTCTACAGCCCGACTGTGGCTAAGCACAGGTTGGAGAAGCAAAGAACTAGTGGGATTACTGCAGGTACAGCAAGCAATTTCATTAAAAAAATAAGTCTGGATCAGTACCATCTGCTAGGCAAAACATCTTTGCATTTAAGCTGGATCCTGGCTCTGCCTTGCTCATGGAGTTCACTAATGCTCCAGGTATTCCAGTCTGCATTTCCTATTACCTGCTAGCAAAGCTCAAATTAGGGCTGCGCCCCAGAAACTGATGCTAGAGATTGAAAAAGTAATCACTGCAAGCAGTTCACATAAACACAGCAGCAAAAGCATACCTTGAAGTCCCAGATGGTCATCGCTCCATCAATGCCAGTGGTGCAGAACTTACGACAGTCCCGTTTGTCTATCTCATAAATAGACACCTGGCTGAAAGCAGAGAGCGACAGCTGTAAGGCAGACACCCATCCCAGAGAGACAAAAAGTCTGGGCTGAAATCAACTCCTACTCTTCTAAAGGGAGATGTAAGTATAGCAGAGCTTATGCTAGATTTTTGGCTTCAGGAATATAAGCAGAGAGAGGATGCTGAAAGCCCTTATCACTCAATGGCTGAAGACTAAACATTTTCTTCAGACAAAGACAGTTTGCTTCAGAAACGTTAGCATCTTCCAGGCTCACACACTTTTAAAATGTAAGAATATTTCAGTCAATTAGCTTGAATCAACCCTTTTTGATGAATAAATTAATAGGGAAATAACATCAGAAATAAGAAGCTGATATGTGAATTCCTGTTCCAGGTGAATTCTCCTAACTGCGTTTTGTGGTACGACCAACCTCTTGTGAATTCTTCACATATTTGATAAGATAAACTGCATTCAAGTTACAGAACACATTAAACACGCGCTAACAGGAATAGCATGCATGCAATGTTAATAATTAACTTTACCAGCAT
The DNA here is from genome assembly GCA_035772895.1 of Perdix hodgsoniae. NCBI lineage: Eukaryota > Metazoa > Chordata > Aves > Galliformes > Phasianidae > Perdix > Perdix hodgsoniae. Next base: position 6,530,760 of record JAPSGF010000014.1, on the reverse strand, counting down.
CCACAATTCCCAGAAACACACAGGTTTTAGTGAAAGGCTGGAATGGATATGGGATACCAGCAACACCCATCTGCTACGGCAAATCCGAGCTCTCACAGGTTTGTGGTACATCCTGTGAAACCGAAGCGATGAGGAGCACTCCTTGCCCTCACTTTGACAGCCAAGACACTCACGTTATACTGTTTTGGTGCAGAGTCTCCAGGGTAGTGTTACGATCTTCTGTAGTGGCTCTTTTATCCATATTTCGGAAGCGCTCCATAGCAGAAATATTGCGCTGGATGCTCTGTTTTGGAATGTCCAGTTTCGAAACGAAGGTCAGCAAGCCACGGTCATCACAGTTAAATAGCATGGGGCAGCAATCATGGCCCTGCAACCACACACCGTGAGAGCATGTGAAGACCCAGAGTTTCTCTTGTCCTGCTGTTGTTAATTGCAGGAATGTAAAGCTCGACACCATGGAAGATCTTGCTTATTGCTAACTTCACAACTCATGGTGTTTTTCTCACTCTCCAAAACACTACAACACTCCACAAGGAGAAAATAAAGACACTTACAGCTGCTACCACGCTGTTCTCAGAGACGAATGATACGCTCAGGAGTGGAAGGAATTCTGTTTTCAGCTGCGAAACCCTGAACACAAGAATATTTGTTAAGGACTTCAGTGAAACCTCTCATCTTTGGTTCCAGCAAAAGATAAGAGACAATTCCCAGACAAGGATTAGTGGAATAGAATTTAGTGGAGCTCAGCTGTCCCAATGTGACACCAGAAGGCCGAAATCCATCACATTCCAACCCCCCCCCCTTCACCACCCCCCTCCCAAAAAAACAGGTTTAAATTCAAGAGGCTATTAGTTTGATCTACAATATGAAGCCACTTGATGTTTCAGTCCTCAGCATCAGCTCTTCAGGAGGAAAAAGTCTGGGTGTTAAATTAGGCCAATTTTTGTAATAAATGAGAAAGGAATTCTAGAACAATCTATACTTAGTGATATCCTTAGCCAGTTACTTACACAGCTAAGGCCATCAGAATTGAAACTCAAAGCTAGCACAGCAATACCTGGATGATCCACCTGTGCTACCAAAATGCACACGCAGTCTCTTCCTTCTTAGTTAGAAAACCACGGAGACTGAGAAGTTCTTAAGATCAAGGAGGAACTGTTAATTAAATACTTTGATGGATTGGAAGCAAGTGATTGCATCCACTGAAGACGTCTTAAAAGAAACTTGAATTATACAAAATATAGAATTGTAAGAATCTACCTTATTTATGTAGGCCTCAAAGAGACTCCTATAGCATACAGTAAACTGGAAACAGCAGTCCCAGCTTTCCTCTTGCTGCTGCAAGCACAACATTGCAAATACTGCTTCCTTCTAATGTCCAACATGGCACAGTTAACAGAAAGAACATACTTACATCATATTTTTTGAAGCATCAGCAACTGACACAGTGCTATCATGGCTGACCCAGGCTAGGCGGTTACCACTGGCAGAAAAGCTGACACTGTGCACCCATCCACCACTGCCAGCACCCCCAAATTCTGACATCAGCTGCCCAAAAGGCATTTTGGAGCCCCACGGTGTACTGGCAGGCTTCTCATCCACTTCTTTGATGTAAGCAGAAAACACCCTGCAAACAAATGATTTCTACATGAACAAAGACATAAAAAAAAACCCAGCTGGCAGCTGCACATACATTTCACATTGGAAACAACTGGATGCTTTCTAATTCTCCCAAAATAAAATAGTACAGTGTCTTTTAACAGTAATCCACACAGGCTGGGAAGTTTCAGTACACAGAGAGAAAGCAGTAGCACAAGGGTGTAATGCAGGTTGCTTTCTCACAAATGCTTCCTTCTTTCCTAATCTCTCTACTTGTTTCCAGAAGATGGCACAAAAACACACAACGTCCTTACATATTTTTGCTGTGCTAATTTCCCTTTCATCCTTCTGCAATGCTATTAACTCACGGAGTCAATTCTCCAGTAAGAGAAAAACCCAGAGCTACCACACATAATGATGTTCTTAGACAGACTAATAGGAAATCACCCGCTTTTTAAGAACGTTCACTTTTTAGCAGGATTTCAAAGAAAGAAAATGGATGTTCAGCTGCCAGCACAGGGGCTCTGAACCACCTCAATCTGGCTCCTTATGGAAGGAGTGCTTTGAAAGCACAAAATACCACAGTGTTTTTATGTTGTTTTTCTTTTTCTTTTTTCTTTTTTTTTCTCCAGCACTACAGTTTTCAAGATATGTTTAAATAGAAAGCCCTCCTCCTTCCATCAGATTCCTTCTGCATGATTCAGACGTGCCACAATATGGTGTTCCCAACTGTTGCCATGGAAGTTACTAGCACGTCACAGACATAGGATTAGAGTCCATTGAAGAGGAGAAGCAAGTGAGTGGTGCCATACTACAGCCAGAGGGATGTTTCAGTAAGAAGGAAAAGCAGCAGTCAAACATTCACGGCTGCAGCCAAACTAAATGAAACTGTTTTACAGTGAATTGAAGGAAAAGTTGCTTCCCATACCACCACCACCCTATTTTTTACTTTTAATCTTCTAAGTGTGGAATATGGACTTCAAAAGGTGTCTATGTTCAGTTTATTCCAATAAAGCTGTTCATTTGGAATGAGAAGGGTTTAACTGCAGCTATATTAGGTACAGATTTTCAGGGAATTAAGTAAGAATTTATGCTCAGCTCTATCAGTTTAAATATAATTTAACGATAATCCTTCCAGAAACTTAATAATATAGAGCCACCAGAAAGGATGGTTCTCTTAATGTATGGAAATAGGACAAGAAGTTTAAAGCAGCAGCCTTTGACACAAGGCAGAAAAATCATCCCTAAGTAGTAAGAGACCTTGAACAGAACTGTTGGCAAAAAGAAAATCTTTTTGCTTATTGAAGTCTCCCTCTCAGAACCACCTCAGCTTGAAGGCCCCAGCCTTCAAAGAACATTGGGAAATGACTTTCATTCCCATAGCAACATTGTTCCAGCAAGAATATGCAATTATCACTCGTGCTGTTAGCTGTATATATCATATACAAGCACGTATTTCTAAAGACAAATGTAAGGGGAGCTCATCTAGGGCCAGCCTCCAAAAAACTGCTGAATATCAACCTGAAATCTCCTCTGCCCTCAATTTTTTTTTCAAACTGCCACTCAGTTGTTTATTAGCTGGCAGTGCCTCCAGCAGATCCATTTCCTAGTCTTCTCCAGAAGCACCTACCAGAACAGATGCATACTTCAGCCCAGACACGTTTCTTATCTTTAACTGTAACATAATTGCATGTTCCCTAGAAGTGGAATTCTGGAGATCTTTAGTCATCATCGAGCAAAGACTATACTCTTCCTGAGCAAAGTCTGGAGACAAAAGAGCTGAAGTCCAAATGACAAGACATACACAGATCAGCTGCCATAACATCACAGTCCCAAGATGCTTTATGAACACACATGAAAAAATTTCCACGTGAAGAGCAGCTGCTTCTAGAAGATGAATGAGTACTTTACGCCACACTATTTTGGGAAAGGAAGCGAACACTTACACTTCATCTAATTAAAACTGGAGATAAGGCAGGAAAGGGAGACAACTCTCCTCCTCTTGCCCAGCTGCCATTTAACATCTCTGCTTACATAAAAAAGTAACAAAGGATTGACTTCAGATGCACGTCTTTTATTCTGAAACAAGGAATGCAACAGTCGGCCCCACCTCCCTCTCCCACTCCTTCTTAGTTATTCTTAGTACACATTTTGAAGCTTCAAAATTGCCCTGTTACATAAAGAAATTAAGAAAATAAGCTTTCATTATTATTCAAGGAACAAGTGATTAAGTAAAATATGAACTGAAGTCAATCACTGCGTACAGCTCCCCATGCAAGCTTCAGTGCAGTGACTCCAGTAAGCCAGCACAAAGCAACCTGCAGAACCCATCCCTCATGGTGCAATTTCTCAACCCCATCCATCTCAAACGTCAGTCTGCTCTGCAAAAATGGTGCTTTGTTGCACTGAGTTTCAGGTGAATCAACTCCTTGACTTAGCTTACCACATGCAAGAGTGGCAAGGCTAGCACAGGCAAAGTGAATAAGCAACCCAGAGAAGAGAAAGGTGAGACACCTCCTCTGCAAGCTGCAGCACTAGGATATTGCTTTCTAAACTCTAATGAGCAATGGTACATTTCTACCAGATAGCATCTGTAAGCCTGATTTCAGACTAAAAGCCCAGTACTCATTATACCTTTAATAGCTGTACTTCCATGCTCTGCTACTAAAGAAACTCACCAGCTCATTAAACTCAGTTGTATCCCCCAAGAGACAAATGCTAGCAGCCCTAAGCATTCATGCAGCAGCACCAAAGTCAGTGTCTCTTAAGCTGGGTATTTTATTTTGGTAACAACATCATGATGTGATGAGCTGCCTTCTATTCTGATAGCAAATGCACAGTCATCATGCCTGTGCTTCTCACTCGAACAGTGAGCCAAACTCATTCAGAGATGCTTTATTTTCTCCCACCTGCACTTGAAGTCACAGGATCCAGCAGCCAGCAGAACATTGTTGGGGTGCCAGTCCAGGCTGAGGACAGTAGAACGAATGGGCTTTTTAATGTGCTTGCTCACCCACCTATGTTAAAAAAGATGAGATTTTTATGTAAATATTTTACCTACTTCTCAAAACCCAAGAAATACACCTCAAAAACATCACCTCTCATCAATGACTAAACACAAGCTTTGCTAGAAAACTCACATTATGCGCAAGCCTTGCATATTTTATGTACTGTCTATGAACTTCATGTGGTTATCTTAATTAAAGTTTTAAATACTACAAACAAAATCACATCAAATATGCAACTCTTCCTCTGAATCTAATTCATCTTCTAATTTATGTTTATAATACATCAGACTGAATTCCTTCACATGAATTTTGCACGGTAATTGCTTGGTTCCTTCCATCTTGTGAACAAGAACTCAGTTTTGGCCACGGTGTTGAACTGAGAAGCATTATTCTGTTACATTATTTTGGTACATCCTCTCCTGCTTCTTCCAGCTCTTTTAGTGTACAACAGCTATCAAATCCAACACATAAACGGGTGACCTCCAATGATAAGGCCAATGTCTGTATCTCAATTATCTGAAGTACATAAAAAGTGGTCCTATTGTTGAATGCATTAACACTAACTTAAACGTGTCTCAGCAGATTGAATTTGTTTGAACTGTTTACAGAGTAGTGGGGAAATGTGTTATTCACTGGATGGCCTTTGGGATGATGGTGGTTTTTCTTTAAATTACTTCCATCAGCAGTTCTAAGGGTCACATTAAAAAGTGTCTGTCTTCACCACAGGAGAATCTTGATTCTTCTACAGACAAGTGAGGCAGAGAAAACATTAATAACTGAATATACTGGAAAGCAAAAAAGTCCTAAATAGACTTTAAAGTGAATTTTGCAGATGGTCTCTTTGTTTAGCATCTCCACATGGACACTGTATACAGAATGGTGGGAAGAGACACCCATGTTTTCACAAATGTTTATGCAAACCAAACGAATGGATGTGTAACATACTGATTTCACCTACAGGTGATATGGTAAAATGTAGCTCCAATACATATAGCTACAGACATAGATCTCTTAAAGATCAGAAGCTCCAACTTTCCAAAGATAATATCAGTGGTGGAAATATTTGTGATATTCCTGTCTGAGATCTATGAACTGTGATGAGAATAAATGACAGCATGTGGAACAGGTAAATGACAACCTTGAACATCTGCCATTGGACAATCCTGGAGATACCTGACAGATTTGAGTTCTTTATTGACAAGAAATGATCCAGTACAGAAGATACAAGACCAAGTTCTTTATTCAGCCAGGAAGGAGCGTGGGGCAGGAGGAAACAAGTGGTAAAGAGATGTCTGCTCTGCAGAAATTCTTGTGCTTTTAGAAGAGCAACTTCAGTTTCTGGCAGTCAAGGAGGATACACCTATGTCAACACATATAACCTGAAAACAGGCTAAGTCAAAGGCCTTTAGGTGCTACACTACAATAAAGAGGTAAAAGAAAGAACCTTTTCCCTAAAATGTAGAAGTCCATGAAAGAATGTTGAAGCCTATTCCTCTTTATTGCCAGAAGATTTTAGAATTAGTAAAATAGGGTAGCTATGCTAAGTGTAGAAATGCTGTCATGGCTTGAAGCAGTGATTGAGCACCTGGTGGGAAGGCAGGGCCAACCCAGGGGAGCTCAGGTGTGTGCAATGCATCTGAGTGGCTGGAAGGGTAGAATCAGGATCCACCCCTTCCCAGACCTCATTTAAGGGCTGGTAGTAAAGGCAAGGGGATCCTACTGAAGCTCTCTGCTTGCTGGAGGCCTTCCAAAGGTAAGCAAATTTTCTTCCTTTGTTTTTATGGCTACTGTATTTGGGCTTGACTTCGTTTGCTGGGGCCAAAGACTTTGCAGTTCTCCTCTGATTGCTGTACTTTCCATCACTAAGTGTTACAAACAGTAACTTAGTTACTGCCACTAAACTCCAGGCTTTAGCTTTCCCAGGCAGCCCTTACAGTATATACAAAAATCAAATAGCTCACCAGTCATTTTCAGATTCAAAGTAGCACACAGATATAAGCCGAGCTCCACTTCCTACAGCAAACTTATTCTCCAAGGGTGACCATTTCACAAAGGTGGCTGCACGGTTAATTCTCAGGATCACAAGTGTTGGTTTCCACACACCATCCTTCTGACTCCACACGTAGGCGTTACGGTCTGCACCGCACGTTACAATGCGATCGCTTTTGGGAGCCCAGTCAATACCTGCAATTCAGGCTTCACGTTAATAATATTTCCCATTTGCTTTACAGTAATTCAAAACAGTCTCACAGCCTTCTTTCCCCCAGAGACAGTTATTAGTCTTATGTTGGCGTTCCCCTTGCTCCCTTATTCTCCAGGCACCGTTTTAAACTGTTATGGATATCAGTTCTTCCATCCAACCTTCAGCAAAGCTGTAGATCCCAAATTCTGAGATTCAGAATAGAGAATCTGCTCACTGAGCAAGCTAGTTCAACAGCTCGCCAACAGGTGGAGCTCTGCAGGCTGGCTAAAATCCAGCCACAAACCACTGACTTCTGCATAAGGCCCATCATGAGCAGCTGAAACCCAGCAATACTGAAGCCATGCACAAGCATCTAACATCTGTTTGATCTAAACGTTTAGCTAACAAGATGTTTTTTTCAGTCAGCAGGTATTGATCCTTACGTACCGTTTTAATCCTTAGACTTATTACATGCCTGTTTAAGCTGTGCCATGAGAAAGTCTATCAAGTACACACAGAATTTTAAAAAAATCATAGAATACAACAAGTCAAAACCTTTGATAAACTTGCTATTGCTTCTTTCCCTTTCCTATGCGAAGGAGGATGTTCTCAACTGGAAACTCTCCTGGCAATATTATTTTTCATCCTTTCTTTAGTCCTCTTTGAGATGCATAGTGCAATCCTTCACTCTCCTGCCACAAAACTGTGCTTCAACAATTTTCCCTGTGTTCTGTATTAAAAACATCATTCAAGTACACAAACTGAAAAAAGGATTAGGGATTATCTGCACTAACTTGTATCACTTTGTTCACATATGATCTGCTTCAAAACAGGGTTATGCTTAAGAACTTCAGTTTTGAAGTGGTTGGTAATCTGAAACCAGAGTTACATGAGTCAATCTTCACTGCTTTTGAAAGGCAGATCACTGTGCCCTTTTTTTTTTTTTAGTTTCTGTCATTCCCACATCTCCCTTACATTAGCACCAGCGTTCTGATTCTGAACTTGCCTTAGATCTTCATTCACTCTGGCAAAGTTAAATTTTCTACTAATCTTCAAGACACAAGAAGGCAACATTAAAAACATTGTCCCTTATGATCAGAACTTAAGAGTGGCAGCAGCCTCCTGTCAGAGGCAACAAGTGGTTTGATAAGTCTATCTCCTGTGTCTAACCACAACTTAGGTCCACCCTGTAAGACAACTGCAGCATTTAGGATTCCAAAGGTATAAGCTATGCTGGAAAGCAGCATAAAGCTCTTTTGCCAAGTTATGAATACTTTGGCTTCTCTCTAACATCAATAGGTAAAAATAAAATGTAGAGAAAAGTCTCGGGGGGGGGGGGGGGGGGGGGGGGGGGGGGGGGGGAGGTACATCACTTGTAAATTCAACCCAAATGATCTCTCACAAAAGAGCAAGTGCAATTGTGCTCTGAATGTAAAAACCAGATCAACTGAATAAAGTTCCTGCAGAATGCTGTTAGGCAGACAGTTCTGCCATTAGTGAGCTGAGGATGGAATGTTGCTGTTTTGGGGCAAACTCTTTTATTAATTACTTCCATTTCCTTAGAGGATAAAGTCCTCATCAAAGTACCAAATGCACAAAAAAGACAACAGGACAATTTCATTTTTACACCCAACATCTTCTGACTTGCGGAAGCTCTTACACTTTTGTTGTGGATCCACAGATGGGTTTTCAGTAAAATATGCTCACTGTCTGCCCTAAGTTCAAGGCTGGTTGCTTCAAATGCAATTGTACTTCAGAACTGTCCTTTCTTTGTGTATGGGAACTGTTGAGTCATGGCCTGAAGCACTGATTGAGCACCTGGGAAAAGGACCTGGTCAGCTCTGAGAGCACAGGTGAAGGCAATTCCCTTGTGTGACAGGAAAGGGTGGAGCCTGGCTCTTAGACCTCATTTAAGGGCTGACTGTGGGGGAAGGATCTCTGGCTGGAGATCCCTCCCCTGTGGGGTTTTCCTTGTGAGCCCAAATCTTCAGAGACAAGTGAGCACCTTTTGTTTTCCTTTGTTACACCATCACATTTGTGCCTGTCCATCTGTTGTTATATTCCTGTATCACCCTTCCACTGCTTTATTCTTTTGGATTGTAGCATCTTGTAAGATCAAATTACAGCCACCAGTGAAGAAATGTTAAAATATCAAGAATCCAATCTTCTCCTGAAGGTGGCCAAAGCTGGGTTTCTTGCTGTCTTGCCTTTCACTTTGCAGTCAAGTCAATTCTCAAAGCTTTCCTCTGGCTTGAAAGAACTGCTCTTTCTGCTCACTGAGGATGCTACACAAACACTTCTCTGCATTAGCACTGGGAAAGGGAAGGACTGATTCCATCAGTATCTGTGGCAACTTAAAACATTTACCAACCTAAAGCCAGAGTACTGTAGCACAGGGAAAGGAGAAATGTATCAACACAGACTTGGTGAAATGAGTCCCTAAAAAATTATTTAATGCTGTCAAACCATGAACCAACAGGTCACTGCATGCAGGCCAGGAAAATGCTACAGAGTTCTCCATAAAGTGGAAATACCAACATATAAAGAGATCTGTTTACTGCAGGTTTCCTGTTCAAATGCTTGGCTGGGGGAAAGAAGGGTGCAGGGAAAACTGCTGCCTGGCACAGCATGCTCTTCACTTACCTGTAATGTGTCCATTGTGTTCCTTTAGCTCGTGAGCTTTTACCCACTGGCTCCCATTCTTCTTGTAGATGTGGACTTCATGGTTATTAGGGCTAATGGCAATTTCTTGAAGAAGAAAAGAAACAATCCATTAGTACAGAAAGCTTCTTTAATACCCTTTTACTTGGAAAAACCTCCCAGTCTAAAACTTGTACTCTGAACTTTCAGAGCATTACATAGGCTTTGTAAATCAAGGGCTAACATCCCTGCTAGATAATATCAAATAATGATGGCCATAACATGATTGTGAGCACACTGAACAGAAAGACAGCACACTTGGAATGTAACAATCCAGCTGCAGTAGAAGACTATACATAAAAAGAAAAGGCTGGGCTTGGGGCAGGGAAATAAAAGGTTAAAGAGTATGAGAGAGGTCATGAGGTAACAGACCAAGAAGAAAAACTTTCTGGGACCCCAGTAAGACTGGATTTGCTCACATGTCAAAGTTTCAAAAAAGGTTCTCAAAAAATCCAAACCAGATTTAGGACTGCAGCGTGCTTTTTGGATTATAAGTGTAGTGCTATGTATTTGACCACATCCTCCTTAAACGTGGTCCAGAACATCGCAAAATGAACCAGTTGACAGCACAGACAAAAGAGCAGTTGAAAAAGTAAATGAAAACATTACTTACGAGTACGGTCTCTGTTCCATGCATGGCAAGTGATTGGCTCCAATAAGAACTGATGTAGAGACATTCCGAGTTGAAGAGATTCCTATGTTGGAAAAGTTGGGGGGGGGAAAACTGAAAGGTGTAAAAAATGACAACAAAACACTTAAGTTCAATGGTTGTTAAAACAAAAATCAGTCTTCAGCATCTACAAAGGCCATTTCAGCTCAGTATGACAACTTATTTAGACAGTGACACATGCTCGGATTGAGACCTTTCCCTGTGTGCCCCAAGATCTCTAATAGGTGGATGAATTCAAACTGTCCTGCTAACTACAGCTAATTGCAATTGCTCTAAAAGGCTCTTACTGTATCCACATGAGGAAACATTCTTATGAAATCTAACACTAACACTTGAACTGTGGAATTAGAATACTTAAGAAATTTAGTGACATCTTGGTGAATTGATTTGAAATTCTGGTGTGTATTGAGGCTTGCTGCACTACAATGAAACTTTTTTTTCCATCTGTCAGGAGGCTAAACTGATGTGCTCAGATATGCAACTGTAAGCTGCTGATGTATTACTTGATAAAAACCATTTGTATGTATCCTAGGGAAAAATTACTAACATAGTAATTACTAATTCCTTCAAATTGATCCTAACACTTATCTGCTTTATGGCTTTCATCCTTGTGAGATTCGAACAGTGAGAGAACAAACAATCCTTTGGGTTTGTGAATGCTTTTTTTATAAAGCTAGACATTGAGTTTTTCTTTCAACTTACTGCTGAACATTTGCAGGTATTGCAAAGCTCTTTAAAATATCAGATCATATTTCTGTGTCTTGTGTTAATCAAGGACAGCATAAATGGATGGCAGGTTGCACTGTAACAACTCAAGGTCACCTGCAATAGCTGAAATGTGCACAGCTCAACATGCACCACTTGGATTTGTTGATTTCTTCCTCCTTTCATGTATTCCACTGTTTTTTGTAGCAGTTTATCCTCCCCTGATAGCACAGTGTCTGTCTGCCCCTCCACATACATCTAACAAGCACCATCCCTGTGATGTCACTCCAAGACATCCACACCCATTGCAGCCTGAAATTACAACATAGCCAAGTATGGCCATGTTAGCAGAGGGTGGAGACTTCAGGACAAGGTAGGAATTTGGAAGCAAACAGGAAATGAATGGCGGTCCCACAGAAACTCAGGAGTGAATGAGAGCTGAGTAACCCCTTATAGAGCTGAGCAATTGTAGCACTCCACCAGTTTAAGAAATATGCACAGAGCCCTGAGCAGAGATAGTACAGTACTTCACCAATGCAAGCCCTGTTATTATAGAGACATGATTTGTGGTTTCATTAAGTGCACTTAAAATAGAAACTTTGGCTAAATGAGCTTTAAGTCCAGTTCATAATTTTAACTGCCATAATTTTCTTAGTTCTAATAATCATATGCTAAAGATCAAATAAAGCTACTACATGCATGCAGCCCTAAGAAAAATGATTACTTATTTTTACTGATGTGAGAATGTTGACACAATCCAAGTTCTTCTGACCTTGGACAGCCATGGTTTGAGATTCCGTGTTAATATAAGCAAAACATGACTGCAAATTGCTTTTTCCCCAGTCTTGCTTTAGTACATGCCAACAATTCAGTAGCAGTGCATTTCCATATACAGGAAAAGTTGAAGAGCTCTACTACCAACAGGGAATGCTCAGCCTTTTTGACTCTTTCCAAATAAAATGTAGAACTATCCAATCTCTGCTGCCCAAGGAACGCAGCTATTTCCAAACACTTCCTAATACAGTCCACATGCCTTTCTCCACAGGTTGGCACTCTGTAAAACACCACTGTCCCATCCTAACAGCTCCTAGTTCAGAGATTTTTGCTCGCTAACCTACAGGCTGTTCCCAAAGCTTATACCTGCACAAGGGATGTGATGCATTCTTGTCCACTGAGCTTCTCAAGCACTACAGCTGGCAGCAAGCAGCTTGTTTGGGATTTGGTAATATTCATTAAGAAACAAGAGCAATGACAATCTCAAAAAGCACAAATTTTTCTTATCTGATTGTTGCAATATTACTTCCTTTAGGGAGATAAATACTGTAAGATCTTATTAAGATTTATTCTTTCTCAGCACAGAGCCCAGCTGAATGACTTGATACAACCAATGCATCATAAACCCCTCAGTGTTCTCCTGTCTGCCAATCTCAGTGTTTCACATAGGAAAGGCACTGTTGTGATAACTGTTACAGAATCACAGAATGGCCAGGGTTGGAAGGGACCTCAAGGATCATGAGTCTCCAACCCTCCTGCCACAGGCAGGACCATCAACCTCCACATTTAATATTAGACCAGGCTGCCCAGGGCTCCATCCAACCTGGCCCTGAACACCTCCAGGGATGGACGGGGCATCACAGCCTCTCTGGGCAGCTGTTTCAGCACCTCACCGCTCTCTCTGTAAAGAACTTCCCCCTGACATCCAACCTAAATCTTCCCTCCCTCAACCTAAAACCATTTCCCCTCATCCTGCTGTTATCTACCTTTTCAAAGGGTTGACTCCCCTCCTGTTTGCAGGCTCCCTTTAGGTACTGAAGGCTGCAATGAGGTCACCCCACAGCCTTCTCTTCTCCAGGCTGAACAAGCCCAGCTCCCTCAGCCTGTCCTCGCAGGGGAGGTGCTCCAGTCCCCGATCATCTTCGTGGCCCTCCTCTGGACCCTCTGTTAGCTCTTCCCTTTATTTTCCTTTCGAATGCAAACTAACTGTCCTTGAGTTTCAATACATGACGCAAGGGCTTGGTGGCAAAAGGACTCCTGCACGCTCAGCCCGCCCTTCCAGAGCACGTCTACCGCAAACACCCCCGCGCTGCTGCCACCTCTCGAGAAGCACGAGGCCACCCCTGGACGAGCAGCGAGGAGATGCCTCCGAATCGCATCTCCGCCCGTCCGCGCACCCTGTCGAGCAGCCGGCTGAGCGCCGCCTCCCAGCGCCGGACCCCCAGCGCTCCGCTCCCGTCGGGGCGGCGGCGGCACGGGGCGGGCGGTGCCGGCCGGCCCACGCAGGTGAGCGCTGCCCCCAAGGACGGAGCCGCCCCGCCCGCTGAGCCGGGCGCAGGGCCGGGCGAGGGGCCCGCAGGCCGCGGGCCGGGGAGCCGCCATCCCCCCCTTGGGCGCCCGGGCTGCGGGCGGGCGGACGGCCGCTCCTCGGGGCCGGGACTCACCTGAGGCGGCGGGGGCGGAGCGGGGCTCGCGGACTCTGGGCAGTCAACGCGACTCCGCTCCGGGCGGCGGCGGCGGAGGGGAGGGGCGGGGGGGCGGCCCGGCACTGACAAGGGAGCCAGGAAACGCGCACTGCGCCTGCGCGCCGCCCGCCGCCCAGCCTCCCGCCGCGGCTTGCGCACGCGCCGTGCTGCGGGGGCGGGAGGACGCTCTGCGCTTGCGCGGAGGGAGGGAGGGAGGAATGCGGCGCGCGCGCGCCGTGCCCCCGCCTCACACAAAGGAGGCGGTTGGGCGGGAGGTGCGTGCGCGGTGAGGGGTTGGAGCAGTCACGTGGTGCTGGGGAGTTGAACGTGGTGGAGCGTGTGATGTGCGAGGGGAAGCGGTGGAGCCTGGGGCTCCTCAGGGGCGGCAGGTGGAGATCTCTGCCTGTGGGGTCACTGGGGTGTGGAGGAGCTGCTGGTGCTGCGTGTCCTGAGCCGTGCTGGCCTTGGGAGGCGTTCAGCTGGGGCTGTAAGGCAGGAGCTGCTGTCTGTTGGCTGGGTGAAGGGCCTTCCTGAGCAGCACTGAGCGCTGTGTCCTCCTCTCCTGCTGCATGGGGAGCCTCATCCTGCTCCTGATCCCTCTGAGGAGCTCCTTGGGCTCTCGTGCTTTGGCTCCTGTAACGCTTGGCTTATAAACCCTGCTGGCAGCAAGGCTTTGTGACCCGAAACATGCCAAGTCAGGCTCGTATCTCGTAGGGAGGTGAGCAGCTCTGAGATACGGCCCTGCTGCTCTTCGCTGTGAGTTTAATTTCTGCTCTGAGGAAAACCATCTGTAAGCAACTGCAGGGGAACAAGGTGAGCTGTGTCCAGTGCATGGCTTTGTTCTGAATGAGTTGAGCCCCTCTCATCTCCATCTCTGGCAGTGTAACGGCTTGCAGATGAAGATAAGGCAACATGTGTCATATACCTTGATTTTTAGTAGAGCTTCTGATGTTGGCTTGCAGGATTCTCTAATAATAAACTGAAAAAGCAGTCTATGTGATACTGCTTTAGCAGGGTTGCAGATGTAGTTGAGGAAAAATGTACTTAGTATCAGCTCTTGTCTGGGGAACTACCTTCAGTCCATTACTCATCCACAATGAAACAGGCCCTGTAATTACTGTATTTGAAGATGAGGTCGAGTCTGAGCTTGTATGAATGCACTGACAGAGAACTAGCATGAAAAAAGGGATAAAAGTAACAGGTGTAGTACTGTGTACATCATAATTGTGGAGTTAATTGTATTGATCTTAGGAAAAGCAGCTGTTCGTGCTGCAGGAAAGGATGGAGGGGCTGCTGTGGGCTGTAAGCTGAAGGAGTGTCAACGTCTTGCTGTTGGAGAGGTGAATGCCATGCAGGTCTGTGTAAGTAAGAAAGCTGCTAATAAGGCACAGGCCTCCTGCTATGCTGAGCTGTGCTAAAACAGTATGTCCAGTACTGGGCTCCGCATGAGAGAAATTTGTATGATTTAGAGAAAAAAGTAAAAGTAATGATCGCTCTTTGAACACATGACTTTTACAGAGCCAGAAAGAACAGAAAGCCAGGGATGTGGTAAGTCTTCAAATAGATGAAAGGATGCTGCCATGAGGAAGGGGACGATTTGTTCTCTCATGTCCACTGGGGGTAGGGTGAGGAGCCATAAGCTAAAATAGCAGCGAGGCAGATCGAGGTTACAGTGAAAACATTTTCTGTGGTCCTTCTGAACCAGTCAGTCAGCGTTGGACTGACTAGGCAAGACATGGGCTCTTCTTAGAGGTTTTAAGAATAGATCAGACAAATATTTCTCACAGCAGGTGAAGTACAATATAAGATCTTGCATTCAGGAAGGAGACTTTGCTTAATGGGCTCCTAAACCAGTGTTACTGTGGTTCTGTAGCCCTGAGATACGTAATCGTTGCAGCCCTTATTGGCTTAACGATAAAACTAGTTCAGCTGCACAGATTAAAGATGCTCAACTAGGCCAAGTAACGTTACATAACGGCAATGAAATTGCGTTTAAGCATGGCTTTATGTTTTCAAAATGATTTTCACCAGATGGGGTGAACGTATCTAAATGAGGAGCTCTGCAGAGCTTTTAAGCATTAAAGGCTAAGGCCTCATCTTCAGCATAGCTTTCCAGAGAGCGTTCCACCTTTGTTCCTGTGGTATTGCTGATGCAATTAAACTGTGGTCATCCAGAAAGGATGCCAATGTTTTTGAGATTAAGGCCTTGCAAGCCAAATCAAAATGATTTTAGTAGAAGTAGTTTAGGTCAATGTGACCGAAAGATGTATCTGGGGGGGGGGGGAAGAAAAAAGAGCTGGGATGTTGTTTTTGTTCTTTTTTTTTTTTTAACAGCAAGGGCATACAGTTGGTATCTGCTGCTCAAAAAGTGGGTTGCTGTACACAAGCAGGTATTTGCAGATAATAGTGCTTAGTTTGAGAAGCCTTCTAGAAGTGTGTTATTCATCCCAGTATTTGAAAACTTAGCAATTTCTGGCACTGAGCATTATATCACATCTGATGCTTGAAAGGGGGACGAGAAAGGCCATTGTTTCCTCATTGCATTCTCTGCATTCCTAGAGCTGCCGTTTAGATCACAATTTTTCAATATTGATTTCCATCAGAAATAGTCTTGAATTATGAGGAGTGCTTGCCTTCAGGTCAAATGAAGCCACTGATTGAAATAACTGCACATTCAGCAATTTTAAGCTGGAAAAGTCGATGTATCCAATTGTCCTGGTCGTTATGTGTGACAACTGTCATATAATTTGTGCGTGTGTATTGCTTTGTGTACACTTGTGTGTGTGTTACTGTTGTAATACAAAATAAGAAGGGAGGCAGACTGCTTGCATACTGATCAGACTCACTCAGTGGTCTTCTTGCATACTGGCTTTCTAGATAATGATCAGCTCGACGCTGGCTGCTTTCTCCTTCCTGTGCTGGGAGCCCCCATGCTCAAGCTGGTAGGTCTGGGGCTCCAGGTGCCCATCATTAGAGCTAAGGGTCCAGTGTGCAATGCTCAGCACTGCCTGCCCTGCTGTTAGCCTGTCTTCCTGGGACTGTATGCTTGAATGCATTTGTTGCAGTAGTCCAAGCAGGACCTGGTGAATAACAGCAAGGTGGTGGTGTTTGGATGGTGGTAGTGTTTTACGCTAGCTGCTGCAGAAAATCAACTCCACTAGAAAAGAAATAGTGGCAGTATTTATTGCTTTTTCTTTTTAGATTGACAAGTGAGATTGTACACGGGTGTTTTAAACACTGTCTCATCTGAGACATTCACTAGGAGCCAGCCCTGCTATTTCCTGAGCACGTCTTCCACAACCAGCAAAATCTCATGCCCTGCAGCCTGCGCTCTGCTGCCACAGGAGCTGTGCCCACCTCCCAGGCTGTCAGTTTGCTTCCTCTGTGCTTCTCCATCATCCCGTTGCAGTACCTCCTGACACGTTTGAGCAGCATCCTGGTACACTGTTTTGCTGTCACGCTGTGAACAACCTCAATATTTATTTCTGTACAATTACCTTTACTAAGACTTTCCATTACAACTGTTATCAAGAGGAATTATTTTCAAGAGATAGCCCAGATCCCACCTTATATCTTAAAGTCCCAAACCTGTCAGTGCAGGTATTTCTCAAGTACTGATGGTGTCACTCAAGGTATACTGTATTTTCAATTTCTCTTATCTCATACAGGTAGTTGTCATCTGCGTGTTGTTGCATGCTTTCTGTCCTCTGGTGTCTCTCCTGTGTAGCTATCTTCATGATCTCAAGCCTGTCAGTGTAGTTTTGCTATGTACCATGCCCCACAGATGAGATAGGCTTTTCCTTAAGAGAGATTCTTCCTGCGCAATTCTGGTGCCCTTGAGAAGATGCCCTTATTGATTATCCCTTTTGGAAGCAGTAGGATGCTGCTTATTAGCCCTTTCTGTTTTACCATTAGTGAAAACACCCCTGTAGCAACCATTTGCCATTTCAGAACTTATCTCCATGCATAAACAAGTTTGTGGAATACCTATGTTGAGAACACACCCGTTTTCCTCATCTCTTTCCCACACCCTTTTCTGCTCTAATAAATTCATGGCAGGTGGCTTCAAACACGAGCTCCAACTTCAGTAGCTGTTCCTGAGCCACTGACATGGAGGAAGAGGGTTTTGGCTCTTGGGTATCTCTCCAGAAGCCAGCCCTTTGCTGACTGAGCATTCCTGGTGTGCAGTTAGAGCTGATTTGGCCATTCCACCCTTTTCTTCTGTCATCTAGTTTGTGTATGGTCTTCCTGTACTAGGACAGGCTTTGGTTATCCTCCTATTCCTGGACCAGCAACTATTTAACAAGAGAAATGTTTGCACTGGAAAAAAGTGCCTTGGGATGTGTGTGATGTGATCCTTCAGCAGATTAACAAGATATGGTTATGTGATGAAGCAAGGAGCTTGGACAGGGAATATATGCAGCTGCTTCTATTTAATTCTCAATGTTTTCAGTTCTCCAGCTTCGGTTCTCCAGCCATTCTCGTTCTGCACACTAGTTGGTTTTGTTGTCATCTTTTATGGAAGATCAACTCCTTTAGAGGCTTCTTGTGCAGACTGAAAATTCTGCAGAAGAACGTCGTGTTTTTATTTGGAGGATAGCTCTATATCCAGTTACTTAATCTGAAAAGGAACAGCAGGATAAATAATCACAGAAGGGATTTGAAGTGTTGATATGAGGATCAGAAAAAGAAATAGGAAGATGGCATCTACCCCAGGAGTCTGGAGATGCTCATGCTCTTGAGTTTTGTTGCAACACAAAAATAAATGGTAAGTCCTGCCACTGCTGATAATACACTTTGCAGGTTCTCTTTGTGGGTGTAGATCAGCTGCTGATACCAGTGGCTTGTTACTGCTGTATTCAAACACCATGATGGTTGATTGCTCTGTTCTGCTCAGGGTGCAGAGAGCTGAAGTTCCCTTGTGCTCCAGTGGACTGGGAGTGTCCTACTTGCATCTTTTCTGCCTGGTCTGGCTTTCCTCAAGTTAGTACATTTCCTTTGGTACATGTTAACTGTTATCTGAAATGGGATGTTTTCAGTTATTTTTGTTGAATGTGGAAGATCAGCTGCAGGAAGGAGTTTTGTAGTTGCACAGATCTACTAGAAAGCTCATTCCAACCAAGCACATTTTTTCTTAGCCTGGAGTTTCATGGTAGTGATTTGTTTGTTTTGTCCTTCTAGAGCTAACTACTCAGCCTATTCAATCTTGATTTACAGATCTTTACAATTTATTAGTTCTTTAATATTTTCCAGATGCATGTTGTGGTCCTGCTCCTGACGCAGCTCTTTTACCATGCAGGAGGTTTCTGAGGAAGGTATGAAACAGATTGACAGTGCAGCTATTTATATAGGGTATTGAAAAGTAGGCTGTGTAGACCTGTATGCTGCCCTCTGAGAAAATTTGCCTTATCTTTAAATTTTCTTTATCGTTGGCTGCCTTTCTAAAGATTGGATCCAAATTGATGGAAGTAATCCCAGCTGACTTGGGCAGCGCTAGGTAAGACTATATACCAGGTGGTGGTATGCTTGCTTAATACCTTTGGAATACTCAAAGGTATCTTCCCTATCTGTTAAGTCAATAACTTTGTTCTAATAACGTTTCAGGCTTTGATGTCCATCCTTCAGTGGAAAAATGTGACTTGGGGGCGTGCAGTGGATGGAAGGTGAGGATATTGTCTGAACATGAGGTAGCCTTAAATAGAAAGGCAGGGCACTCATCCTTACTCGGGGAGAAAATGCTGTGCATTAAACCCACACCTAGCTTTGATATTCCTGAAGTGTCAGTTGTCAGCACAGTGCCAATGGAGCAATCTGCTCAGTACTGGCAACTTTTCTCTCCTCTGTGCCAAATGACGAATGTCATTGACTATCTAGAGAGGGAAACTAGCCTCCTCTTGTGTTGGAGACCTGGTAAGTGTGATGGGTGGAGCTGTGGAATAAGTGGAAGAAAGGATAAAGAGAGAGGAAATGGAGGAATTCCTCAGGGTGCCATCTGTGGTGTAAATTACCGAAGAGACATAGAGAAAGATTTCTTCTTCAGTGGATTAATTATGCCAGACTGCAATCAGTGAACTAACAAGCATGCTGCTTTTCAGGACTGTAAAAAGCAAAGCAAGTGCTAACGTGTTATTAACAGTGCTCTTCCAATAAATGCTGGAGAGAAATGCTGGAAGCCTTAGGGTGTATTTTCCATTTACCAATATAAAGGGCACAAGGGTGGAGAGGTAACTTGGATCAGCCACAACTTTCTTTGCTTTCTCATCAGCTTTTCAGTGCTCAGCGATGATTTCCTCATGCTTGTTAGTAGAGTGGTAAAATTCAAGTTTTGACTTCATCTAAGAGCAGGCAGATTCTTTCTAGAAAATAAAGGAGTCCTGGATTCCCAGAATGTTAAATGCTCACCTCTGGGGGTTCCATTTGTCTCATTAAGTGATGTGTGGATTAGTTTTCAGTAGCTTATTTTTCTCTATAAAATGGTGCCCTACTAAGTCGACTGGGATTCACCCCCACTGCGTCTGTGTTATGGAACATTAGGACCTCTGTGTTTACCTTAATGCTAAATGAAAGCTAAAACGATGATGCACCTCTGAGGCAGAAATAGACCCTGTTGTTTACAAAGTCCTCGAGTCTGAGTCTGGTACTGGATATCTGTGTACATGGATTTGAGTATATAAATCAGTGTTGTTTATTTCAAAGTTAAGCTGCAGTAGCAGCAGCTGGCTTTAGACCTGACTAAAAATGTGTTTGATTGCAATCTCAACGAACAAATATAGACTCTGCTCCAGAATTTACAATGTGTGTCTTTTTATCTCATGGAAAGTGTGAGCTCTATGGCTTGTTTAGTGCTTGCTGATATGAATCACTGGAGGACTCTTGTTGCTGTAAAAAAAAAATAATAATAATAAAAAATAAGCCCCACTCTAAGGAAGAAGAACTACAAGGGCTTTAATAGAAAGACTGCATTCTAACAGCACACTGCTCTTCAGCAAAAGAACATCAAGTAAATGTGCTGCTGTGTTCTAGAATGCTGCACAGCTTCTGTGTTACATAGGTTTTGTATTAACAAAGCTTAAAACTCCAAATTTGGGATGGAGATTGCAGTTCACCTGCTAAAAATGTATCCTTTAATCACCAGTCAGTTGCAGGTAAATACATTGTTTGAGTTTCTGACCTACTGGAATAGCAGCTGCATTTGTGACTCAGTTCTTACAACTGATGTCCCATAATAGCAGCTGAGAAATGCATCTCGTGGTGTCAGTCCATTCCAGAACTCATACTCTTTTCCTTGCAGATGTTTTGTATGTGTGGTCTATCCTTCATGGAAATGAACTGCAGACTGTGGTGAATGTTAAAATAGCTTCTTAGATCTATGCACAGAATGAAATGGCAGCTATGATATTTTATACTGCAATCTGTAAAGCAAAGATGCTTAAAATTTCACTGAAGTAGATCTGGCTGTGGGCTGCGTTCCATGGAGAAATCCCAGCACCATGGAAACAACTAACAAAACTATAGTTTCGGTGGAGGCAGAATTGAACACTGCCCTTTTTAAGGCAGGTTTTTCAGAAGTGCTCAGCACTGGCTTAACTCTTCCACCAAATGTGCTAAAGGCCTTTCCGTAGGCCTTGCAAGGAGCAAAGCTGAGCCAAGATAGTCCAGACTTTGTTTAAAATAAATAAAAGCCTTGCCATCCATCAGCATAATTATTCTAATGACCGAGCTCTTCAGGTTCCACAGAATATCCTTATAGAGCAGTGTTATGTTTGTCCATTATTGGCCTAATCCTGCCCTTCTTACACAAGGTTGAGTGTTAAACCGTCTGTCAAAATAACTCTTGCATAAATGACCTTCTCTGTGCATTGACATTGTTTTCACTATGTCTCTCCAACCTCTCTCCTCTCCAGGATTTTGGGAGGGCACCCGCTGCTCCCTGGGCATTTTGTGCTCCTTCCAGTTCTGTCAGTAGTGTTCTGAGTTGTTCCTTTTCTCATGCTGCTAAGCAAGCATCTTCATCCGTTTGAATCCAAAGGTCTTGAAAGCAGGTAAAAGAGAAAATAATAAGCAGAGAAGAAGCTGAAAGATGCCGGAGGTCTCTTTGCAAGGCTTTTCCTTCAAGTGTTGCCAGATTAAAACAAAACAAACAAAACAAAACCCAGTGCTTTACCCTGCTATCATTTGTGCCTGTCTGCAGTCATTGTAGCCACGTGCTCTGTGAGAGGCTCTCCTGACTGAGACGAGTGTGACAGAGGACAAGTTAGGCTGGTGTATGTATATGCACACACCAGTGGGAGAGTGTCTTGTTATTCTTTCAGTTACTGAAATTGTACTTTTGGCAGCCACTGTATTACTGTTCCAGCAGAATCCAGCTCTGTCACCCTTTTTCTGGGTTTTCCTTTTGGAAGAAGTGCCAGAGGAAGCTCTGTGCTTTTACTCTTGGTGAGGTCCTAGTCGGTTTTGTGGCTGTGCTAACGCAAACAGCCCTTTTTTGTTCTGATCACATACATGTGATTTCTTTTGGACTCTAATTTGAGAAAAGCTGGTAGTGATGCTTATCTTGTACAAGGCTTGGTGGAACTACTGCAGATTGAAATTGGTGTGAGTGGGAGAGCTGGGACTAATGAATATAAATTCTCAATTTGTTCAAGATGTCTAAACAAGAGTACAGAATTTATTACTTTGTTGCTTAAGGTGTAAGACAGACCTGGCATGCTTTTTTCTTCGGGGTCCTGCTTGCACCTTCTGCAGTTTAGCTTGACATTCTGCTGCAGTTGATTCAGCATCTTGACAAGCTCATTATTGTTACTGTTGGCACAATCCCCTCAGATTTCCATTTTGTTTGGGTCTGTTTCCACCTTTTTGAGCTTGGGAGTTTCAGCATGTCCTGTTGATTCAGTTTCCAGACTCACCTGTGGAGACTCAATTGCGTGCTGGTGATTTTCCTGCAGAGTGCATTGAAGCATATGGCACAACATTCTGTTGTGTTGAACCTAATCCAGCCTTTGTATCAAATTATTAGTCACCAAGTAATAAAAACAGTCAATTTCTAAGCCCGTTTAAAACTGAGGTACTAAGATTTTGCACTAAACTATGGCTACCTTATTGTAAAAGATAGGGCTGGGAGAGCTTCCAAGAAGTCGTCTTAAAAATCTGTCTAAAATTGGGGTTATCTCTGCTAAACCAGTCCCTGGGCGTGTTACCAGACTGTACTTAACTTCCAGTAATGGAGACTCCATGATCTCCAGACCGTCTTGTCCCAGGAGTAATTCCCCCTACAACTAGAAAACTTACCCAGTGTTTACCTTAAACCTTGCTGCAGCTTTGGCATATAACTTAATGTCATATTGCTACACCTGATTATTTCAGATTCTTCTTCCTCCTGATCTCTATCCATTTCAGCTTTAACCTGAAACAGTTCAAGCTGAACGCAAACCTGCAAGGAGAGGTGCAGCAGAAGAACAAACAAAGGTGCTCTGCGGGTTATAAGCACAGAATCTGTCCGGTGCAATGTGGGCCAGCAGGCATCAGGACTGTGTGCAGCACTCACAGCTGTGGCACCGGTGCTTCTAGGGAAGACTGTTTCCTCCAGTGCCACCTGCAGTTCATCCTAATCAGTCTTCTATCTTCTCATCTTCTGCAGCTCGTGAATGCTGTAATGCTGTGCCCTCCGTTCCTCAGCTGATTGATTAGATCCTTCATTTCCTCCAGGGAAGAAAACAGATATTTCATATGATAGGTTTATTTCAGGACTGTGAACTTTACCGAGTGCGCCAGACAGATCCTTTGAATAGAAATGGCATGAAATGGCACCAGTCGCTTCACATTAGCTGCCCTTTTTCTCATTGCTAAGTATTATCCTGGATTTCTGAATGAGCCCTGCTAGCTCTGTGTGATCACAGAGGCAGAAGAATGAAGCCCATTAGATAATGAGAATTTTTTTCCAGTTTTTAGCTTAGTCTTCTCCTCTCCTATTTTCAGATGGTTGCTCATACAAAATGAAAATAGGATTCCGCGTTGTCTCTATGCAACAGAATGAGGCACTTTGCCAGGTGATGTAGGCTGGAGTAATGGGCTGGGGGAGACAGCCCAGGAAGTGCTGGGTTTCTGCCAGGGACTCCATCACCATTTTCTCTTGGCCGCGAGGGCAGCAGATTCTAAATCTGCATCTTCTAAATATTGACAGTGTCATCTTTCAGCCTCTTGGAGGAGATCAATTTTTACCATTTACAGAATATTTTTATTTATTAAAAAAAACAAACCAAGGCAGCTCGTCTCCCTGTGCAGCAAGTAAGGGAGACTCTGGGAGTTCAAGTGACATCCTTGGAACTGATCCCTGGAGATGCCTCATTCGGCCACGTACATTGCTTCTGGGAAATATTCACTTCCACCTGTAGCTCTTCGTATTTTCTTGTTGCCGTTCTGCCAGCATCTTCTCAAAGGCTCTCTCCTTCTTCCAGAGCAGCACAGGCAGCATTGGCCTGGAAAGATAAAGCCAAGCATTCAATGGACACAAGTTTTCTTTACACTTCACTTCTCTGTGTGTCCTGCCAGCCAGTCACAGTTAAATTGGCACCCACTGTAACGACTGGCAGAGTTTCTCTTGGTTGCTGTGAATGGGTGATTAAAATGTTTACAAGGCTTCCTTTCCTCACCATTAGGAATTTAACAAGATTCCCCCAGTTCCCATCAGTGTGATAGTCTTCCTTGCTCCTGCTGTTATAATGATGCTGCTGTGGAGCAAATGTTTTCCACTTCAGATATTCGTGGTGCAGATGTGCTGTTAGTAATTGCCTGGGTTGATTAGTGTGACTTGCTGCTTCAAAGGAGATTCGGTTAGAAACAAGATGTTATTCAAGACTATTCTAGGCTGTGTTTAATGGCTTGTCATGAAGGGAAAGAATGAAGGAACATTTTTTTCTTTCCTGGGATCTTTTAATCACAAATATTCTGTGTATTTTTATGATCAGTACATGCAGTCAGATACCATGGTGATAAGCACGCCACAAACTGAAGAGTAAAGGACTGCTTCATTAAAGGCAGTGATGGTGAAACAACCCAGCAGCACTGCAACACTGAAGAGTTCAAAGCAGGATCTCATTATCCTTAAAAAGAAGATGAATGCCTTGCCTTGCTGCCGAGGAGGGCTTTTACTTCAGCTGCACTATTGTTTCTGGAAGACAGCTAATGAGTTTGAGGAGCATGCTGTGTGCTCCTAAGAATTAGCTGTGGCTCATCTTTGCCTTTCTTCCCTTGATCATATACAGGTTATAGTGACATTTGATAGATCTTAAAAGTATTAAGAAATAAGGGATCGGCCCAAAGCTGCCTTCTGGGAGTTCCACCACCAAGTCTTGCTGGTCAGGCCTGTGCTAGATGTATTCCTGAATGGCTGAATTTCTTGCCTTTTCCAGGTCAAGAGTGAGGACCTTCACTTTGGTCTGAAGCCTCTGCTTAGAGCTGCCTGTGCAGACTTGGACTGATTCAGCTGTGTGCTTTGCTTCTTGGAACCTCACAGCCAACTCTGTCCCAAAGGAGTGGGGGCAGAAATAACTTAGTAGTTCATGGAGCGAGGAGTTCTGGGAGTCAGCAGCTGTCATCTCCTTGAGCACTATTGCTATTTTCACCAGTAATCCTGAAAGCAATCTCAGAGAAGAGATTGACTCTAAAATCATGACTAGGATGTGGCTGGATCTCCCCCTCCCCAGGTACAAACATTGTTCTGAACCACAGCTCAGTCCCTCATTGCTGGGTTGTTACCTGGTTTCAGACTCTTCCACTTTCTGTTTAGGAATCCCCAGGATGGGGATAATGTCAGTGTGGCTTCACTCCCTGTGACTGACTGTGGGACTAAGGCAGAGATAGGATAGCTTATTTTATCTTGACTTGTTTCAGGCGCATGGTTAAAGCCCTTCAGGTGCTGTAACTTCTCTTTCTGCTATGTGAGAGCATCTTTGTTAGCTCTGCTAGAAATAGACTGTTACAAAGATTGACTTCACTTCTTGCCTACCTTACCAGATCTCAGAGAGCAGATTCTAAGGGGTTCAAACTGATTTCCATGCATTCTTTTTTCTCAGGAAATGCTAGTGGCTTCTGTAGGGCTGCTGGAAGAGTGAAGTTCCTGTTGGAGTAAGGAGAGGCTGTCCAACTTCAAGCCTTTACTGGAAAGGTACAGCATTGGTTTTCTGTTGCCAGCATACAGGGGTTAGGTCTCAGAAGTCCCCATTTATTATTGCAAATGTTCTTTTCTTCTTGGCAGGAATATGCTCTTTTCTTTGTCTTACAAAAACCCTAACAGCTCACATCTACAAGCTGTGATTCAGCAGCCAAACTAAGTAACAAACTACCCGAAATCCTGCCCTGTTCTCCCTGAAAGCTGTGTGCTCACCTTGTTTCTTCCAGCTCTTTGGTTCTTGCAGGGCTCATGGTGTTGTACTTCTAGACTGTGATTTCAGTACTGAGTTCAGAGACCAGGCGCCGAACTTCAGTTTTGTTCTCTTCTCGTCTTCCAGCTGCTCTTTCATCACTTCCAAATAATCCTTGGTATTAAACAATCTCACCACAGCAACAGTACAGGACTCGAGGTAGATGAATAGTAATGGATGCACTGTTCTCCTGTTGGAAGTACGAAGGCACTGACCTCACTCCCCCAAACTGCTGTGTTCTACTTGAGCAACTTAATTCTGGACTGGCTGGAAACATTTCGGAATATCTTCCTGGTCAGGAGCCAAGTGTCTGCTCTCCTTACCTGTTTTGTTGTTGGCTTTTGTTTTCATTTTGCTTTACTGCAGTGAATTGAATTGAGCTCACATAACTGAAAGCAGAACTTGGCTTGTCATCATACTGTTTTCTCTGAAAGCGTTTCAAAAGAATTACAACAGTAAACCCATTTTGTGATTGCTCTGAACATGGAGAATTCTTGCCAGGCTTTTGATATGCAGGTGCAACACTAGAATTATTCTTTGGAGATAAGAAGAATTTCCAGGACAGACATGTCAGACGGAGACACAAAATGCTGATATGTTCTGAGTCAGACATATGTGACCTATGCAGATAAACTGCAGTGGGATCCACAGAGCAGGCAGTGGACTGAGAACGAAGAGGTGCGTGTTCTGCTCTTTGCTTCTGGCTTGTGAGAGGCTGTGTCCATGTGAATCTCATGATGCTCATGCCCTGCGTGCCCTTACCAAGATTAGCTGCTAACAAGCCCAGAGGTTTGGATGAGGAAAACTTTCCCTCGTGAGAGCTGAAACAAGAAAAGATTTGTTGAAGGGGACGGTGAGCAAAGAGCAGGCGGAGGTGTCCTGCTCCAGCAGCAGGCTGTGAAGGTGGATGGTGGTCCCCAGTGCCCTTAACTTTTCATCTACTTGCCTCTTGGGGTCATACTCCTGAGAGAGCCTCATGTGGACAACCTAATGATCCACATCAGACCTTGTGCTCTGTGCTTGGCTGCCTGTTGTCAGCTGCAGGAAAGAAGTGCACAGAGAGGCAGGATAGGAACTAATTCCACCTGATTGAGGAAAGAGAAGGCTAGAAGGATTGGGTGGGGTTTGGATTTGGGTAAAGGAGGCAGAGCTGCCAGGGTTCTGTGAAACACAGGGGAAGAGGAGGATCAGAGGGCTGGTAATGCTGCACACAGCTATCGTGAGCTTACCTTGGAGCCTGGTGGCATTAATTTCAGCTTGACTTTTTTCCACCTCAGCCACCTGGGCATTGGCTTCAGACAGGTTATCTTCCAGCTTGTGAGCATAAGCAACCGAGTTGAACTGTTAGAATGGTTTGTCATATGATGCTGAATAAGGCTTGGAGGGCTACAATATCCCCCCTCCCCTGCAAACTCAGTTTATTCCCATTGGTTGGAGTTACAATTGAGATGGCTGTAGTGGGCAGGGAGAGTGCAAACTGTTCTGGTCTGTAGAGAGGGGAGATGCCTGTTTCATTAGCTACTGTGGGCAGTGTTTGGCATCAGCCTGCAGATGGCTGCTTTGTGGTATCAGCTGGCTCACATCTGCCTGGTGCTGTGGATCTTGGAGGTGCTTTATAAGAAAAGCTTCTGCAAGGCTTTTATTTAGCCTTCATGGGCTCTTTATCTGACTCAGATCCATCTTTGTTGCTACTCTGCTACAGGGTTAGTATCTTTCAGAACGGTTAACCATCTCCACACCTCATTGCTAAAACTCACAGTTGTTCTTTGGACTGCAGCTCATTAATTTCCCTTGCAAAACAGCAGAAAATAGACTGAACAGTTCTGCTTTATTATTATTATTTTTACTGTGTGTGTCTGAATTGGCAACTTTCTAACAAATCCCTGATCAGCTTCTGCTCAACCCTAGGGGAATGGCAAAGCTCACATTCATGGAGCTTTGTGGGTTTTGTGTTTTTGTTGGTTTGTTGTTTCTTGTTTGTTTTTTAACTCCTTCCAAGGTCCACAGTGTGAGGGGAAGGTTGGGTCAGGTCTGCCCTGCTTAGGAGCCTGGAGAAGATGCTGGAGGAACTTCTTTGGAGAGTCCCAGTGATGTCTCATTCTCTGAAGAAAGAAACAAGATGTTCAGGTGTAGCTGAAGGCATCTGACCTGGGTGCAGCTGCTGTAACACCAGTGTCTTTCCAGGGGATCGAGATCCATAAGATCACAAGGCAGATCCCTTCCTTGGTTCTCCACCTAGTGGGAAAGACAGAAAGAAATTCTTATTCCCTGTGAGGAGCCCCTGAGTGCTTTAAGGAGCACTGCTACATTTTGGCACTCTAGCTGTTTTCCTGTCTGTATGAGGTGCCTAACACTGATTTATCTCCTGATGTGCTTGAGAACCGACTAGCTAGCATTTGTAGGGTGAACTGAAATGTAAGTGTTAGTTATTATTAAACAATATTAGTCATTAGATTGCGTTCAGAGCATTCAATTAAAGTATTCATTTTTTGGATCTAAATTATCTTCAGGACTTTCCATCGCTGATAGATCAGATTATATATTGAATATCCACATCCTGGCAACTTGCAGAAGGTTTATTAGAGTAGACCTGTCTACCACCTTAGCACTGGACAAGTAGGTGGAGTGGCTTGATGGCTGAAATACAGAGGGCTGCCAGCTCTCACCAACCTGCTGCACTCTTCCATGGGGAATTTTGTTTTTCATTAGTACTTTAACATCTTTAGGTCTTTTCAGAAGTGAAATCACACCCCAAAGAAGCTCTTTCTTTCTTAGAAAGACTGTTATCAGTGCTCTTACGGCATTTCTAGCTTCTCTCTCTCCTTCCAGCCCTTTCATTATAAGGGCCTGGAAGGTGCACCCCAAACACAGCAGTGTCTGTGACTGAGAGATGCAAGATAAGCTGGCGTGGATACAAACAAGTCTCTATTTCTTCACTTCACCTGCTTGCCAGGTCTACAGGATTATTTTTTCCTGGGAAAGGTCTACAGCTGGGCATGCTTAGCCAAGGAAACAGGAAAGGTGTGGCCAAGTGTCTCGGTAGACAACTGGTATTATGTGCAGCATCAGTAGCTTGCTCTGTTGAGTTGGAATCTGGCAGTTGGGGAAATAATGAAGCTGATTTGGTTGCTTGAGGGAAATAGGTGCTTGTTCTTAGAAACAGCTGCAGACCCGGGTTTGTGGGTCATGTTGTTGTTGTTGTAGAAATACTGAGGTTTTGATTAAGTATTTGGGCACTGAAATATGCTAGCTGAAAAACATTCGGATTCAGAATGGTAGCACTTTGTCAGCTTGTTCCCATCTTTTGCTTTATTTACCAACTTTCCTTCCGTGGTGAGTGGAACCGTACCTTGCAGGAGCTGCTGTAGGGGGGCAAAAAAGGCCAAGTTCTATGTAGGGAGAGACAAATCCCATATCTCAACTCGTTCTGTTGCTTAAAAGCGTAAAGAGCGATTGGCTCCAGAATCCATTTTAACAGGGTAGGTTTAAAAGGTCTGTGTCATTTTTCTGTGTGCTCAATCTTATCAGAAAGATAAAGCTTCATGAGCAGGCTGCTACGAGTTGAGAAAAGGTAGGATGTTACCTCACGTGTTACCTCTCCGTAGCAAACAGGTTCATCTTGGTGTCCTGTCTCTGGCCCTAGAATCCATTTGCCTGTTGCTGCCCCATCATCAGTCTGTAAGTAGAGCTGCAGGCACCCCAAGGAGCTGGATGGTCTGAAGCACAAACATCAGCACTAAATGGTTTTTTTTTCCCCATCTGTATTTAAGACTTCCAATGGCTCTGCTCTGAAAGGCAGGTAACCTGGACTCACTAAAAGCTTTCTGTTAGGATTTGCATTAGCAAATCATGCCAGTATTTATTCATGGTTTTACATGTTGCATTAGGCAAGTAGGTAGATCAGCAGTTTGGATAATATAGAGCTGTAAATATGTATTCTGCAAAGCTTATTTCTATGGGGAGGTTTGTCAGAAGTGCTGGCAGACCCATCACAAAAGTAATTGATGATGACACTAAAATAAATTTAATTTGTGATAATATTCTGCATTTCTAAAGCAGCTTTTATCTGAGGATCATAAGGCCTTACATAAACACAGAATCAGTTAATCCTCATAACTTCCCAGTGATTATACACACTTTATACGTGGGTGACTGGAAGATGAGTTACAAATATCAGACAATGAGTCAGAGGAAAAACTTAGGAACAGAACATGTATTTCTGGTTTGGTTTACCTGAGCAGCTGAACTGTACTTCTGCTTGTCGTGTTACTACTGACAAGACCAAGGTATGACTGTGGATTTTCCTTTGTGACTTTCTAGTTCAGCAGCTTTACGGGTGTAGCTGATGCTGTCAGACCTGTGATGTAGCACAACTGTCCTCAGTAGGACTCTGCACCCTGGAGCTCCCTTAACGTTGCCACTTCTTTGCAGTGTCTTCCAAAATCAGTTTGGCTCATTCCATCTCATGGAGGTCATCAGTTGTAATTATGGGGTCATCTCTGCTTTATGACAACACTTCTCTGCCTTACCATGGATGTTTTCTCATTCCCAGTTGCCCTCCAGCTAACTGAAAAACATGGAATCAATGTCATCAATGTTATCAGTAACTCTGAAGCACACAAATCAGCAGCGGGTGTCAGGAGGGCCAAGGTTTCAAAAGCAGACTGCGTGGGACCATCAAAGAAACAGTCAATTGTAAATACACCTCATGTGTGGTAAGTTTGCTGCTGTTCTTAGCAGTGTGTTTTTCCACCTTTTCCTTCCCTTGCAGTTTTCTAGGAGGGGAGATACCAAGGCTGGTGCATAGAAGTGGATAAGAAACCAACACTGTCCTGGTATTAAACTGAAAATGAATAGAAAAATACATTCATCTGAGGTGCTTCCTGAAAGCCACATGAGCTTTGAATGTGCATTTTCAATAGACCTCAAGGGACTTGGTCCAACACTGACTGTTTCAGAAGAATCTAGCTCACTCTCAGCAATTCACATAGCTCTTTGGGCAGTGGTACAAATTGGCAGCACTTCACTGTGCTGCCATAAGTTAATACCTAGAAAAACACAGCCGCTTTCCTGTTTGTGGAGCAAACTGTGGTCTCACAGTATCTAAGCAAGCAGACAATGATTTTTTTCTTTCTCCCAGACTGGGAGAATGGGAGAGAGTAAAGAAAAATGGAGTAGTTATTTCTGCCTGATGAACTTCCTCCAAAGCCCTCTTTTCCTTTTGGAGTTGAGTGACTGAGTCATTCTGAGCAGAGAGATCTGAAGTCAGAGTTTGAACTCTGTGGTCTAATGCCTGCAGACAGGAAAGCAAACATCACACAACCAGTTTGCAGCATCAGGACAAAATGTCAGTGGAAACTTCTGTGACTTCAGAATCTGAGGTTCAGTTAATAAATTCTAAGATTTGTGACATCTGTGAGTTTAACATCCTGTGGATGTTAACGCTGACTTGAGAAAAAGCAGACAGCCACGTGGGTGCTACAGTGCAGATTTAAAACTTCTCTACTTATGTTAAATGAAAACCTGCTTAGGTGTAGAAGAGGGAGAAGTATTCCTCAGAGCTAGATGGAGAGGGCTTATGTAGCTGGAGAGGGAGAGGAGGCATTTTTGTAAGTAGACCTATCAGTTTTGCTATGTAGAAGTGGGTATAAGTAATAAAGGCAGCATCACCTCTACATTCTTTATGTAGAGGGATCCCTAGAAATTACTGTGAAATTAATATTGCTGCTAGGGTAAAAAAAAATAAAAATAAAAAAATAAAAGTGAAGCATAGAATTAAATCCACCTCAGGTTGTATTAAATATTGGAAAACAATATCAAAAAGTGGAGGAATGAACGGAGTGAATCTGAGCATCCCAAAGGGTGCTCTGACACGAGGAGCTGTAGTGGTTGTCACAGCTTGTTTCCTTGGAGAATGAGTAAGAAAGATCTTCTGTCGTGCCTCATATCTGCTTTTCTTTCTCAGTTTTAGGCAAAGGTGGGCTCCAGCCCTTTCAAGCAGAATTTCAAGTTGCTGAGCTCGTCCTCCAACACCACTTGGTACTGCTCAGGGGAGCACTTCTATCACTAGGGTCCAGCTCAGTAGAACAGTCCATCTTTGCACTCATTGTTTGGCCCAGGCACACCTCAGCACCCAGCAAGTTCTGTCATTCCTACTGAAGAGATGGGAATCCTGTGTTCATCCTGCATACCCTGCTACACCTTCTGCCTCTGGGGGCAGCAAGCCTCCATCTGCAAGAAGTGTGTTTGCTGCTTTTGTGGAATTTATTAAAGATTTCTGTAATAAAACTGTTGTTGTAATTGATCTGAATCTCCAGACCACAGCCTCCCAGTGTTAAGCACACAGCAGTGGGTTTTGTTTAGGTACACGTACACACATCTCCTTCCATAAGAGCTCCCTCTTTAAAAAGTTGACAACTGATTTGCATTGGTCCTCGCTGGGCATCAGTGGTTGACCACAAAGAGAACTCAGGACTCGTGAGAGCAGCTCTGCTGCTTTAGCCAGGGAGCCTCCTATTCTCCTGTGTTCTGAGAACTTAACTGTATCTAAGGTAGTCAGGCTGCCTGTGAATCTTATGCATCATCCCCATATGCTCTTTTTTTCGTTCCAAATGAGGCTCTTATGAAACCTGATGCTCTGCCTAACTCAGTGCTAAGCCTTTAACCATCCGCTGTCGGTAGCTGTCAGCATGCAGCTGGATGGTGAGGTCATTCTCCTGGGTGAGGATGGCTGTCATCTCCTCTGCTCTTTGATGTGTTCTTTGCACCCCTGAGTGTGGCATGATGTTACTTAGCTCTTCAATTACAATTCCTTCTGCTGGGCCACATTCAGCAAAGATTTCGCCTGGAAATAAGGAGTTCAAGCAGTGAGGTTCCTAAAACGAACTTTTCCTGCTGTGATGCTCCACAAAAGCTGAAGGTGCACCTTTTCTTACCAGATTCCAATATTTTTCTGCACACCAGTGAGTGTTGTTGTGGCATTTCCTGAAATGCCTCTTTAGAACAGAGGATTTCACATCTATAGTGTGAGTCAAGAACTGGAAAAGGTTATTTTGGTGCATCGATCTGAGTGCCAGCATGGAAACTGGGACTGTATTCCAGATTCTGAACTGATGTAGATGTAGCATCATTCTTAGAACATTCTGGATTCAGAGGGTTCTGGTCCCATTTGAGCCAGCATGAAAATTCTTCTAAGGTACGGGGGTTCATTTGGTTTGCTCTGGATCTGGAAAGGTGTGTCCCCAGGTAAAAAGGCAGATTCTCTTTAACCTGAATGTGGAAAATTGCCTTCATTATGGAAATTTATTTCACTTAAACTTGAGCCTCTTGGTCAACACTTTCTTTCCTCTCAGCAGAAACCCATCTCAATTACTCATCCTGAGTTTAAGAGAGTCAGAGCTGAAACTGCTCCTTCATACTGGCTGTGGATCTGCCCAATACAAGTGAACCAATGGCTCTGTTTCAGCTTTTAAAAGTTCATGAATAGCATAGGGTTGTATTCCCATGCTCACAACCTCACCATCTCTCTCTGTGCTGTTTTTAGAAGTGGGAAGTCCAGCTCTTGAATTTCTAAGATTCTATGATGTAGGAGTTGGATTGGGCCCTTTCTGTGTCCAAACTTTCTAGCTATGAAAAAATACCAATGGCTAGATGATAAGAGCAAGCCAGCATCCAGCAAAGCAGGACTGGTGACCTTCTTGGTGATGAAACCCAAATACACCTTGTGCTCTCCTGTGGCAGGAAACACGCTGGTTTCAGTAGTGACGGGGAAAAAGCAACCTGGTGGCTGCTTAAGAATAAGAGGAGGGTTTGTCTGTCCCACTTTAATCTCAATTTGTAAGTCAAAAGTTAGGGATGAAACAGTCTGAAGGGGTGATGGATATTGCATAATTATTGTAGAACACAGGAAATGCAGATTTCAGGTCCTTGCAAAGAGCAGGATGCTTCCCTTGCTGGCTGTTGCAATAGATATTCTCATTACGTTGTGACAAAAGCATATGAGCAAATCAGTGATATATGCTGCTAACATCAGACAGCTCCAGCAATGTCTCCCCATTTTCCTTTCCAGTCTTAAATTGGATCAGTGATCGGTTAGTGGGATTTTTGCCTGACTAAGGAATAGGAAAGAGCAAGTGAGATTTATCACATAGCTCAAGGTGCACTTCATCTGCACTATATTAGCTGTACAGTCTGATTAAAAGCCAGGGTTGGGAACACGTGTAAGAGAGAGCATCATATGCATGAGGAAGCGGGTTGCTGTAGAAACTCTTAACTCGGCAGCTCTGCACCAAAGACGTGCTGAATCATAACTGCCAGCAATTTGCTTGGCTCTGTCTGATAGCAGTGAATGGTGTCATGTCCAGTTCTGTGCTCCTTCTGCCCCGGGGCAGCAGAGCCAAGAGCAGCCCTGATGGCTTCTACTACTCACCGACCCCACAGGGGTTATGCAGAAATTCAATCTCTGGCATCCAAAGTGAGAACAAGGGGTACAAAGATGAAGGAGCTGCAGTTAGCGGCAGCCCAGAGGGGCGTTTTGAGTCTCACAGGCACCCAAGGGTGTTTACAATGATGCCAGTGACAGCAGGTGGCAAGGATCAGAGCACAGCAGCCTTCAATCAGTTCTGTACTGCTGAGCTCGGGCAGCAGCACCAGCCAGCCTGGGGGCTGCGGGAGGCCGGGCAGGCAGAGCTGCTGCTGGGTGTGGGACACTGGGGGCATGCAAAGGTTGGGTGGTTGCTAACCCTGCACGAGTTGGAGGCGGTCACAAAGTTGGACTCCCACCTCTTGCTGCCAACAGCTAAAATCAATTCCATCGCACAGAAAACGTGAGGGAGGCACCTGAAGAGGAGTCACACTGCAGCGGTGTGCTGCAGCCCCCAGCATCAAGTTGTCTTATTGGACTTCTGGGAGCAGCTCGGTCCTGCCCAGAAAAACTGCTCAGCAAACAAAAGCCACCCATCGTTTCACCTGCATCCCGCTTGGAATCTGAGATCCTTTGTTTGTTTGTTTGGAAATTCTCAAGGCAGAATTGAACTCATTCCTTGGTGAACAGAACAGGAGAGAAGAGCAGCTGCACTCACAGCGATGTGTTGGCGCACACAGGGTTTTGTGCTGAGCCCACCTCCTTGCTGGGGAGCTGGTGCTGCTTTCTGCATTTCGAAGGGGCTGAGATGGAGTTGTGCAAAGTAGTGAATGGGATCTGACCTCATCTCTTTGATAGCTTTCTCCTACACTGTTTCCTGTTCACCCTCCAACCACAGAGCCCTGAGTTGAGCTGGTGGCAATCCTCACAAGGAATAAGTTTTTTTCTGGCTGGTGGAAAGCTGACATTTTTCTGGGCAGCAGAAGGACACTGACTGCCAGGGGTGATGCAGCTTGTTGCTAAGCCAGGACGGCACTCGTGCTCCCATCTGTGCACACAGGTCTCTGCAGCAGCACTTGGTGCTGCCTTCACTGAGCCAAGGACCGGCGTGCCTTCCTTCGTGCTGGAGGGGCACGTTTGCAAGGCCAGGGCTGGAACACACAGCTGTGAGCTGGGCATGGGCAGCATCACACTGACAGCCTCACGCCTTGGGACCTTTGCCCCAGGAGAGGGAAGGAATGTCACAAGATTCTGTTTCCACCTTTTAGGCTCCGGCTTTGGTACTCTGACAGGGGGCAACATGGCTTTATAGGCTGGTGCGACCAAGTGCAATCAGGACGTGTGTCAGCATAGCAGCACTTTCCAAAACCTGCTTGGATGCAAAGGGAGAAAATAGCTGCTAAGTGTAAAAAGGGTAAAGCAAAGGGCCACGATCCATGCTCTGATCACACTGTCTGTGTGTCTGTGCAGTGGAGTGGTGTGAATAGCTGGTGGAGATTGATAATATGCTTAAATACTGCTCCTGCTGCTAAGCATTAGCATGGCTGCTTGACAGCACGGCAGAGGCAAGTCGAGCACACTGGGAAAGGCTCGACAGGCCATGGGGAGCTGCAGGGCTCTGGCTCCTCCAGCAACGTGTCAGCAGCCGAAGCAAAAACGCATTTAATCCTTTGGCTGCTGTGCCTTTGGGGGAGCTTTCCTGCGGCTTTGTGTTACAGGAAACAAGCTGTGGCTTGAGTCTGGGGGGGTTTTGTTCCTTTTCAGGCTATCTGGAAGGATTATATATTTAACAAAGGTGGTGGTAACGTGCTGAGGAGTCACGAAGCTGCCTTGCTGTTCTTTGTACATTTGAATGCCCAACTGTTGCGTCACCATCAGGCGTTTTCACAATCAGTGTTTTCAGTTAATTGTTACTGAAAAGGATCTCTGAGATGCACATTTCTGGGCGGCAGAGCCAGGCTCTGGCTGTGCTGCTTCCTTAAGGCACGGAGACACATCCATCTGCAGCAGCGAAGCACTGCTCCCAGCACCACTGCAGGTGTAAGGGGCTTTGGGTCTCAGCTCTGTCTGGCCCAACCAGCTGTGATGGCAGCTCTGCCTCTCCAGAGCACATCTGTTAGTCTTGTGTTGTTTAAGGTCATTTTATATTCCCTGGAAACAGTCTGGCTTTAGCAGCCTCTGCAGCCCTAGCGAAGTGGCTTTGTGCTGGGTTGCCATCAGCAGTGTGAGAGCACAGCTCCCTTCCTGATGTCCACCTCCAACTGCTCCTCTCTTGGCTTCTGCTGAAACTCCATAGCACCGAGGAGCCCAATATCCCCAGCAGCTCATAAGCACAGAGCTTCTCATTGGGGCTGGAGCCCAATGCACCACGGGGTGCCTGGCAGAAGGACATGGTTGCACACAGGGCGATTCCTCACCTGCTCCATAAGCTGGAGCCAGTCCATTGTGCTACACATCTAAAGCCATTTTTCAGCCCACTGCAATCTGATGGGCTGACGTGGGACAGAGCACCTTAGATGCAGTGCAAACCAGCCCTCTGATTTCTGCTAGCCAAGGGCTGTGCCCTCTGACAGCAGTTGTCCCAGGTGTCCCCATGGCAGCACAGGGAAAACGTGCCCTGAGAAGGGAGCATCCAGAGGGGAGCAGTGTCTGCAGACAGCGTGATGCTCACCAGCCACGAGCTGGGAATGCCTGTGGCGGTGGCTGTGCAAGTCAGAGCTGCTGGTTTGCAAGGAGCAGATCCCAGGAGCTGCACGATACCGACAGCTGCTGAAAGGGCACTGTGAGTTCAGCAGCTGGAGAGTGTTTGATCTTTCTGCAGCTCGAGTCCTGCTTACAATAACCGTCTCAGGAGCCAGCAAATATTCCCCATAACCCCTTTTTGGTAACAGATACTCTTCAAAATGATATTGAAAAGGAAAATGTGCATCATACTCAGACAAAGGGTGGGGTCTTCCTCTTTCAAAAGCTCCTCCTGGAGATGCAGCTGTCTGTGGGATGAGCAGGCACCAACCTACATCACTGCTACAGCTTTTGCTAAAGCACTGCAGCCACTCTGCCCGGAGCCCTACACAGCCCTGGCCTGTGGCCGTTAATCAGAAACCCCAGTGCCACACTCATGAGCTGTGCAGAGCATATTTACATCTAGCCTTCAGCTTACAGAGGGTAGAATGCATCTCTGGATTATCCAGGCTTTGGCTGAGGCTGGGAGCTCCTTGGGGCTTCTGTTCCTGAGTGGGTTTGGACTGTACTCCTTTGGGTTGAGTTGCTCAGGATGCCTGTGAGATTTTGACACAGCAGCTGCATTGAAGCAAGTGGGACTGAGCACTCAAACCTTCTCAACGTGTATTGCAGAAGTTGTTCTGGCTGTTTTCCCTGCCTGGGGGAGATGCAGGCAATGGGCGTGAGGCAGCTCACCATTGAAAATGATCCGTGTTATTTTAGTGGCAGCACTGCCAGATCAAGTGGGACCTCAGCGAGCACTGAGCGGGATATGGGAAGACAGCTTTCTTCTCCCCGAGCTGCCTACAGAGAAGCTGCTGGTCGTACTCCCCAGATAAAAAACAATGACCCCCTGTTACACATGACCTATCCCAACCCCTGGCCCAGGACAGCTCCTGTGAGCAGGTTTCTTATTCTAGAAAGAGAGGATGGGGCAGGGCAGCATGCAGCAGAGGGAGTGAGTCACTACAAGTGCCTTATCAGTAAGGTCAGGTTTCTTCTTGGAGAGGATCTGGTAGAAAATTATAGAATCAATAGAATCACAGAATCGCTGGAAAAGCCATCTCAGATCCCCGAGCCCAACCCCTGCCCTTCCCCACCATGGCACCAAACCACATCCCTCAGTGCCACATCCCCTTGGTTCTGGGACACCTCCAGGGCCGGTGACCCCACCAGGTACCTCTCCAGGCATAAAGACATGAGAACCTCTTTCATCTGCTTGCTAAGAAATGATGTGACTTCTCTAACTCTACGAGAGAAATGCACCAGGTGTAAGCACAGTGTATCCTCCTGTTGGTGGGAAGCAGGTTGGAAGCAGCCCACCTGCTGCCCACAACCTGCAGCTTCCCTTGACCCTCCATCCAGAGAGGCAAACCCACCATATGGCCGCTCGGTGGGATGCAAATCTGGGATGAGTTGAAAATAGGAGGGACGCAGACAATCCCACATTAAGGAATAACCGGTCCATATGTTTCCTCTCTGCTCTTTCTGCAGGCTGAGAGGTCAGGAAACACGAGGGAGCTGGGACTTGAATTTCTCCATTTGGCTTTGGGTGCATGTGTGCAAACAAAGAGCAGCGCCCACTCCCTGGGCAAGTATTCTTAGGATCTTGATTGCAAGACAATCACAGTGTTGTGCTGATGGATGTGAGTAATGGTTGCATGATAGTTGCAGAAGGAAAAGCCTGCGGTTTTGGGGGGAGGCAGTTATGTGCTCCCAAAGAGCCTCAGAGGCAGCTGCAGGAAGAAGAAACGCATTTGTCCTCCTCTAAAGCAGTGACTGCACTGTGGAAGTGGGGCCGGGCTTTGGTTCCATCCACAGCGATGCAGATCGTTCCATGAACACAATCAGCTTCAGCTGTTCACGTGCCCAACGTCAGCAGCACAGGGCCCATTTGACACCAGAAAAACAAATGTGAGGAGTTCTGTGGTTCCTCCCTCTCTGGGTGCCAGCCCTGGGTGGAAAGAGCAAAGGGAGCCTGGCAACAGGATTGCAGTACCTGTAGGAAAACAGGCCATGGCTGGGAGGCTCTGAGCGCTCGTTAGGAACAGACAGCAGCGCCTGTAGGGGTGAATTTGCAAGTCAGGGAGAGGAAATTTCATCTTTTCAAAGATCAGATCTGTAAAAAAAACCTCTTTCTTCCTGGATCCTGTGTTAGAGCTTAGAGAAGTCTGCCTTTCTCTGTAGCATATGGCAGCAGGATGGAGCACACAGAGGAATGAGGCTGTGGTTGCAAACAGTGGTGTTTTCCATTTTCACAGTCCATTTCAGCTTTAGAAATAATGAGCTGAAAAAAATATAAAATAAAAATCAAGGCATTGTCTTTGCAGAGGTAAAGTACTGAAAGGGCACCAATTTGGGGTTGGTAGAACTGGTTTATTTTCTTCTGTTGTAGAAGGGATCTTTAAAGACCATCTGGTCCCATTCCATGCACTGAACAGGGACATCTGCAGGTGCTCAGAGCCCCCAGCCAGACTGCAGGGAGAGCCTGGGGAAAAGGAAAAGGAAAGGGGAAAAGGGAAGGAAATAGGAAGGGGGAGGATTGGAGGGGAAGGGAAGGGAAGGGAAGGGAAGGGAAGGGAAGGGAAGGGAAGGGAAGGGAAGGGAAGGGAAGGGAAGGGGACTGTTGCTTTCAGCCATGGAAGCTGCAATGTCTGTGTGTGCTGAAGCAGAACAGAAGGCTCCTTTCTATAGCAAATATTGCTATAGTGAAAAAAAACAGGCTTACCCTCCCTGACTATGGATGCATGTACCTCTTTTGTTACTTGGACAACTCGCTTTACTCAGATGAAGCACATCCTGCTCTGTGTTGGTTTTGCAGCTGGCAGGAAGCACTGTGCTGGGAAGCCCCACCTGGCTGAAGGTCCCCAGGTGGCTGCACTGTTCTCTGAGAATCACTGTGCTCTCTGCAGCCGCTGCCAGTAATCCTCCCACCACTATTTATTGCAGTTTCCAGACCACCTGCAGGCTCCCTGAGCTCTGTGTGAGGGCAGATTTGCAGCAGCCGCAAATCAATATCACCTTCTGTTTTATGAATGGGGGGGGGGAGGAGGGGGGTACAAACAACAACAAAAGAAATGCAGGGAATTCATTTGGAGGCAGAACATCCACAGCACGTTGTGGTTTGGGGCTTTTGTAAGCAATTATTGCAACCCTTGCATCTGGGAGCGAAGGCCAGCAGTTCTTTTAGAGGAGGTCACGGGATGCAGCGATTCACCCGTGGGCACTGCCCTGTCCTCTTGTGTGCAACGTGCAGCAATGTTTAGGTTGGGCTTGGTGATCTTAGTGGTCTTCTCCAGCCTTAACAGTGCTATGATTCTGTGATCCTATAACTCTCGGCTGGGTCAGCCCCAACTTGCAGAAAGGAGGAAGGTCTGGGCATGGGGAGTGAGCAGCTCCATTGTACGCAGGCATCCCCTCTGTGTGTCCAGAGGACAATCTGCTGGAACACCCATAGGGGGGCAATAGGAAGCTTTGAGATTCCACCTCCCCTCCTTTCCTTTCTTCCCATAGAGCCATGAATTTCAGCCTCAGGAAACGGGGCAAAGAAGCACCCTGCAGATATCCTGCCCACCTGGAACAGAATGCAGAATTTGGGTACCTATATTTCTCCACTGCTCCATCGTTCCCCATCCCCATATTCACTGTCAGATTTTCTGTCTCAGTTCCTGCAGCTACAGATTCAGGGAATGAAGGAATAATGGCTACTGGGACCCCATTAGGAAAAAAAAGTGCTGTAAGATTTTTGGCCATAAGAGGTTTAAGAACTTCCACAGCTGAATGAATCAGTGTCCCCTAGCTGACAGAGGATAATGGATTTAATAAATAGCTATGATTAAGTCTGATGTTATTTTTAAATAATTTCAAGAACTGTTACTCTAATCCCTCCGTGGTTGGCAGGAAGGATGCTGCTCAGCAGTTAAAATTAGTTCCCTTGCCTTCAGCCTGGCGTGCAGTTCCGGACCCCAGGGCTGTGCTGGTGTGCTGAGGCATCCGCTTCTTCTGGACATCCACAGCTGCATTTGCTGAGTGCTCTTTGCCTTGGGAAGCACCCCCTGAAATGACCAGTGTTTTGGTTGTGGTGGTGTCAGATGCGAACGCTGTGTTTGCTCACCCAAAGAAAACATCAAGCTGAGATGTCCCATGGCACAGGTGGTCTTTATCAAACAGAGCCAAATTTCCATAGTTTTGGGAGCAAATCGAGCCACCTCTGACAGGTTGCCTTCCTCCAGGTGCCAGCCCATCGCCCTGCAGGGACACAGCACTTGCACCAAGGGCCACAGTGTGTTGTCACCCATCATCAGTGACATGTCTCCTTGTCCATGGCACTGTCAACCAAACTGATGGAAAGTGGTCCCTTCCCTTCCCTTCCCTTCCCTTCCCTTCCCTTCCCTTCCCTTCCCCTTCCCAAACCCAGCTGCAGTGCTCAGCTCTGTCATAACTCAACAGCAAGGCAGGGATAACAATAAATCCCTTCTCCCACCTTCTTGCTGCATGTCCCCATCAGACAGACCGTAACGGACAGGGGCTGTCACTTATTATGTGCTCATTTCGTGCTGAACACAACACAGCTCTGATCGCAGCTCCAACGGGGCTGCACCAACCATGGGGCTGCAATGAATCCCCAGGGCTGCAGTGGGGATGGTACCGGGATGCAGGGATGGGTGTAGGCTGTGTCAGGAAGGCTCATCCCAACCCCACACAGGGAATTTCCAGCCTCTGTCCTCCACGTGGCCCTGGGCACAGCATGCATGGGTTCACTGGGCGATGGGGAGGTGTGGGCTGCAGGGATGCCAATGCTGGCTTCTTTCCAAGCCCAGGATTAGGCTTATTAAAGATACATGACAGTAACACACGAAAAGACAGTCCTTTTTTGGGGGAGGGCTTAAAAGAGCTGCTGTGCAGTGTTATACTGGGAGCAACTGGGCAAAGACATGTGGGCTGCCAGGGAGCAGCAAAGCTCTGTGCCAGAACCACAGCTTCCATACCTGTCACCACGTGGATTTTCAGCCTGAGCACACACAGCTGAGCTCAGGGGACACTGTCGTGTCAATTTAGGGTTTTATCTCCTTTCCTCTCCATTAGCTCTGATACCCTCTTATTAGGCTGCAAAGAGAGCCGTTTTCTCCTCCAGCAGTTGTCCCCTTTCCCAGTCGGCAAATATTGATCTGCCTGTGTCCTCAGCATGGGGTGAACTCAGCACAGCCATGTCACCTCACATGCCATCACCCGTGGGGCCAAGAATGGAGAGGAAGGGACAGCAAATGATTGCCATGTATTTTTCTCCCCCATCCTTTCTCTCCCTACAGCAGCAGTGCACAGGGCTGGGAGCTGCTAATGCAAACCAGGTCTGGGCTGAGGCTGCTGGGGACTGGTAATGGAATGATTTCAGCCCCAGCTAAAATGTGATGGACTTGGGAAGACCATAGGACCCTGCTGGGTTCTCCATGCTGCCCCAGCCCAGACAGTGTAAGCATATCCCCAGAAAGTCCACTGTAATAATGCCAAAGTGGGCAAAGTGCAGTGCAGTGCACGAAGAAGATGGAAAATACAGAGGTGATGATGGAGGAGAGAGAGGAGTTGGAGGAGGTGTCAGGGTGGCCCAGATAAGAAAGCAACTCAGAGAAGAAAGAATTACTGCTGCTCCAGGTGCACCCAAATCGCTGTGGCTGGAGCAGCTGGGGCTAATGAGGAGGTCTGGGGAGAGCCAATGGTTGGGGCCAGAATGGGATGTGTGGCTCCACTGGGGCAATAAATAGGCAGCTGAGGGGCTGGGGGACAGGAGAGGGAGGGTTGTGGGTGAGTGGTTTTTGCTTCTTGGTGGTGGGGTCCTGACTACTGTGAGAGTGTGCTGGGTGAAGTCATGCTTTGCTGCCTGCTTGGAGGGCTGCCTTTGGTCTCATTTGGGTGCATGTTTTATGTATGCTTATGGGTTTGTTTTGGTTGTTTTTGTTATGATCAACTTAGAAGCAATGTTGCCTGTCCTGCTTATGCCTCTCACCTGGGGTTATATTAGATGTGTTTGAAGGGGGACTGTTTCAGCTTGGTCTCACTGTGACAGTGATGACCTGATGCCTCAGCTATGGGGATCTCTGGGTTGTGAGGTGGGATTTGGGCTGGGATGTGGCTGCCTTCCTTCAGATGGGGCCCTGAGCTGATGCTTCCAGGAGCTCTTGGTGGCCCTGCCAGGCTTAGGCTGTCTAAATCTGTTGGATGCAGAGCTGGTGGAAGGTGTTCCTATCTCAACAAGGAGAGGCATGCCCTGCTTCCTCATAGGGTCACAGCTGCAGCTGTAAACTTTCCAGCCTGGTATTAAGTGGTGGTTTGTGCCCATACTTTGTTTAGAGGCTGAGCTGTGGTGTGTGTGGATCCCCCTGAGCTCTGATGAGGGTGGAGGAGTTGACATCCCTTTTGCTGGGAGCAGCAGATGTGTGGGGCTGTTGTGGGGTCCCAGATCCTCAGGGATGGAGGTAGTGTGGCTGTGACCTCACTCTGCCCTGTGCTGCCCCCAGAGCACGTGGAAGCTTTCAGCTGGCAGCAATCCTTGACCTGCCAAGATGCCAGTCGTGCACGATCATGGTGAGAGGATGAAGAGGTTCAAGAACAAGGGCAAGGACACTGCAGTAAGTACAGACCCCACTGTCTGTGGCACCTCCTTCCAGAACAGTGGGGCCAGCTGGCACCTATGTGAGGGCTTCTGAATGCTATTTCCCCCCAGATCTTAGTACAGACTGTCAGGGATACTTCATTAGCTTCAGATACGTGGTGTGGAGCTGCTGGGATGTGGAAGTAGTGGGATACAGGCTTTGGGTGGATGGTTCTGGGCTGTCACTGCTGCCAGCATCCTTGGGGAGGGTGGACGCAGATACTTTGTGACCCTCCTGGCTGTGGTGAGGAGCTGACTCTACTCCCTGTAGCAGTCCTGGGGTTGCAGAGTCAGATTCATCAT
The DNA here is from genome assembly GCA_035772895.1 of Perdix hodgsoniae. Lineage (NCBI taxonomy): Eukaryota > Metazoa > Chordata > Aves > Galliformes > Phasianidae > Perdix > Perdix hodgsoniae. Next base: position 6,486,986 of record JAPSGF010000014.1, on the reverse strand, counting down.
AGGGATGAGCTGTGGGGGGAGCTGGGTGGTGCTGACACGACACCCTGTGCCCCCAGGCCCTGCGCAGGCAGCGAGTGGAGGTGAACATTGAGCTGCGGAAGGCCAAGAAGGATGAGCAGATCCTGAAGCGCAGGAGCATTTCCATTGTCTCTCTGGAGAAGAGCCCCTCGCCAGCAGAAGAGAGAAATGTGGTGAGTGCTGGGTGTTTGCTCCTGGGTGGGTCAGTGCTGCAGCACATGGATAGTGCAGAGCATCCCATCTGCTCTGGGACTTGGGCCACCACCACATCCAGCTCCAGTGACCTGGGTTAACCTCCAGGGCTGGATACAGGGACTGGGGAGGGATTTAGGTGCTGCCCAGCCCTCTTCTGTGCTATTTTGCATGGAAATGTGTATTGCAGCTTCCCTTGATGGCAGGTAGAACTGGGTGCAGCTCCAGGCACTGAAGCAGGGTAATTACTGTGCTCATGGCCCCATTATGGTGCCAGGGACTCCCCTGTGTTTGATTACAAGGATCAGCTGCCTGGAAGGCATTTGGGATTCTCTTCCTCTGTCTCATCCTGAAACTGCATTGCATAAAGAGCAGACAGCACCTTAGATATGGAGCAGTGATTGCCTTGGGTCTAGACAGCTGATTGAGTGTGAGATTACACCTGAGGGAGTCCTGGCTTGGAGTTCTGACTTGTCTGACTCTGAATCATCCCAACACAGATTGTTCCACTGTCTTTGGAGGAAATAGTGGAAGCTGTGAATGGCAGCAATACTTTGCTCCAGCTGCAGGCGACACAGGCAGCCAGGTATGCTGCTTGATGGGAGGGATGGGACTGCTGTGGGGTTTGGGGGCAGGTGGCATTGTTCCTGCTTGGGGGGCACTGAAGGCATAATAAGGTGCACTGGGAAGGAGCCTCCTAGCCCTGGGGACTGGGGTCCTACAAAGTGCCATGCTGAGCTCTGGGCAAAGCCAACTGAAGGGTTGGTGGTGCCTTCTGGGCTGTGCTGGTTGCAGACACCTGAGGTGGATGGAAAGGAACCAGGTGTTGGAGGCTGGGTCAGAAGTGGGACTGCTCTGCAGTGGGACATGGCTGAACAGGGCTGTCCTCACATGAATCCATCAGCAGGGATCTGTCCCCAGGGCCCAGGAGAGGCTGTATTGCAGCTGGGGTTTTCCTGGGACATCCCTGCTGTGCAGTACTGCTGGCTTTCTGCTTGCTCCAGCTGAGCCTGGCCATGCCTGGGATGTCCTGGCAGCACTCTGAGCTTGCACCATGGTGAGATCTGGTGGCAGCATGGCTCTAAACCATGGATTCCCTCCTCTGCCAGCGCAGGTGTTGTGACTGGAATTCAGATCTGGCTGGAAGTGCTCCCTCTTCTAGCAGTTCTTGGTTAGATGAGGGTCTTGATGGTATCTTACGCAAATGGAGCCCAATGGCTATAAAGGTGCTGTGCCCTCTTGCAGGAGGATCCTGTCCAGGCAGAAGGACCCCCCTCTCAATCAAATCATCGAGTTGGGGATCATCCCTAGGCTGGTTGAGTTCCTGTCCCGTACTGACAATGCTGCTCTGCAGTTTGAAGCAGCCTGGGCACTGACCAACATCGCATCCGGCACTTCAGAGCACACCAGGGCGGTGGTGGAGGGAGGGGCCATCCCTGCCTTCATCTCCCTCCTGTCCTCCCCCCACATGCACATCAGTGAGCAGTCTGTGTGGGCACTGGGTAACATTGCAGGTGAGTGGGGTCCCACGTAGGGCTGGGTTTGGTCACAGTCACTGCCCCAGCTGCTGCTGGGGTGATAAACAGTGGTGCTCCTTGAGATGAGCTTGTCTCCCTGCAGCTGTCTCCATTCTGTGATTCTCACGGCCTGGCAGCCTTTCTGACCCTGGGTTGGTCCTGCAGGAGGATTTTGGCCAAAGCCAAATGCAAGAGTGCATCTTGCTGGGCTGGTCTAACCCACCAATGTCATTAGCAGGGGGGCCTCTGGCTGCTGTTGGATGTTGCCTGTCTTGTGACTTAAAGAGGGTTATTTATGACATTTATTTATCTGTGCAGGTGATGGTCCTCTGTACAGAGATGCTCTTATCAATTGCAATGTGATTCCTCCCTTACTGGCTCTGGTGTCACCTGTAACTCCAGTAAGTAACTCTCTTCTCTTGACTTGGCACTCCTGATCACTTGGGTAATGGGTGAATGGTGATGTGACTCTCAAAACAGCTGGATGGGACCCTTGTCTAAACTGCTTTTAATGAACCTAACCCTGAACAAGATGTCAGGCAGCTACATTTCAAGTCAATGCAAAGATCTAGTCAAAGCTTTCCCATCCAGCTTTGACCATCCCAAGCTAGGACCGAGTTGCATTTGGCACACAGCAGAGTTGCATATGCATGCAGAGGGCAGAACTTGTCCTTCCTGCTTTCTCCTGCTGTGCCCTGCCCTCCTGCAGCAGTGCCTGCCCCACAGCTTTCGGGGGAAGAAGGACCTCTTTGGAGTGGTGTGAGGTGGGCTGCAGCTCTCAGCAGTGGGATGGATGAACCCTGGTGTCCCACCCTGTGTATGATGGGTGCTGTGTGCTCTCTGTAGGCAGAAATTGGGCCTTTCAGGGTAGGGCTGCGAGAACACCCTCTAGGCCTTCTGTGAGTTTATACTGCAAAATCTGCAGAAGAATTCTCCAGCCATTCCTGGCTCAGCTCTGTCTTTTCTTGGGGAGCACTGTGAAATGTCACAAAATGATAGCTCCATCCCCTACACACCTTGGTGGCTGTGATGCTCTGCATGGAGCTCCCCTGCCCCCCTCACTGAGATGAGAAAACTCAAACCCTTCTCTATGACAGTGGGCTGCTAATATTGAAGTACACACCCTCAATCTTGTCCAAAAAATGCTCTGTAATTTGTCCTAGGGACCCGGCAGTGAGCTGTTGGTGCCTTTGTTAGTCATAGTGGCTTGTCGTGCCACCGGATCTGAGGTTATTGGAACTTAATATTGGAGAAGGAGGAGGGGAGGCCTGCTCTTTCATCTCCCTGCTTCAAACAAGCCTCAGCCCTTATTAAAGAGGCTGCTCCTGGCTGATAACATCTGCTGCTGTAGAGCAGTACTGGTTGCACCAGAGGGCTCTGCAAGGAGGATCTCACAGCTCCCTTGTCTTCCAGGTTGGGTTCCTGAGGAACATCACATGGACCCTGTCAAACCTCTGCAGGAACAAGAACCCATACCCACCCCTGGAGGCGGTGAGGCAGCTGCTGCCCACCATCACCTGCCTGCTGGAGCACGAGGACAAGGATATCATCTCTGACTCCTGCTGGGCTGTGTCCTACCTGACTGATGGCTCCAATGACCGCATCCAGATTGTGGTGGATACAGGGATTCTGCCACGGCTGGTGGAGCTCATGGGCAGCCCTGAGATGATTGTCATGGTAGGGATCAACCAATTGTTTCTGGTCTCTGGCCCTTTGTAGGGGCATCTGGGGAGGGGGAAGGAGCAGCTCCTTGCTGTCTGTGGTCTGCTGCAGCCTTGCTATGCAGTTCTGCTTGCTGCTGATGAAGCCAGATCCCCGTTCCTTCTTGCTATATCTAGGAAGAGCCTGTAAAGCTGCTTAGATCAGGACAGGAGGCTGGTAGGTAGGCCTGTAACCACAGCAGTAATCATCCATGGGACTTCATTTGAAGGATCAGGCACTTAGCGAGGGCTCTTGCTGGTCTTTCTGGTGTGTATCCCTTGAGATAAGACTTCTCATCTCCATCTGCTCTAATCTCTGTCTAGACTCCAGCTCTGCGTGCCATTGGCAATGTGGTCACAGGGACCGATGAGCAGACCCAGGCAGCTATTGATGCTGGTGTCCTGGCTGTCCTGCCCCTTCTCCTGCGACACATGAAGCCAGCTATACAGAAGGAGGCAGCGTGGGCACTCAGCAACATTGCAGCTGGGCCCTGCCAGCAGATCCAGCAGCTCATCACCTGCGGACTGTTGCCACCTCTGGTGGAGCTGCTTGATAAGGTAAGGGGATGGGGACAGCTCTGTGCACATGGGGCAGTGCTCAGCTTCACTCTGTGCTGCTTTGTCGTGAGATGCTGTGCCCAAGAGCCACCTGATCAGTGTTCTGTGAAGCTGCTGGTTCTGAGGAACAGCATGAGCACTGCACTTAGTACATCTGCATGAGGGGGGGGAAAAAACAAACAGCTTGGAGATGGAGTTGGCAGCTCTGCCATGTGTCCGTCCAGTGTGAGGAAAGCAGGCTAGTCCAAATTGTGTGCAATGATTGGCTCTCCTCACCTGGCATCTCAGCCTGTTCTGAGGGATGCTGAAGTCTGGGAATGTCTTTTCTGTGCTGCTTTTCCAGGGGGATTTCAAGGCCCAGAAGGAGGCAGTGTGGGCAGTGGCCAACCTGACAACTGGTGGCACTGTGGAGCAGGTGGTGGAGCTTGTCCGTTCTGGGGTCCTCAAGCCTCTGCTCAACCTGCTTTTGGCCAAAGACAGCAAAACTATCCTGGTCATCCTGGATTCCATTTCAAATCTCTTCCTGGTAAGATCTTGTGTTGTATCCCCTCACCAAAGGAGCAGTGAGGTATGAGAGGGATGCTTGCATGGTGTGGGTGGAACAGATCCTCCCCAGCAGTCACACTTGCAGGAGTGGGACTTCATGCCTGACTTGTTCCTGGGTCCTCCTGGGTTGCCCAAAGGGCTTGGCATGATGAAGTTCCAGAGTGTTTCTCCTTTCTGGAAAGGAGAGGACGCAGTATGCTAATAACCAAGCCATATAGAAATGAAGGTCTTAGAGAGACTAGATGGTCCTAGAGTCTTCTAAGGGTCTGGGAGCTGTTTCAGTTGGCAGCAAAACTACAACACAGTGATCTAAGAGGCGCAGCTCAGTGTATATACTGCAGTCATATTCCAGACATCTCTCCTGAACACAGTGCAGATCCTTGTGTTCCTACTTGCAGTCACTTGTAGGTTCAGGGCCCTACAGCATGGACCACCTTAGCCCCATTACTGACATGCATTTTACTTCTCTCCTTTGTTTGTAGGCAGCTGAGAAGCTGGGGGAGACAGAGAGGCTGTGCCTGTTGGTGGAACAACTTGATGGTCTGGAGAAAATTGAAGCCTTGCAAACCCATGAAAACAACATGGTCTACCGAGCTGCTCTGAATATCATAGAGAAGTACTTTTCTGGTGAGGTATGTGAGCTCTTGTTGCTGCTTCATTGAAAATGAGCTGTTGTGCGCTGAACTGAAGCGCATCCTCTAAACATGCTGAGATAAGTCCTTAGGTCTCTGCTTGAATGAGGTAGTTCTTATAGCTTACTCCCTTTACCTTCTGTAGAACCCCAGTCTGTGAGCTTACTGTTGTGCAATAGGGATGCTTTGATAGCATCTTGCTGCTCAAATTTCCAAGGCATCAGCTAGCATCACTGCAGTTGCTGATATGCATTCCAAATGTGGGGAGGCTTCCTCTTTCCTGGCTGGCTTGTTGCTAGGAAAGGCAGCCTCCTACTCACTGTTAACTGTGCTCAGGTTCCTTCTGGATTACTTGACTCTTATGTTAAGCTTGTGGAAAAAGTATAGGATCTCAGCTAGGAGTCACAAGGGAATTCCATAACTGTCACAGGTCCATATTTGGATCCAGCCTTGTTCTCACAAACTGGGGAACACCAGAGTAGAGGCTTACAGTGGTCTGGCAGACCTCAGAGCTGAGGTCTGAGCTTTGTCTGCAGTGTTTTAAACAAGTAAAGATGCAGACTCATTAACTGATGTCTGCCAACTTCCTTCTAGGAGACTCCCGAGCAGCAGCCCGGGACCGATGAGGATGAGCTGTATAACTTCTCAGTGGAGAAGCAAGACTTCAACTTCTGAAGATGAAGCATTGCACAGCTCCAACTTGGTGGGTGGAGGCTGGATGCTCTGACCAAGAGGAGCAGAAGTGTATAGTCCTTTTACATTTGAAATTTATCAATAAATTGCACTTGTGGATTTGTACTTCTTGCCTCTATTTCTTTTCTCTCATACTCTGCTGTGGTGAAGATCATAGCTCTCTGGGCCTTAAGCATATGGGAAAAATATGGATTGGAGGTTTTGGATGTGTTTTCTGTGTGAGACACTGCCTGCCTGCAGGAGCACAAGGTGTGTAACTTGTTAACTGTTTGAGTCAGAAAATGCTAAGAAGAGTGTACTACCAAACCCTAATTGGCCTTTGTGTTTGTGCTTTGGCTCCTGGGCCTCCCTGCAGGATAGAGGGCATTTCTCCTCCAGGCTGCCTAGAAAGAAGGAGGCAGAGCCTGTGCTCTGTATAAGGTGCACAGCCCTGAGCTTGCAGGGCATAGCTGATTGAAGTGCTGGGGTTGCTGAACTGTGGAGTGATGCCAGGATTTATTTCCTGGATCTGACATTACGAAGTGAAAACCAGAATAGCACAAAACCTGATTGTGCTCTGGAGATGAGTGCTTGTGTGGATCCTTCCTCTGTGCTGTGGGTTAGTACAAAGGGCTCTGCTGCCAGCACCACCTTACAGTGTGCTGCTGATGCAGCATCTGGAAACTATTGTATTTCAGTGGGTAAAAGGAACCTGAGGTACATGCTTCCTCAGTGTAAATGGAGATGTGGACCGGAGCTGGGTTCCTGCTGCTGCCCTGTTCTTGGGCACAGGACTGCTGTGTACTGATGCTCTGCTGACTTACAGCAAGCTAAAAAGGGAAAGGTCAGAGTCTTGGGGCTCCTTCCCTGCTCACCTGTGTGAGGCTGCTGTAGGTAAGCTGTGTGCTTTCACCTTTGCAGCACTAGGTTGAAAGAGATGTGTCCATGGATGTAACACTGGGTTGATGATGCCCCATTTTCCAAATCCAGAGCATCTTCTCCTTTCACTGAGGTGAACTAAAAAAAAATTATTGCTGCTTGATGTGCCCTCTTTCCTGACCAAAGAGGAGCCCAGTGGTAACTGCTGTATTGGAGATGTGGGAAAGATGCTGCTGGGACCCATGGAGGCCTGTGTGCACCGCATTAGGATCTGATTAGGGACAAGGAGTTTGTAGGGGGAAAGCAGGTTCTCTTCTGAAGCCTAACTGTTCATTTCACACTGCCATAGGAGCACCCAGGGACTTCTCCAACGCTGTGCAGCTGTGTTCTGCAGGTCTGGCCTTACAGGAGAAGTCAAAGGGGGTTGAGGGGAGTTGAGTGGCCCTCTGCTTTCAGGACTAAAGGCTGAGCACTGGCTACCTGGCAGCATTTGCTGCCTGCTCTGGCTGCACATGCGCTACAGGCCCCTGGCACGGGGCAGGGTTGGCTCACAGCTTTGCCTTGAGTTCAGTTCAAAGGCTGCCCTGTGGTTGATGGGGTGCAGATTTTATGGGGTTTGGCCTTTGGTTTCATTTCTGGTAGCAAAGCAGGAAGGACAGCTTGTGGGATGCAGTTCTGTGGCTCATAAACAAATCGGGGGCCGGTTCACATATCGCTGTACCACTGACCTGCATTGACTCCCACGCTGCTGGCAGCGTGTGTTCACTGCACCGCAGCCACATCCTCCTACCCCCTGTACCCAACAAAGGCTGTTCTTTACCCCCTTAGCAAGCAAACTTTGTAAGGAAAGAATATGGGAAACAAACTAATTCTGGAGGCATCCCTACCAGTGAATGACACTTAAAGCAGCTGTGCATTGATTTGGCTTATTTCTGAAATGGTAGGGGGGAAAAGCGTCGGGAAAAGCTGCATTCATATATTTTGTACATTCATATATTTCGTCCAAAGTAAACCCTGTGAGGAGTCCCGGGTTTCAGCGTGGTTAAGGTTAAAACAGCGGCGCTTCCTGCGCGAGGTTAACGCGCCACGCGGCCACCGGGTGCGGAACACGGCGGGCCGTGAGGTCGCGGTCCTCCCGCACGCGAGGGGGCGCCGCACTCCGCCCTCGCAGCGCGGCCCTCCATCCCCGACCTCCTCAAGATGGCGGCGCCGCGCGCTGACGTCACGCCCCGAGACGCGGGGCGGGGCCGAGGCGGAGCGGAGGCGCTGTCCGGGCCGGGTCGGGCTGGCGGCGGCGGCGGGTCCGACCGCGGGCGGATAGGCGGAGAGAGCGGCGGAAGGTCGTGCGGGCCCGCATGGGGTTGCGCGGGGCCGCGGGTTGATCTCGCCGCGGAGGCGCGATGTCGAACCCCGGGACGCGGCGGAACGGCTCCAGCATCAAGATCCGCCTCACAGGTAGCGGCGGGCCGGGAGGGGCCGCCGCGGCACGGCGCGCTGCTCGGCGCCGAGGGGCCGGGAGGGGGGGGAGGGGCCGCCGTGCGCCGCGCGGGGAGGCCGTGCCGTGGCGGAGGGCCCGGCCGCGCCGCCGCTCCCCGCCGTGCGCCCGGCTGCTGCCGCGTCTCCCGGTCGTTGCCGTCGATCTCCCTTCCGCGCTGTTATCGCGGCTGTCTCCCCTCGCGGCGCCCGCTGCCCGCCCGCCCCCTGCGGTTCAGCGCCGTTCCCCGCCGGCTGCCGGCAGAGCGGAGGAGCCCCGGCTTTGTTGAGGGCGGCCCCGTGGCGCTCTGCGTGCGTCTCGTTGCCTTGAGTGCTTTCGCTCTCCGTCGGTTGTTTTGTTTGATGTCTTTGCTTTGTTTCCCTTCCTCCTCGCTCGCTTCCTCCCCCGAACCCGACTTCTGCAGTCTTTGCCCCGAGCCAAACGAGCTCCGCGTCTCCTCACGAGGGCTGCGTGCACGCGTGGATCAGCCAATTCACGCTGCACCCTCCGAGGTCTGTGTTAGAGCTGCTCCGGCTGCTGCCGAGCTGCTCTTCTGACTGGCAGAGGTGCAGCTTCTGCTTCTCAAAGCTGCGGGGTGAGCTGTTAATAAACAAGGCCCCATCCGACCTTTCAAAGGCAACAGGTGGATGCTTGGAGATCTCGGTGCTGTGGTTCATTCAGACCCAGGCGCCGGCATTGATCTCTACGGAGCTGCGGCTGTGGGAGCGTGAGATATTGCCAGACAATGGGACAAATGGCACGAGGTAAACTTCAGTTCCAGGTTAACTTGCTTCTGGTGTGCGCTGCGATCAGTCAGAAGCCACTCTTCATAAAAAAAACCCGGTTTGCTTTTAATCCTTTCTTGATCCTGCGCTGCCCGTGCTTCAGAAGGCTGCAGTTGGCGAGGAAAACATCAATCTGAAAATGCTTTCGGACACGAGAAAGCTGGAAATACTTTTAGGGCGTATAGATGATGTTTGATCTGAAATTAGTTTTGCGGTGCCGTGTGCTAAATGTCAGATCAGTCAGCGATGTGCCTTCTTTTTATGCCAGTCAGTCAATAAAAATGCTGGGAGTTGAGTAACTCGTGCTGTGGTTGTAGCCCTTCGGAGCGGGCGGGTAGCGTTTAAGTAACAGATAGAAGCTGCTGGTTTTAGTTTTAAGGAGTGAGTGCAGCATCGAAGTGTTCTTTGCCTTTTAGCACGCACTATTCCCTCCTAGCTGAGAGCATTTTGTGCAAGAGGCTGAAGTTTCAGTTTATTGAGCAACTTGGTGGATTTTCTCACTCATCTTTTTTTTTTTTTAATTAATTAATTATATTGGAGAACTCTGCTTGCTCAAACACATTTTTAGTTTTTACAAGCACGCAGCCTGGGTGGTATGACAAAAATTGCTGCGTTTAGTCAGAAATAAATTGCTCTGGGAGAGGTTTCCCTTTGGAGTTGTTAGGAAATGCTGCATCCTCAGTGTGGCTGGAGATTGCTGGCCTGCCTTACCTGCTCCAAAGCACTGCAGCTAGCGTGGCTGCTGTTCCCTCATCTGTTCTGCTGCTGGGAGGTTTGAGTGGTGTTAATTCAAGACACAGAACGTCTTCTGTTACGATTTACTGCGTGCATTGTGTTTCCTGTGATTAGAGACCATTTCTGTTTTGCGCTACTGGCACAGGTTGCCCAAGGAGGCTGTGGGTGCCCCATCCCTGCAGGCATTCAAGGCCAGGCTGGATGTGGCTCTGGGCAGCCTGGGCTGCTGGTTGGTGACCTGCACACAGCAGGGGGTTGGGACTGGATGAGCGCTGTGGGCCTTTGCAACCCGGGCCATTCTATGATTCTATGAAATACCACGTAGTCAGAAGACAACTGTGAGCGATAGGAAGCAAATGGTGGTTGAATCTTTCTGCTTTTTTTTTTTTTTAAAGGCATCTTTTTTCTTTTTCCCTTGTTTATTGGCATGGTGTTTGTATGAGCAATGCATTGCAAGTATTTTACTTCTGTGAATATATTAGAAACTGTCATCCAGCTCGTACAGAGTGGTGTCAGCCCTATCCTGGTTTTGCAGATTGCAGTGAAGTAACACGTTCTGTTTAGGAATGAAAAAATAAACCAACACCTGCAACTGCACATAACGTGGATGATGGATTAAAATGACTGCGGCCTCAAACACACCCATCTCTCCTTATACCTCAGTTCCTCCAAAAGTATGTGCTGAGTTCCTTTTGTTTCTGCTTTCTCCACTGCTGGTGATGCAGCAGCCAAGGACGTTTATGGCCTTGTCTCACCGCTGGGAGCAGTTCTAGGCAAAGTAAGGTAGAACTTGTCATTAAGTCTGTGGTCTGTTTGTATCGGTGCTGTTAGCGGGGCAGCGCAACCATGACAGATGTCTCAAAAAAGAAATGGGAATAATGGAATGGTATTGTGAGTGCTTGAGGAGTCTGCTGGGGATCTTCTGGGTCAGGGAGAAACGCGGTCCGAAGTCAAAGGGGGCCTTTGTGGAGCACGTCCCGTTTTTAGCTGATGTCCTCCTCTAAAACCTTTGTTTGCTGCTGCAGTCGCTGCTCCCTGGGGGAAGTTCCAAAGGGTTTATCAACTCCAAAGCCTACACGGTTCTTACTCAGACTGTTATATCACCCAGAAGTACTCGTGAAAACTGCAGTCTCATTGTGCTGGATCTCAGAGATACTCTTGTTCCAGGTAACTTGCATGTGGGATTGGGAAGGTTGTGGAGAAGCGGACTAAGAGTGCAGGTTTTCTAGCAGAAAACCTCCATGCTGTGTTCTGACTTCATCAATATGGCTTTTTCATAACTGTTGCAGCAGAGGTGTTAGCAGCAGTCTGGCTTCTGGCGCTGGAGAGGAACTGAGAAAAGATGGGGAAGGAAAAAGCATTCGTTCAAATGTTACGGATCGCTTCGGAGTTGGAGCAGGAAGGGGAGAGGACCTCGTGTAGAAGTTCAGCCCATGGGGATGTGTGGGTGACAAAAGCAGTTCCTTTAGCAGAAGGGCAGCAGTTGGTATCGCAGGAGAGCGCCGTCATCCCTCCGTTAAAAAAGGCATTCCTCCTTGGCAGCCCCAGCGCAGGAGGTGGTTGGGCCACTGTCTGTGTTTGTTATTGCATCTTAGAGGTCTTGAACGGAGGGCGAGGGAGGAGAGCTTGGTGTCAGAAATGTCAAGGAGGAACGAGGAAGGTGATGAGGAAGCGCGTGGTTTGTGTGAGGTGAGGCAGGGTTTGATTTCTGTAGGAAAAGCTGTGCTCGGCAGAGGCAAAGAAAGGCACGGTGGTGGTGCAGTGAAGTATCTGAAAGCCCACTTTCATTTCCCTGTGCTTAGAGCAGCTTAGGGAAGTCCCGTCTGCAAAGTGCTTGTAAATGGCTGGCTGGGGCTCGTTTTGCAGGCATCCACTGGTAATTTAAGGAAAGCATTAAAGAACACAATGGCTTCAAGCGCAAAGGAAAATACTACGTTTCTTTAAAAGCAATATGCTTCAGCTCGTTATGAAGGCACACGTGAAGAAGTGTCACAAACGTTTCCCTTTCATGACTAATGTAGTATTGATCGAGTCAGCAGAGTTAACGGGCTGATCAATAGCAGCACTAATATTGGCCACCCAGACAGTTTTATGTCCTGTGCTCAGAAACAACGACTAGCTGTGGTGGGATTCCTGTATCAAAATTAGCCAATACCTCGTGGGCTGTTTGTAGTGTTGTGTTTTTACGTTAGGAGGAGTCCAGGCTGCAGTCTGATGGTGCTAGCTAGTGCGAGAGGAGGCTGGGCTGGCCAGCCGGCCGTTTAGTCTGCCCTCACATTTGTGGCTGCCCAGGGGCTTGCTGATAGGGATGGCATGGAGCAAGGGGGACTTCAGATAAAAATGAAATTAAAAAATCTTGCTTTCATGGGGAGAGCAACATTTGCAATGGGCAGCTGGCATCCTTGAGCTGCTGGAGAGGAACAGGAGGAACAGGAGCAGACGGGTGGGCTGCGCGCCGCTGCCTTTGTCTCTCCCAGTGCGTCCAAGCTGTGCCAGCACCATTGTCCTGGTGGAAGTAAATTGTCTCCAAAACGTTCCCTCAGGCGGTGAAAGTAGAAACAATAACTACATTATTCCTAACTTGAAACTTTTCTCAAACTGGGTGCCTTCCTATAAAGGAATGTCATTTGGAATGTTGTTGTGGAGCTGCTTAATGATTTCTTATTTAATTCCCTACAGCGTTCTCATCCTCTTCCCTAAAAGGTATCGCGTTATGAAATTCCGTAGCATTGCACTTTGCGTGCTGTGAAATGGAGCAACCTCCCAGTGAGGAACTGAGCTTCGTACTGGGATGCTGGTCCCGACCTGCTGGCAGCCCCAGAGCAGCAGCCACCGGTGCCCTGCAGGCAGGTAGGAGCGGTTGCACTGCGGCTGGTTCCTGCTGCTGGCCTTGGCACTGTGTGTGCCGGAGGTTTGTCTGGATTGCCGCCCGACTTTAAGCAAGTCCAGTTGACATGTTTAAAGTTGGATTAGTCTGGTTAGATTACTTGCTGCTATTTATGGCTCCAGACTTAAATACTCACTCGGCTGCCTTGTTCGTTTGGGTTGAAACAGCGTGATAGGGGAGATTGGTGTGAAAAGATAAGGTTGGATCGGAATGTTGGTGAAGCCGAGCTGTGTACGCTTCAGAGAAACCCATTTCAGGTTTGAGTGCAGGGAATATTAAAAAAGATTTTTAAAAAAGAGACTGTTCTGTGTGCCAGTGTGTTCTGTGAGTGAGCAGTGAGAGCTTTTCCTGATGGTTTTTTCCATTTCCCAACTGATAAAAATGGTACTGTGAAAAGGACCGGTTTCCACAATATCACTGAAAGCTTTTATCCGTATTAGTGCCTTGATAATTTGCATTTTGGGAACCAAACACTGATGCTGATTTATGCTCTCAAAGTGAAACAAAGTTGTATTGCCACGAGATGAAAACGGTTTGTTCTTTCCTGTACCGTGGGTTGGTTTGGGTGGGCGAACGTGTCAGAGAGATGTGAAGTCTCAGGATATTTGCTGACAGCCACTGTGTCGTTTCTCCTGCTGTGACCTGTTCAGGCATTAGGGTCCGTGCTGAGGTCTCCAGTGCAGCCCTCACTGCTCCGGCCAACAGCAGGACATCAGTGGTGAGAGCAGCACTGCAGCTGATCGACTGCCAGCAGTTTCACCTCAGTTCCATCTCCCCTCCTTTAGCGTGCACATTAGAAAGCCTGCAGTTGGCCGTGCAGCTGGTTAATGCAAGCACTCATGTTACTGCTGGTCGTGGGGAAGCTGTGCTGCTTTCAGGTAATGATGTTTCAGGTGCTTACAGATGAGTTCTTGCAGGCACTGCTGCAGTAACTTCAGATGTTATCTCCTTGCTTGTCTGCTGACCCCCCCTTTGCCAGGAATTTGTCGCTCACTGCAGGGAACTGGTGGAGGAAAACCTGGAGATGAATTATGAGCACATCTGTGCAACTTCAGCTGCTGAAATTGAGTCTTTATCAAGAATTTAAACTGAGAGGCTGGACTTTGAGAAGCTCGGGTATAAGCATGTTTGTCTTCTGTTGGGAGGGGTTGCATTTGGAAGAGAAAAACAGAAGAGAGCAGTGATTTCCTGAGCTGGAGCTTTGCTGGAGGTGCTTATTGGTATATATCAATTTGTAAAAGATTAATCTACATATTTGTGACAGCAGGAGGAGCCTGCCTGTTGCTTGGCTAAAGATGAGCCAGCAGGTGACAGGTTAAGATGTTGCACTGCTTGTAAACTTTGTTTCACGTCTCTTGGAAAGAGGATCTTGCAGTTTTTGAAGGGGATCCTGGGCATGGTCCTTTTCCGTTTCCATCTGTCATCCTTGTGGAAGCTGTAAAATGCAAGGAGAGGACGGTGGGAAAGTGTTGGAAGCTTTTCTTTCAATTAGTCTCATGAACTGGCAACTACTCTGGGAATATTTGGGGATCCTGGAGCTGGGCGATAAATGTGACGATGCTCTAGTTGAATTGGCAGAATAAGCTCGCGTGCTGTTTTAGAAAGAATCTCTCCACGGGGCTGTAATAGCTTGATGCCTTCCTCTTCACTAAGTCATTTTTGTCAAGTTAAAGGCCAAAATTCAAACTGGCTTGTTGTCAAGGACACTAAGCACAGCAGGCAGAAATCCCCAAGGCTACCCAGTTCACAGCGCACAGCCGGCAGAGCACCATTTGCTCACTCTCCCCCCCCCCCAAAAAAATCCCTCTCCCCCCCCCCCCCCCCCCCCCTTTTTTTTTTTCAGGATATGGACACTATTATGCATACTAATAGAACGTAACAGCGAGTATTTAAATGGGGAGTTTGTTCATCTCTCAGGGGGTGAAACAATGTTGGATTGTTGGGGAGCTGCAATGCGGTGACCGTGCCGCTCGCCCCGCCAGCTGCGCCCACCTCCTGCAGCTGCACCTCGTCTCTGTGCACCTCGCTCCAGGAGGCTCCTCATCCCAAACCCTGCCATAAAGGCTGCAAGAAATGCTGGGAAACCCCGGGGAATCAGGTGTGCCTTACAGCTTTCTGTTTTGTGCTTTGTTTCCTTATTGTCACTTAAGTATACACTGCTACGCGTTGGAGAAGGAAGGGCGACGTTAAACCACATGATTCACTTCTGGTGTTGGTGACCACTGGGATGCTTCAGGAATGAGTGTTCAGGTTCAGGTTTAGCCGTGATTGTTAGTTCCTTTCAAATAGTGGATGTTTCTTTCCCAGGAGGTTAAGAAGAAGCCCCTCATGAAGCTGATTAGATGTCTCTATTGCAGAGATGCCCCGGTGTTTTCTGATCTCGCAGTCATTGTCACTCCTGCATTAACTCCTAGTGGATAATGATATTTTGAAGAAGTTGCAATTTTTTCCCTTCAAGTTGATGAGGTCTGCCTTGGTACATTTTAGTATTTGGAATAAAATAGCATTTTTTAATGGGTGAATTAGAAGGAATAGCATTTTCCTTGTCCTTTCCATATGTTTGCATTTCAGTCTTCCATAAAAATCTGCTTATTTCCTCTAATCATTGGACTACAATAAAATGCGTGTCTTCTTATCAATTCAAAGTTTCCCTTTCTCCTTTATTTTGCAAAATTAAATTTGGGTGTGTTAAAGAAAACCTGTTCTTCTGATGAATCTCCCTCATTTCAAAAGCTCTCCGTTGTGATTTTTCTCTTCGAAAGTCAGAACCCCTTTAAGACGGTTGTCTTTCCCTTTATTTCGACTTGAAGACGACTGCTGGCATCACTCTGATCTCATTTCCTCCAGCCCTGACTGCACTCAGTGTCACATCTCCACTGTGGGATGGACCTCAGTGCCTCGGTCTGTGTGCTCAGTGGATGCATCTTTTGAAATATGCATGCTCCATTTTACTGCAGAGCATGAACAATGAGAAAAATCCAGACTGAAAAGTAACCGAGTGTACGGATTGTGCTGTTACTTGTTTATTTTTTTTTTGCTTCACAAGTGCTGTATTAAGAAAAGCGGGGTTTCAATCTGATTCAGATTTGCAGTGGTTGATACACTTCCAGTGGACGCCTTGTTCTTTATGCTTGCAGCTGATGTGTTTGGGGTTTTCCCGTGTATTTTTGTAAGAATGTGGGAACTAACATTAAAATTGAGAAGCAAAAGGCACAGGTGTTGTACTGAACAAGTGTGAGCCTGGTTAATGGATACGTCGTCGTGGGACGAGGCTTCTTGGGACTTTTAGCATGAATGGCAGAGAACCCATCAGAATTGGGAATCTCTGAGTTGAGCAGCTCAGTGTAAGCTGGAGGTGTGCTGTCAGCCTTTGAAAGAACAACTTGGCCAATTTCTTGAGATGATATTTACCTCCGTATTGTTATAGCAGTAGAAACTGCAAGCAGTTTCTTTTACAACTTCCCTAAAAGTGACTGCAGAGAGGAATGTGTCAAGCCAAGCACTATGACGAGCACCTTGCAACCTTGTACGTGTGTAAATACCCTGTTAAGCAGCAGATCAGAGGGAACTGAAATGGCTTGGTGGCCAAAACAAAGCAACAAGAGGCACGGAGTGTTGGGGATTTTGAAAATCCGACTTTCAGAAAACCGATTTTTCATCTCAGAATGTTTTTATATGAAGAGTTTTTATGCTGTAGGGGCTGGCGATGCGTTTAAGCAATTCCTGAAATATCTCGAGCAAAGAGGCAAGTATCCCATTTGGGTTCGCCCCGTCCTACAGATGAGCACTGAAGCACGCCGTGGTTCAGCTGCAGGAGGACCCGTGGAGCTGGCAGGGAGCAGAGGGGTCTGAGGCACAGAAGGGTGCGACCGCAAAGCGTCGTGGCTTTGCTCAGCTTGGTGGTTGTGTGATGCAACCCAGGTAAATTTGGTTTTAAAAAGGTGCTCACAATTCCTCACATACTGTAACTTTCATCTTTCCAGTGTTTTTAGGGGACAGAACATTAACAGACTTGTTTTCCCAATGCATGTAAATGAGATGCAGCTGTTACAGGTCAGTAACACGGCGCAGATACGCAGCCGGCCCCGACTGCTGCACAGCCACAAGCATCACAGCAGTGCTGCTGCCACCAGGCTGCCTTAGCAGCGCTTTTCCCTGGGCCAGGACAAGACTCAGACAGACAAAAGCAACGTGCACACGGGTGTTCTGCGTGCGTTACGTTCTTCAGCCTAAAATTAAACACCTTCTCGGAATTAGACAAGTCTGTTTGCTAACAGAATAAATAGTTCTGCGTAATCCGACGGCTTGGGCTTCAGCTCGGGCACAAGCGATCTTTTCGTTGTTGTTCAATCACAGAGGTAATTTGACTTGTCTACAAATAATGTTTGGATAAACTTCAGTAGGAATTAGCGAAGCGCCCATCAAATGGGGTTTATAAAAAGTTGCTTGGGAAAATGTGCCGTAAGTAGTCTGCAATTCGAGGCATTTCCTTCGCGGGATGCTTATCAAGTCTGCGTGTGCTACTTCCAAACTGAACTAGGGCATAGATGAGAACTATTTTTGATAGAAGGGGGGAGAAAAGGAAATAAAGCTGAGCTGAAAAATAGTAGCGGTTTTCCCCCTTTTTTTTTTATCGTCGCCTCAGGATGTAAATCGTACACGTGTGCAGAGGGAAAACAGACTTTGAAACAGCAGAAGGAATCAGAGTAATCCGTGATGCTCGAGATGATGCTGGCAGCGTAAACGTGACTGAAATAGTCATCGTAGGGCTGGTGGGTAAATATGTGAGAAGCCTCGGGATAAAGCGGCTTCTCTCACATAGCCGCTATCGCAAGGAAAACCAAAATGCCCTGTTTGTTCCTGGGGTGGTTCTGTGCTGCAGAGCGGCTGGCAGTTGTTCAGACAGCCGTGCTTCCAGATGCCTCTGTGGGGCTGTAGAGCTCTTCTTTCTTCTTTTATTTAATGATAGCAGCAAAGAATTGTAGCGTAGATGAAAACAGATGAAAGGGACGCAGCAAAAATGTCTGTGGGGATTTCTTCTAGATGAGAGGGCTGATGCTGCTCTGTTTCCTAAGCGGTTGGTGGTTCCTCAATTCAGCAGTGAAACCTGGCACGCCAAGCTGTCTGTGCATCTCAGAGCCAGGGCACTGCTGTCTCCTCCATCAGGCTGATGAATGAAATTAAGGGACAAGCTTAAGCTTCTTTTCAGCCTGGAAGAGATATAACGAGGCTGCAGAGGGCATCGCACCTGTCATTCTCCTCTGAATAAGTGTTGGTACTTCATTTGAAGATCTGGAGGGAGTCGGCAGGAGTGGGAGAGCGGCCCTGGGGGGGACGTGTGTGTATCGAATCCACCACTTTTCTGCAGTAAGTTTCTCTTCATTCATTTGTTTCAGAATTGAACAAGCAGAGTTGTTCTCCCAGCATTGTCTCTTCTGGTTTTGTTTGTTTCTTTGAGCATGATGTTCCCGGGTTGAAGCATCCAGATGACTTTATCAATCGCTTGTAATAACCCCTCGCATACTTTTGTTTTGACTTAGGGAGTCTGTTTTGCTTTTAACCCAGATGAAATTGTGTGTTAATTCCTTGCACAGAGATCCATCTGCGTCCTGCGAGCGTGCTGCTTGCAGCATCAGACAATGCATCAACCTCCTACTGGCATTTTTTAATTAA
Organism: Perdix hodgsoniae; assembly: GCA_035772895.1. NCBI lineage: Eukaryota > Metazoa > Chordata > Aves > Galliformes > Phasianidae > Perdix > Perdix hodgsoniae. The sequence continues at coordinate 6,468,718 of JAPSGF010000014.1, read as the reverse complement.
AAGTACAGCGCTATCACTTCAAATTAATGCCACGCAGCTTGTTTTAGCGAGGAAGAGAAATGTTGTTTATAGGTTTTTCTTATGAAAATAGTTTATTAAATCTTGCTCTCCTTTGTTTCTCCCTAGCAGTTTGTCATTCAGCGCCTGGACGGTATCAGATTCCTGGTGTGCGAGTTGTGTTAGTGATATGAATGGAAATAAAGGTTTGCATTTAATATCTTGACTCCTTGATAAATAGGAATCACCTTCTTAATAAAAGAAAAATAAAACGATGTTCTACAGCTCCTGTAAACAAAGTGTCAGCCTATCTCCCACTGCATTCCCTGCGCTGAGTCCATAGCGAAGAAATAGGTATTTCTGAGAGCTCCTGTGTTATGAACTGTGAAGAGATGGCTTTTGTAATGCTGTTCAGTGAAATTGCTAGGCCCTGTTATACTAAATTACTGTGAGAGCGAGTAATGCATCGAGTGAGAGCCAGCCCTAGTGAGAGTGTTCCTCACAGAGCATTTCATTTTATCTAGTGTTAGCACCGCCAACCATCCGTGCGGAATGTCGTGTATTGAATCTATTTAATCAATTCAAAATGGAGAGCGAACTTGGTAGGCGTTGTCAGAACCGACTGTCTCTACGGGTGGTTTTTCTAAGTATTACATTTTAGACTTCGGTTGTGTTTATGTAGTGGTTTGAGAACGTTTTGTTCGGGAGAAGTTTGTGTTTTTATTGGTATGGGATCCAGCAACCGAGTGTCGTCACTGGAGGGGAATCATGTCGCAGTATGAAAGGCGTGCACGAAGGCTGGGTAGGAAGAAGCACAACGTCTTTCCATCCGTGCTCCATCTTATTTATGTAAGACCTTTGATCAAGGTATCTTAGCAGCAGTGGTTTATCATTTATTGATGTAATGGATGCTGATGCTCTGTACGAGGCAAATGGCGAGCCGTGTCGCAGGGGAAGTGATGAAAGCACAGAGCTGAGAACATGGTAACATCGTGGCCAGAGTCAGGCGATGAGGTGTTTTTCATCGCCGTCACAGCCTGCAGATTCAGGTTGGGATTAGCAAGGGAGTTTCCTTTATTGAATAGTTTAAAAGGGATTCTTTAAAAATTGCTGGAGGGTTTCCACATACGTTGCAGTTAAGCCGCTGTTGAGAAACTGAATTGCAAAGCTTTTACATTTAAAGACGTCTTTGCTAGAACGCTATGTGCATGCTGTACGCTATCTGTTTTCATTCTAAACTCTATTTTTATTTTGCTCTCTGAAGCTAGTCTGTAACTAAAACATTCTTAGCATCTTTTGGCAGGGGATTTAGTCAAGGACATTTGTCATCCTGCTCTCAAGGCGCCAGTTCCGGCCTTTCTCCAAGTCGCTCCAAAGCAAATTTCCTTCAGCAGTGTGCGTGGTGACAGTGAGGGGAGTTCCTGCATGCAATCCAAAGCCTTACTGCTCTCCTCTCGTTGTCATGTGCTACCATGGCTTAATCGGAAAACAAATGTGAAATATTTAACATAGCTAGATGGTACAAGATAAGGCTTGGATTTGTTCAGTGTCGGTGATGTTAGTTATGCTTGAGCTCGCAGCTCAGCACTCGGTCAGTAGCAGAACAATATGGATAAATGTATGGCCATAAAGGGGTTGGGCTGTCACTGTGTGTTCAGAGGGAAGATCCTTCCCTCCCCACCTCCCAACTAAATCAAAGGATATTTGCTGTTACGGATTGCTGTTTCTTACTCACCCCACCTCGGCCATGGATTTGCCCCAGCCAGGCTGTTTGTTTTGCTGTTCATCCCCAGTGATGTCAGTGGTGCTGGGCTGAATAAACAGAGGCTATTGATCAAATTTGAAGTCATTAACTTGGCAGTTTAAATAGATTCTGTCCTATATAATTAGAACAAGGGAGTAACACATAGGCTGATACAGCTTTATTCTGAATAAAAGCCTCCTTTTCATGAAATCTTGTTTGGTGCTATTCAGCTTCTGCAGTTTTGTGCCTCCCATGGGTCACACAAGAATTACACGTTCTGTTTAAAATACCAGAAGTGAAGAAGCTTGCTTTGCTTGTGCAAAAGAGGGATGATATTGATACAGTGTGGATTTGCTGAACCTTGGTAGCGATTGGAAATGCCGTTTGGCAGAAGGGCTCAGTGATGTGCCACGTGAAGTTATTGGTTAACCACATCCAGCTCAACCATTTCTTGGGGCAGACAGAGGTGCTGGGGGCCGGGTAGCAGCAGCAGCAGCTTTGGCTGTGAGCATCACCTGAGCTCGGAAGCAGCAGAACGTGATTGTCCATCTTGCTGCTGCTCAGCTGAGCGAAACGCCCGCCTGCCAGCTCTGGATGTTTATAGTCAAACACAACGGGTGATTAATTATTTTGGAAGGAAGACGTTTCCTTCTAATGGCTGCTGTTTTGCGATGTGTCTGTCAGCCTTCTAAATCACTTTAACATTTTCAGTGCTGTTCAGCGTGGCGATAAGAAACAGAGCTTTTTGCTGGACGTGTGCCGGACTCCTCGAGATCTGCAAGGGGTGGCTCTCGGTGTGAGCATGGAATTCAAACACGTGCACTGTGTGCCTGCAGGCAGCCCGCTGCTCCACGTCATGCTGCTGCCAGTCCCTGGAGAGCCTGCAACCCCAGCAGCTGGGTGCGTGCTTACTGCCCCATATTTCCTCAGGCAGAGTGCAGTCACGTGCCTGCCGGCACCGGGAAGAGCATCTCCTTGCCTGGAAATCAGATGGAGTTTGGTTCATCCAAAGTGGTAGGGAATTACCACTGGGTGACTAATAGGTGGTTAGGTAGGTTTGGAGTGTGCATGCGTGCTTCCTGTGGACGGGGCTGACTGCAGAACAGAGGCACAGAAAAGTCTTTTATACATTGTTCTCGTCTCCTATTGTAATTTCTGGATATGACTGATTGTTAAATCAGATCCTTGGTGTTTTTTTTTTTTTTTTTTTTTTTTTTTCTTTCTGCATAGAAAAGCTTTTATTGTAATTCCTGGGCAAGAGCATTACAATCCAAGGGATGCTTTTCCTGCAACATTCAGACATGTTGTACAGAACAAAACAGTGATTCTATGTTAGGGTTAATAGAGCAAAAGTAGGCGAATGAATGAAAATTTGGCTTCAACAAACTATTTATATCTCTATAATTACAGTCTTTTTATGGAACAAGCCTGACTTCTGTCCCATCCTCTTCCTTTCCCCCACTTTCACAGCTTCCTTATTGCTGTCCTCCCTCCCTCCCTGCAGCTGATGGTGCAGCCGCTGTCACCTCCTGCTGTCTGTCCCCACCTCCTGCTGTCTGTCCCCACCTCCTGCTGTCTGTCCCCAC
>JAPSGF010000014.1:6348717-6465381 GCA_035772895.1 Perdix hodgsoniae | reverse complement strand
TCCCCACCTCCTGCTGTCTGTCCCCACCTCCTGCTGTCTGTCCCCACGCAGCCCTGCAGCCCAAACCACAGCTGAGCTCTGGGTGCTGGTGCTGCTGGTGCCCTCTGCCAGCTGGGACAGACACAGCTGTGGCTCTGGGGCTGGCTATGCTTTTGCAGTTGTAGACAAGAAGGGTTGAAGCTGAGCTCTTTAAAGACGACAAAATGCAGAAGGACAGTAAAGAGCACTTTGGAGCATCTTGGGCTGATGTCGAAAGGGATTATAACAGACTGAATAATTTAGGAAACAAACCTAAGATTTTAGAGTTCACTTTTTCCAGGGGCTGATACCAATATCCTGAAACAGCCATTGTACTTTCTTCAAAATCAGAGGCAATGGCAGGAGTTTAACTTGAGCAAACAAAATGTTTCTTTCCTTTTCCTGAATTTAAACTTCGCACCTTTATTTTCACCTGTGTTTATGTACTGCAGTTATTTTTCCTTTCTTGTGGCTAAATGCTTAAACAATCAGCTTCAATTACTTGGGTATTTTACTTGAACATTTGACAACATTTTCTTAGGTTCTTTAACCCTGTGAGGCTTGATGGATGTGATGTGAATGTGAGCTGTTAATGAAGGCAAAGAGAGGGGCTGGGAGGTGATCTCCTGCATGTGGCTCAGCTGTGTGCAGCGGAACGGGCCAGGAGGGCATTGCATGGGGCTCGTGGGATGCCTGCTCTGCTCATGGCACACAGCATCAGCTGTGTGTAACAAGTAAAAGTGCCCACTTCATTTTTCTGGCGTAGATTTCCTCCAGCAAAGTATCCAAGCAGTATTTGGAACTAATCTGGTGTGTTTTTTGCAGTGATGGCTTTTCTCGACGAAGTGCTTTAAAGCAAATGCAGTCTTCCCACTTCAGTGCTCCATACTGTTTGGTCTGTATTGACAGCATCTGAAACCAGCAAAAGAATTGAGGTTAGAACTGCTTGATATACAAGTGTACAAGAACTGATAATGAGATTATCGTCAGAGAGAAATCAGTAGAATGCTTGAATTCTATCTATCTTGGGCAAATCCTACAGGTTTTTTTCCTCACAAGACACAAGGATGGTTTATTACCCAGTACCAAAGTCCAGCTGAGGATCAAAGCATCATTTATCACGGGCCATTAGGCCGTGCCACTTCTTTCAAGCACCAGCTCCACCTTGATGATCTGCATGCCTGCTATCCTCAGGTTGATACCTGCAGCCTGGGGAGCCATGGGAAGAAAGAAGTTCTTCTGAATGAGTTCCAGCTGGTTCAGTTTTTGCCTTTTGGTCCCTTTGCTGAGTAGCCCAGAACAAAATGAACTCGTTGCTCGTGGCCTTTGCACGCTCTTAACTCGTCATTGAATATTGACTTTCAGCATCCTGGTTTTAAATCCGGGCTCACTCTTGGGTCTGTTAGGAAAGTGCTCCTCCATCCCATCTGGTTGTTGCTGTGCTCACTGCAAAACGAGCAGCAGATTTGCCAGTAAGGAAGGCAAAGCTGCAAGGACGTGGAGCGGTTTCTTTGGCGGGGTGGGGCCTTCAGCCTTGAAAAGCTTTACGTAAGCCTTGAGACTTTTTATCTTTCTTTCCAAACATGCCAAAAAGCACTCAGCATACCTCAGTTAAAATATGAACACGGAAAACAACTCTATGTGTTAGAAGCTGGGCACAGTTTGTAAGTCATTTGTTACCTCAGCTGTGCGGCGATGCAGAGCCGATGCCTCTCGGTATAAATATTAAGAAAGCTTTTTATTGCCTTCCCCCCCAAAATAATAACGGGACGTTGATGGTTTCTATTGAAAAGTCATCCGGTATCCCTCAGGATCTGTGCTGGTAGCGGTGACTGAAGGTGCAGCAGTGCTGGGAGCAGCGCTCAGTAGGTGCTGCTCTTTGCTGAGGATTTCTAGCAACTGCTTGCTGCAAGGGTTATCGGAGAAGTACAAAATGAGGTTGAGTCTTACAAAATCAGCTCCAACCCACTGCCTGGTTTTCCCCAAGGTTTGTTCTTTTGGTTTACGGAGCGTCAGGTCGGCTACGCTTATCTTTCTGCCAAAATTCTATACTGGGAATTCTTCGCTCTGATGTTTTAGAAAGAATGAAGAAATGTGGACTCTTGAATGGTTTGACCACAGTGGTCACGTTTGAGACTTAAGAGTTCTAAACATAGCTAGCAACATTTCTTGTTGCTTACTTTCAGTGCTCTTAAGGACTTTTCTTGCTGTGCATTTTGCTGGCTGTTAATGCCAGCGTTGGAGGTGTCCAGGGTCACCACAACAACTCTTACCAGTTACTCTTCCCTCAGTTCCCTGTGCAGCTTTGTTTCAGTATGGATGCAAGCAGTCCTGCTTTGACAGGAGCCCAACTCGCAGGTAAAGCTTTAACACAGGTTTCCATCTGGATTAACTGAAATTGTTCTCCTGATGCATTTGAGCCTATGCGACTAATAGTTTACGTAGTTTACAACTTACACATGACTTAACACCATTCATTTTTGAAATAACAGTGCTGCTGCTTGCAAGCAATCTATTTAGTGTTTGATGAGAACCAGACGTGAGCTTTGTGGCGTCTATTAAAATAAGCTAATTAGAAAATTTGGTTCCCGTTGAGTTGATTTTGTACCTTATTTAATTGCTGTAAGATATCAAAAATGCTCAGTATTGGCTCTGTATACAAAACCAAATCTCAGTTTTCAAATTGAGATTAAGTATGCGTGAAATTGTATTCATTTTCCCTCCCACAGAATAGCGTTTTCTGTTCAAATTGTTACGTTGAAGTATTGATGCTACCTGTGTATGAGGGACTATAAATACCAACCGCTTTTTGGAGACAGCAAGCGTGTTTTAGGTTTGAAGTTTAGTGTTCCTATTGAAATGGCACTTGGCTGTAGACCTCCAGCACGGTGCTTCCTGCTGACACAGGTTCTGCTGTGGTTGGGCAAACTTTTTTCTTCCTCCTGCACTGCAGGAAGATGGTCTGAAGCTGGCCAGTGTATGGGCAGAGAGCTGGAGGTGATGCTGGGCTAGAAAATGCAGCCATCGTTGTTCCCCATAGCCTCAGGTGTGACAGCTGACCCAGGGTCTGGTGCCTATCAGTATTCCAGCAATGTTTTGCGCCATGGGCAGAACCCCAAGGCTGGGTCTGTTTGAATTGGTGTAGTTGCTTGGTGCCTTGGCTCATTTTAAGCACATGGTAGACATCCTCAAATGTATTACTTCTGGGTTTGGTCTTTTGTTTTCTGCTTTTCCGTCCTTAATAAAGCAGCAGAGAGCAGTTGTGCTGCTTTTCCTATCGGACTTAGGAAATGCACGTCCTGTAAAAAACTCCGAGTCCATGAATGGGATGGGGTTTGGTGGGAGGAAAAAAGCTGCGCATCGTATATAAACGTACTCATAGCTGGAGTCTCACAAACTGCTTATAAAAAATATAGTAGTGCTAATGGTGTGGGTAGCCCCACAGAGAATATCTGGGAAGAGGGGGATCTAAATTTCTGTGCTTTATAGTGCACAGAATGTTTATTGGAAAAGACTTTCATGTACTGAATTAGTAAGCAAGTGATCAACTGCAAGGGAGAATCTTTGCGAGCTTCTGTTTGATAATGAAAATACAGTGCTTAACACTTCATACATTTAACTTGGGAAAGTGGAGATCAAAGAAATTGAATTAAACACACCTAAATTAAATGATGACTTAGCAGTAGAATGTGCTGCAAAGGGCTCTCATTCTCATGATGGAGTGTCAGCCAGTTAGAAGGTGGTTTCTGCCCAGACAGTAGTGAAAACCAGCATAGTTTTGGCCTCTTTTCTAGAGTGCTTGTTGGCTTTTCTCTTGAATTTGATTAATAATTAATTGCTGTTCACCCGGTGCTTTCCAGAGGAGCAATTCTGTATTTGCGAAGACTTGGCCAGTCTTTCTAGGACAGACCTGTTGTTTACTGAGGTCACGGCATCAGGGCTGCTCTAAGCTCGGTCCTCAGCCCCACCTGCTGTGAGCAGCCTTGGTTGGTGTTCTGTTCTCTGGGGTACTTGTGTGGCTTTGAAAAAGGTGCTTTGAAAACTCCAAGTGTTAAAAGTGCAAAATATTTTTGGCCATCTTAGTAAAATTCAGCCTGGAATCTGAGTTATGAGTGCATGTGGGTGGAGGAACATGTTTTTCATGCTTTAGGAATTTTTTTCCAGATGCTTTTTCAGCACTTGGGTAACTATAAAAGCGAAGTATTAAGACTTCAGCACAGTTTTTATTTAAATGTAATTTAAGAAAATGGAGCCACATAGCTTTGTGGCAAGCTTTCAACTTCAGAGCAATGATCTTGCACAATGCATGTTGGTGTCTGTTTCAAAATGTGAGCACAAGTATGTGCAAGCCATGCAGATAAGCCTGTCTTGATAAATACTCTTTGCTTGAAAACAGAAATTATTCAAGTGCGTGTGGTTGGAGACACGAGATGTGGACAGGAAGAAATGCAGAACTGTGCTGTTCCCAGTGACTACAGATTGCACAATCAAGTGTGGAGTAAATGTAAAATGCTGGTTTTGGTTCCAGTACGAATCTTGTCATTTACATTGTTTTAGTTAGCTGTCAGCTAAGGGACAGAGCAATATTCTGATCTCGGGGCAAATCCAGTGTTATTTAACAAGAACTTTTTGTTCTTTTCAGGTACTTCTGTTTCTTTCAAGTGTATGCAGAAGCTGACACTATAGCTGGAGCCTGAGCATATGGACTGTTTTCAGGGAGCTGGGAGACCATTCGTGGACGCTGTAGCAAAGCAAAACTTGACTGAGTTTGATGAGTCTTGGCGGCAGAGGACTGAGTTTTAAAAGCCATGGAGTAGTTATGTATAACTTAATGTTCTGTTAATGTTTGCTCTAGTTAAAGAGCAATCAACTGAGTGTTTTTTGAGAGTGGCTGTCTTTGAGAACGAGTCTTCCAGCTGCTGTGCAATGGGGATAGCAGTAGCTAACTTAGCTCCCAGTTTGCAAAGAACATGGCTGTGCTCTGAATGTGGTGCTAGATGGTCTGCAAGGAAAAGGTCCAAGGACGTGAAGGAAGCTCGTGCTGCAGGGGTACTTCTTGATGGCAGAATTACTGTGTTCTTGCCCCAGTGCTCCTGGTTGTGTTCCCTACAACTAAGAAATCATTGTAGAGGCAAGAGAAATGGTAAGCTGAAGTTGCTGAAGTCACTCTGGGAGGATTGCCCTCAACAGCAGCAAAAAGGCTCTGGAACAAGTTTGAGTGAGAGGTGGGAGTTCACTGTAGCTGGAATTTGCCCCATTGTACAGGGGCTAAAGAAATTCCTTGGGTGACCTCTGTTTCAGATCTGGGGCTGGCTGAGGACAGCAGTAACAAACACTGCAGTAGTTGGGTTTGCTTGGGTTTTACATCCGAGCAGAACATAGGAGATTGCATAGAGAGCATGAAAAAGTTCTTGGCCTGCACTGGAGGAAGGCGTAGCAATCTTGTAAGAAAACTGATGCAATAATAGGATTTAATGAAAAATGTAATCTGGGAGTTAGCCTTTGTATCGGGCATTTGTTGTGGGTGAACAAAGGGGAAAGAAGAGAAAGAAGAGTTAGTATGAGAGATAATTGGACATGCTTATTTCTACTTGTCTAATTTGTGTGCCTTTCTCTGATTCAGCATCGGCATTAATTCGGCTTCCTATTGATCTCTTCTTTTTATTTTAATCCCTGCAAAGTTCTCCAGCTAATTCCACAACTCTTAGTGTTTCTCCAAGGTTTGTGTCTCGGTTCACTCTAAAACTTGCTTTCCTGGTCGTGTTGCATGCAGCCTCAGTTAGCTAGAAATGTAATGGTGTTTGTTCTTCCAATAGTCCTGCACTGATTTTTTAGTGATTTACTTTATGGAGGGTTAATCAGACCTGCTGCTGTATACATGCAGGATGTGACGGCCTGCAGCCAGTCAGTGCCCAGGAGGATTTTTTCAGTTGGAATAAATTTTAGGAATCTTGGAGATGAAACTGTTGGGTTTGTCAACTTGCTGTTGTTTGTGCTGTGAGGATTCTCTCTCAGTGCATGACATTTTTATGCTTAGGTAGGATGGAAATCTGATTCTTGGCAAAGTGGATACTTTAATGACATGTTAATGGACTAATAAAAATGGCTTTTTCTGGGTGTGTGGTTTTTTGAAGAGCTCTTCAAAGTTGTCTAGTGTTTGCAACTGGCTGCGTGAAGCCAAGTTCCAGCCCACGAGGAAAGCATGCCTTGAAAAGAGGCTTTGATTCTCACTGCAGCCTACACAGAAGGGCCACAAAAAGGCTTCGTGCATCGAATCCAGCAACTCTTTGAGAACTGAGGTTTTCTAATGAAGCATTGCTTTAATCTGGCAGTTAAGTTTGGTTCCAGCTTCAGGACAGGCAGTCTTCAAATGCCGGGGTGTGATGTGTGGCAGGCCCAGAGTCTGAGGGATTGGGCTGCTTGTAGAGGACTGCAGGTCTGGTTGGCACCGTGGCACTGAGGGCATTATTTGTGAAGGTCACGCCGTGTGCACGTCGGTGGATGCACGTGTGAAATTAGTTGTGTACAGGTCATTGGTTTCTTTGGCAGATGTAAGACTCACTTTGGTTTCTCTTCTGCGTTAAGCACCGCAGTGATTCACTTACTGTAAAGGTAAAGCAGTCCGTGGATTTATGCATTGCAGGCTGAAGCAGACAGAGGAAGACTAGAAGTATTCCTAAAGCAAACAAGAAAAGGACTGGAATAGAAACCTTGGCCTTTGTGGTGACAGCTTCAGCTTCCATTTGTGAATAAAATGGTACCTTTCAGTTCAGTGATGTGGTTCGCTGCAGAGAAGCCACATTTTGACACACTCGCTGCCTTTACCCGTCTTTCCTTTTCCATTCAGCTTGCTCCTGTGCCCTGTCAAACATAAATGATTGTCAGCCTTAAGAAAACAAAGCACTTAAGAACCTTCGCGGGTTGCGTGGTAGTAGAAATAAAAACAAACGTTTCTCTGCAGCAAAGTCTCCTTTAAGGTTATGTGCACAGAGAGGGGCGATAAGCAGAGCCCTGCTTTGGGGAGCCCTGGGGGGTGGCTTGGGGCATTTCTGAGCACTTTGCTCCCAAATTGCATAGAAGCATTCGGACAGGAAGTGATTTTCCCATCACAGAGCCAGCAAAGGTTTTAACTGCGGGCTGCGGTGCTTTGGGCTGTTAGAGCAGCATGTGGTAAATAGCTGATGCTTGTGCTTCTTTTTGTGCGAGCATGTTTGTTTGTTTGTTTGTTTGTTTGTTTGTGGAAGACTTTCTACACTTGGAGCCCATTACTTTTCAGTGCAGTCTTCAGCAGACTTTTTCAGGACGGAAGAGTCCAACTACTTGCAGTGCTTGTAATGCTTACGCTACGTATCTCCATGCTGAAAGATGGTCTGCCCAGAAGTGAATACTAAGTTGAAGCCCTTTTTACGTCACTGCCTGCTGGCCTTGTGTTTACCTTCTGTCAGAAAGTAAAATGAATATATCCTGGAATCTAGCGGCGCGTTTGCACAAGCATAAATGATTAACCTGGAATATCAAAGGGAAGGCCAGAGATGGCCGAGAGGTTGGTTTGCCAGCATCCCTCGGCACGACCTTCCCCCTTTCCCAAGGAAGATGTGGCCGTGCTGCTGGGCAGCCCTGTCTCCCAGTGTAACTGGAGTGCCCAGCCGAATGCTGCTGGCTCAGGTCGTGGCCGCGTGTAAAAATCCTTCATTTCATCAACAAGGAGGTGCTTACCTTTAAGACGGAGCAAAGTGGGAATGACTGCAGTCCCTACTGCGGACACTGCTTTGCGTTGGTACAGACTGGTGTCTGCTGAGTCTTTGCGTGCTGCAAAAGCCACCTACCTGAGAACAACCATGGCAGCACAGCGCTGTGCGGGGGGAATGTTGTGTTACGTGTGAGTGAACGCGCTGTCGATGCAGAGCTCCCTGCAGACCAGCAGCTGTCCTTTGAGCCCAGCGTAAGGAGAAACTTGGCACCTGAGCGCGTTTGTAGGCAGCTCTGTTTGCTTGGGGACGTTTAATTGTTCCTCACCCGGGCTCTCCTCCTTCCCAGGAAGGCTGGTCACGCTCCAGAGGCCTCGCTGGTGAAGCAGCAGCTTTCTGATGCAATGCTCAGCCTGGCTCAGCGCAGGCAGCAGAGCCGTGCTTTGCTTCCCTTCCTACACCTGCTGCAGCTCCTACAGATGATTCACTCCTGCTTTGGGAGCGGGTGAACAGCCGGGGGCTGGCACGGAACTGCTCGCCTCCCCCGGGCTGCGCTGAATCCGCAGGGTGAATCCTGACTTTGTCTGAGCCTCATCCTTTCTTCACCCTCTGCCAAATATGCTTTCACATTAATGCTTCACCCAGCTGGCTAATTTGGCCTTTGAAATTATCTCAGTAATGTCAGGTGCTTAAAAAAACATTCCCATCCCTTTATAAATATTATAATAGGGATGCGAAGACATTGCTTCAGTGTTCCTTGGGATCTACAGTACAAAAAGAAGTTCTTGAGTGCTGCGTAGCAATCCGGAGTGCAGCATAAACAAATAGTGTGTCAAGCTGGAACAAGTCGGTTGGCTTTCAAAAGACAGAATGCAAATGTCCGAGACAGGAGAATTAGTGCCTTTTGTAACCCTGCAACAAATGTGAGCAGATTTCTCCTGCTGATGAGCCATAAGCCTGGCTTGAAAGAAAGGAAAGGCACTTTGCAAAGGCTGGATGCTGGGTTCTGTGCAGAGCCTGAGCAGAGCAGCCGGTTTGCAGATCAGCATCCAGGCCTTTCCTTGCACCTCGTCTGTGGGCAGCAACCTGCCGTGCAGGGGTGGCATTAACAACTTCTTAGGCTTTTGTAGGTAAATCCAGCTGAGTTCAGGGCTTTCAATCTGAGATGGCAGCAGTCAGATCCCAGAGCAGACTCACTGAGGTCCTGTTGGAGGCTGTAGATTTAAGAAGCAAATTGGGCACAGCTTTACGGATCTGGGGGTGCTGTGTGCCCGCTGCTGATGTGGTTTCATGTCCAAGCATCCCAGTGCTGACTTTCGTCACCTGTTGCTTTACTGGAATTTAGAGATGTATACCCTTGAAGTCATAGGGCACTTGAAAATATTTTTCTTAGTGAGTTTCGTATGCAAACAGTGGAGCAAAGCCAGAGGTGCCTCTCGGACAGCCTGTTCCTACAGGTTGCTCCATAAAAGTTTGTCTGCCACCAGCTGCTATGCCTGTGTTCTTACTAGAAAGAATAATGGTTTTTTGCAACCTAAAATTGAGGGTTTCCCAGGCTGCAACTGGCAAATTGGCAGCCATGCTCCTCTGCTATAGAGTGAAAGCCTGTGGCAGAGAGAATTGACTGAGCAATATAATTCTTTGGTAACAGCTTTAGAAGCTGTGGCTGCTGGTGAGCTCAGGAAAGCACACCTGAAATGTAAAGTAAATGTGGTAATTATATAGGCAGACGATATACAGATTGTTACATATCCATATTCTTCGAATTGGGGATGGAAAGTGGTGCGAGTTATTTGATTTAAAAAAAGCAAAAGCTCCACCACTCAGAGGAACTTTAAAATTCACTTTGGCGAGTGCTGGAACATTCCAGTTCTGATTTTACCCGCACTCATTCCCTGCTCTTCTGGTTCTTTTTCCTGGTCGGGAGGAGGAAGTTAAGCTTTGCCCTGTTGTGCTTCCATCGAGCAGCAGCAGGCTGATTCTGTCATCCTGTTCTATTTCAAACCGAATCGCCGCGGTCCTGCAGACGTCTCCTCTTTGGTCAGCTGTTCAAATGCCCAAGAGGAGCTTTCCCTGAACATGCAATTTACCAATCTCAGAAGCACGTAATTTTTAATCCATTCTAAAAATAGTTTCATGTAGTGGCTGCTTTAATTATTAATAAAACCGAAGGATTTGTGTATTTTTTTTTTTCCACGAACATCTGTGATAAGCTGGGATGGCTCTGGGCTGTTGGCTTGTGGTGTGAGATGAGGCCGTCCTTATTCTGCTGGGTGTTTCAGCTGATGGGCCGTTGCTGTGGAATTCCACTGGCTGTACAAAAGAAATACCTATTGATACACATCTTCACTGTGCCCAGCATAGAGCTGCCGTGTGTAAATGCTTCTGGGGCTTCTGGGAGTGCAGGGCCAGGGAGATGAGAAGCATCTGTGCTGGGGGAAATGGCCATCTTGAGTTATTTGTGAGCATTCATTCTCATGCTGAAGGATAGAAGTTGGTGGGGCAGAGACTCCCTCAAAGGCTAAGTCTTATAAATACCTTTCTTGGTTCTTTTTCTCCCACTGTTAGGCAAGTCAGAGCTCTCTGTGTTTTCATGTTTGGCTCTGTAGTTACTTTTTCTGGCCCGTTCTAAGAGTTTAATGGACAGTGAGCTATTTGAATAATAATTCAGACAGGCTGTGCTGAGCAGCCCTTACTAAACAGCAGAATTTAGGCTTGCAGCTGGTAGTAGACCAAATAGAAATGGAGATTGGTGCAAGTTTCTTGATTTCATTTTTGCTTGAACCACTCTGTTATTGAGTGGATTTAGAGAGAGGGAAATGATGTCTCATTTGTGGCCCTCGCAAAGGAAGAATTCTTGAAGCTTTCTTTTTCCTCGGTATTTCTATTTTCTCCTGAATGGAGTCGTGTGATGTTCATCAAAACCTTTCTGTATTGGCGAGGCGTTGAGGCTGTTAGAGCTGCACCTCCAAGAGTTGGCTGTACTGATGCCCTGGAAAGCAGGAGGCTGCAGTGTCTGATAGGACCTGGTGCAGAGGTCACCTCCAGGAGCCCTGAACCATCCTTGGTTCAAAACCTGCATTGTAAGATGAGTGAAACAACTGCAGCAGAATCTTGTTTAAGCACATAAGCATGTGGGATAGAAAACAAGGAGGCTTTGGCACAAAGAGATGTGCAGTAAACAACAAACCAGCAAAGTGCATTTCCAATCACAGATAAAGGAAATGATGCTCGTATTTAATATTTGGGTTTCTTGTAAGAATTAAGATCAGGTAGCATTGTAAGGGGAATGACTGCTGTAAGGCTTTATTTGTTCTTAAGATGTCTTACTGTGATATTTTGTTTTGCAGTATTATGTGCCAAGAATCTTGCAAAGAAAGATTTCTTCAGTAAGTATGCCTTAATTGTAAAACTTTCTGCTCTTAATTAATCAGATGTATCTGTAGATGGTGCTTTACTGTCCTGGCTCGTTTTTGTATGTGATTTGGTCTTTGGTTCATGCTTGCAGTAGCACTGCATTACTACACAAACACGTTGCACTGAACTGTATTGAGGTGATGCAGGCTCCAGTGTTGGAAAGACCAAGGATCTGAAATTCTTGTTGCAAGTCTGGCCGATGAGACTGCAGGCAGGTTGTACTTACAGTTCTGTCTGTGGGTTACCAATAGCATCCATCTCCTGTGGAAGTATTTGCAAAACATGTCAGGGGTGCAAGTAAAGTATCCCAGAGCTGCAGTCTCAATGTTATGTTAAGGGTTGAATAAAAATGCCTACTTACCAGTATGCTTATACCATTGAAGCACTGTTAAATTAAGCATGTTTAGCCTGTTTCCTAAATTGTTTTACTATTTATGGCAGATACAAATGTGTAGGGCAGAAGTACCTTGTTCTTTAATTAGGAACTGTTTTCTCTATTTTCAGTTTGGGGATAATGGCACCTTTCCTTTCTTGAGGGGAGAAAACATGCAGGACTTCATGGTATCACTATCTGGGAAGAAACAAAACAAAAACTATGAAGTGTAACAGCCCCTTTTTCCTTCCACAGGACTTCCTGACCCATTTGCAAAAATAGTTGTTGATGGGTCAGGTCAGTGCCACTCAACTGACACTGTGAAGAACACGTTGGACCCCAAATGGAACCAGCATTATGATCTGTGAGTTGTTCATTAGGTCATAAATAAACTCGTGCGTGTGTATAAATATATATATATTCCAGAAAATTATCTGATAAATGAAATAGAAGAATTGCCACTGGTGCTTCATCATATGTTACCAAGAAGGATCATATTTGCTGAGGAGAACTAATATTTGCAATAGCAAAAAACTACCTGCTAATAAAGGTTTGCTTCTGTTGCCTCCAGGTGTTTGAATTTGGAAAGGTGTGTGTGTTAGGTGCAGAGCACCACTGCCTGGAGTGAGCTCTGTACAGGAGGAGTGCAGTTCAGCTTTTAGAACAGATTGTCCTTGTATGATTCGTTGACTTCAAAATATTAGAAATATAAAGTTAAAAAATTTTTCTACATCAATTAGTTTAACTTTGAGGTTTTAATGAGGCTGTCTGTGGTTAATTTGTGCTGCAGCAATATCAATTTAATGTGCTATTTAATGTACAGCAATTCATTTATAACACCATTCCAGGCTTAAGCACTTCTGTATTTATAATAAAGGAGCGTGACCAATGTGCTGCAATGTATCAGAATCTGTACCACAGAAAAGCTGTGGAGTGAAGTGGTTTTTTTTTCTAAAACGACTCTTCTAATATATATTATCTTTTTAGATATGTTGGGAAGACAGACTCCATAACCATCAGTGTATGGAACCATAAAAAAATCCACAAGAAACAGGGAGCTGGCTTCCTGGGGTGTGTCCGACTCCTCTCCAATGCCATCAGCAGGCTAAAAGATACTGGATGTAAGAGCAGCACCTACCTGGCACAGTCCAGAACCTTCAGTGCCCTGTATCTGAGTAGTGAGTAGTGTTCTCTCCCAGCCCCTTGGTGTTTTGTTGATGTTTCCAATTCTTGTTTGCAGACCAGCGTTTGGATCTATGCAAACTAAATCCCACAGATACCGATGCTGTGCGAGGCCAAATAGTGGGTAAGAATATTCTTAGTTAAACATTTATCTTCTTGAATACACTGAGGGCAAATGATGTATTGACAGAAAAACCCGTAGTTTTTCCTTCAGCGCCTTTCCTGTGTTGTTTCTTCGGGTTTTAATGGGATTAGGTTACATAACAGCAATTGTTTTGTTGTGCTCCTACAAACGAGTTGATTTGCTCTTATTTAATAATGGCAAACAGTATTAAAAAGAGGGAGTGCATTTGGCAAGGTTCCTATTGCAGCTCTGGAAGGGTGAAATGTTACTGTAAAGCTAATAGCTTTCAGACCAAGATGGCAGGCAAACAGAACATTACACGGATAAGAGGGACCTAGAAAAGGTAAAAGAAATTTTGCATATTGCTGTTTTACTACCATCCTTGATTTTTGACTATTTCAATTTCTTTCCACTACTGTCAGTGCTAGTTTTGCATCTAACTTGACCCATGTCACCACACTGCTCTGCCTCCCCCTGCCCTGCCCTGAACCCAAGCTTTTCAATAGACATACATCAACGTGTTTAGTAAAATCAGAATTCTCACCGTAACGATGACACCTAGTGGTGAGCGACTTCCTCCCGGCCAACCTTCCTGAAGCTTCATGAAATGCAGATGTGGGGCCTGATATTTGATATTCACAGAAATAGAATCAGCTTCAGTTTTGATGATGTGATGCCTCTGATGTCTTTTCACCCTTTTTAAAAATAAAGTCAGTAATGCGTCAGGATTATGGAGGGAGCTGGGGCGAGTGATGTGCTCTTGTATGTGCGGCATGATTTTAGTGTTCTTCAGTGTTTTGCCCTGGGTAAATGTGGGTTGTGTGGTTTTTTGTTGTTGTTTGGGGAACAATTATTAACTTGCATTTGGTTTTTATTTCAGTCAGTTTACAGACACGGGACAGAATAGGCACCGGAGGTTCTGTAGTAGACTGTAGAGGGCTTTTGGAGAATGAAGGGTAAGGATTCCTTTCTCTGCACTTTCTTAGCAAACAAGTTTACATGTGGGAAGAATATAATGACTATTAACTTCTCTGGGAATGTGTAGCAGGTAGTAAAGCTGTAGCTGAATGCTTGCTCAGAGAAAATCAGCTAAACTGACTAGAATTTGATATTTCTTGTTACCAGTGCTTCTGGCACTTCTGTTTAGCTAAGAAATTTGGTGTAAGAAAATGGCATATCTTG
Source organism: Perdix hodgsoniae (assembly GCA_035772895.1). Taxonomy (NCBI): domain Eukaryota; kingdom Metazoa; phylum Chordata; class Aves; order Galliformes; family Phasianidae; genus Perdix; species Perdix hodgsoniae. Next base: position 6,451,397 of record JAPSGF010000014.1, on the reverse strand, counting down.
GGTTGGAAGTTACTTGAAGTAATGGACAGAGAGGGAGAGGGAGAGGGAGAGACAGTTGTTTCTGCGTTCACTTCTGTGGTGGAAAATCTTGAAGTTTCCCCATTTTCAGAACGGTTTATGAAGATTCTGGGCCAGGGAGGCCACTGAGCTGTTTTATGGAAGAACCAGCACCCTACACAGACACTACAGGGGCTGCAGGTGGAGGCAATTGTCGCTTTGTAGAGTCCCCCAGTCAAGATCAGAGGCTTCAGGCACAGCGACTTCGGACTCCTGAAGTCAGAGGTCATGTACAGACACCTCAGAACAGACCTCATGGTCACCAGTCTCCTGACCTACCTGAAGGCTATGGTAAGAATTTTCCAGAACCATTAAATTTAAGTTTTCAAAAGACTTCAGAGGATAATTCTCCCATTTCACCATATTGATGTGGTTTACCTGTTAGGACGTGCTGTATCCATGGGCATCTTATGGTCTGCATTTTGGAAAAGGAACTAAGCGGTGCAGCTGCAAGTTTGAGATTGTCTAATAGCAGTTGTCTACTCCAGGATACACTGAGGGGTTGATGGTAAATTAAACATGAGTTTGTGGTATGATGCTGTTACAGAAAATTCACTGCTAATCTTGGCATTGTATCTAGGGAGAACGAATGTAAAGAGCTCTTTAAACTAGAGCAGTAATGCTATTTTTTCCTTCCCCCTTGGCATATCGTGTAGGTTTGAGCCCACATTTGAGAAAAGATCAGGAAAATATAAAAGCAAAGAAGCCAGTAGTACAGAAGATTAGGAAGGATAAGATTAAGGAGAATTTAAAGCTTGGAAAAGAGCATGCCAAATCTAGGAGGAAAGAAATCCAGTTTGGGGGTTTGAGATGTCTCAAGGTCTAAAAATAAAAATACAAACTGAAACATGCTGGATTTTTGAGTTTGAAAAGGATTGCTGAACTGTGTAGTCAAGTAAACTTGTGAGGATTGTGTTTAAGGGCAAAGAAGTCCGTGCTGCAAGAGATCAGGTGGGATGGCTCAAGTACTTTCTCCTAGCTCTGACAGAAAGACAATGTACACTAATGGCTTCAAACAAACTGTTTATTCAGGTTGGTTTTTTTTGGAGTTCTACCTTACAGTAATCTTCCGTCCTTTTTCACAGAACAAAGAACAACAGTACAGGGACAGGTTTATTTTTTGCACACGCAGACTGGAGTTAGCACGTGGCATGACCCTAGGATACCAAGGTATGTATTTCTAGTTACAAACTCAGGGCCATGGGGTGGGATTCTGTGCATGTACAGATGTAAGCTGAATCTTTTAGAGCAAAAATCGGTGGAATCTTTAAGAATAATAATTATAAAGTGGATATCTAAACTTAAAGGGAGAGGTATGAGCAGAGGGTGATTTTGAATCTCTCCTGTTAGCTTTTTGCCATACATTAAAGGTGGCTTTTTAAAAGAGAGAATTACCTACCAGTCAATCATGGAAAACAAGCAAAGCAGAGTGTGTAGTCCTTCAGGAATTACCATTTGACAAGCCCTTCCAAAAATGTCAGTGTGATTTCATTATTGGTTTTGTGAAGTTGGATTTCTGAATCAAATATTTTTGTTTAAAAACAGCTTGGACTACAAATTCAATAAAAAAGCGACTGCTTCCTGAGTACTGAATTAGTAATTTCTGCTGTAACAGTGCCCATTCTTGGACAACTGAAGCAGAGAGATTACTTGTTATCTTTAAACTTGAAGTAATGTTGGGGTTTTTATGCTTCAGACCAATGATTTGCAGCTAGGAAATTCGAATCCTCCACATGATTAATTTAGTAAAGCCTCTTTAAAACTTAACCTGCAGTTAATCCAGGTCTTTGTGACTAAGGTCTGTCTGTCTTCCTTGAGGAGCTCTGGATCTGGGCTGTTTCACTGGTCTGCCTGCACACCCAATTCTGTAGTAAAGCACAGCGTTTGTAACTCTTCACCTGCTGTGTTCATCGTATGATAGACCAGTGTGCTACAGGATATTAGAAAAAATATATGCAGTAGGGTAGGCAAAAGTGTTGATATAACCACGGTATATGGGAGGATATGAAAAAGTGAGGTTTAGAGAGAGATAAAATAGCTGATGTTAGATTAGCTGGTGTTGTTGGAAGAAGAAATGACAGTGCTCATTCGTCATGTCACTCAAGTCTGGCTTGGATGCCCAAAGCCTTATTTCTTCTTCAAGTGCTCCTGATTTACTTAATGAAAGCTACTGCTTCTTTTTGCTACAGATTTTAGCCAGGTTTCGGGGACCAGCAATGTAAGTGGACACGTTCCACTTACCAAGTGGAGATGGCTTTTCTTTACCACCATGTTACAGCGCAAAAACGTAACCTTGGCATTGAGCACAGATGTAGGTTAAAACTTGATGTAATCAGATCTCTAAAGCACTTTCAGATGCACAGCTGATTGAAACAAGTGGTTACAACTATAATCTTCTTTCAAGGAGCCTAACGAAGGCTCGTCTGTCTCCCTGTGTACCCCATGCTGGCTTATGCCATCCCTTGACAGTAATGAAGCCTTTGATGTACAAAGTGTTCTACCTTTCCTAAAGCCTCTCATACCCTTATACTGATGTTGGGTTGTTAGGTTTAGGTAAGGAAATCTACAGAGTGATGTCTTCAACCCCGCATCACAGACAGACTCACCTCAGTTGTCTAGAGAATACCTCACTGAACAGCATTTCTGCCAAAACAAGTCTCCAGGTTCCCCTCCTTCTTTTTCTTGCCACTGTCGGTATTTTACTGCATGGGGTAGCTTTAAAGCATTTTAAATTCTCAAGTTGTAAATATATCCTGTGTGAATTTAAATGCTATTGTGCTACCTGAAGGTGAGTGATTGCTTTTAGCAGCATTTACAAAGAATGGCACCTTAAAGCTATCAAGAGTGAAGGGGATGAACACCTCAGTGAAGCCTTACTGTAAGCGATTTCTCATACTTAAGTTTCTAACCTTGCTAATTAAAGAGGTGAATTTTTAGGTGATCTTAGTGTTTGGCCGCCTTGGCTTCTTAACCTCCTGGTTATTTGGAGGCAGTGGTTGGTTTAGAGGCCTTTCATTTTTAGGTTTTCTGCACACGGCTGGCATTAATGTTAATAGGATTTTTCTTTTTTTTTCTGTGAAATTTTTTGCTGCAAAGAACATCTCCCTCTCCTTTTGCAGCTCTGCCTAAATGATGATGTTGCACGTTGAAGTTACTTTTAAGCTGCATGGCTTTGTTACTTTCAAGGACAGCTTACAAAGTTGCACTGCTTAGATGGAGGATTCTAAAAAGGCAACATTAAAGTAGCTATGGTGTGCTTCTTTCCTGAGACTTTCATGAGCTGGAAATCTCTGAAAGCCAAATTCACTCCCCCTCCCCATCCCCTGACTGTAATTGGTTCCACCTTCACTTCGGGAGTGCTTTAACTTTGTTTACTTTTCTCCTTAGAGACCTTAACAGTGTGAATTGTGACGAACTGGGACCTCTGCCTCCAGGTTGGGAAGTTAGAAGTACAGTTTCAGGAAGAATATATTTTGTAGATCATAACAACAGAACCACGCAATTCACAGATCCACGACTACATCACATCATGAAGTAAGAAGCTTGCATGATAAATAATTCATCTCAAGTTTGGATTCTTAAACCATTTATTTTTGTACAATTTTAACTACAGTCTGGGAGTCAGGAGGGACTGGAAAAAAATCACTGTGTAATGATATTAGGCAACAGATGCAAGGAGGTGGATTTCTGTGTGAGTCTAATCAGGGTCAAATTTTAGTTGTCAGCCCTACTTTTGTCTAAACCTCATGCAAAGGCTCTACAAAACTGTTTTTATGATGCTTTGCAGTCCCCAGGGAGGGCTTGCATATTTCTGCACAATGCTGATCTTTGAAATTGGTTTGACAAAACTGCACCAAGTTGTGTTGGAGAAAATATGCAGTTCTAGAAATGCTGGGATGTGGGGTGGAGGATCTGCCAGGCAGTTCCACAGCACTCTGCTCATGTCTCTCTGGCTTAGCAGATCTAGTTCTGTGCTAGCTCTTGGTGGACATGAGCTGGCTTTGTGCTCCCTTGAGCTCCAGACAACAGGAATATAAAGCCAACTGGAGTTGGGTCACCTGGTGCTGTGCAGCCAGTTCAGGTTTAGCAGGAATAAATTCAAGCTCTGCATCATGCAAAAGCAGCTGCACTGTTACAGAACTGACCCTGGAAGAAGCCTGACTGTGTGCATCGCTCCTGAGTTCAGAATTTGCCTTGAATCCAATTAGTGTGCTTGAAGCCTACTGCAGAATCTCTTATCTAAAAAATAAAATGGCTCCTCAGCCTAAATAAAGGTGAGGATCCAATGAGGATGAGTGTTTGAAGCTTCATCTTTCTTGGACAAGTACATATATCTCTTCCAATAAATGCAGAGGTAGTTCTATTCTACTGTGTTATCCTTACATTGGATGGAGCTGGAAAAAAAAAAGTCATCACAGTTGTTAGATGGTTCCATTTATAAAGCTACTCTTTCGTTAGAGATCTCTTTTCTTGTTGTGCTCTTCAAGATGTGTGGGAGAAGTACCAGAAAGCTTTATTGTTTTTACGTCTTCCTTATTGTAATGCTTTTAAAATAAATATTTTGCTTTTCTTTCAAAGTCATCAATGCCAGCTAAAAGAGCCCAGCCAGCAGCCTTTGCCAGCTCCAAATGAGGGGTCTGTGGAAGAGGGTGAAGAGTTGCCTGCACAGAGATATGAAAGAGACTTGGTGCAAAAACTGAAAGTTCTTAGACATGAGCTCTCCCTTCAGCAACCACAGGCAGGTCACTGCCGAATTGAAGTATCCAGAGAGGAAATATTTGAGGTATTTGATGAAATCTTTACTACTAATATCAACTTCTCTCAGTCAAATTTAATAAAACTGGTCTTACATTGAGTCTGTTTAATGAGAGAAGTGGTGAATCCGGTGGTATCATATGAATTATCAGAACTCTGATTAAATTAAAGAAAAAAACATTTGTTTAGTTTCATGTTTTAACTTGGACATTTGTAAGAAGAAATTCTGAGTAGTTTGGGGTTCTTTTGCCAATACAAATTTTTAGTTGCTAAGAAATCTTTTACCTTACACGAGAAAAGCTAGATTATGTAAACTTCACATGGATTTTGCTGACAAATTTGAGCATTCTTTTTCATTTAGAAATGACAGCAGTTGAAAACTTAAAAGGAATGTCATCTGCTTGCTATTACCACTTGTGTATGTAGGCATGTAAAAGGTAACTCTAATTGGGCATTCTTCTATTCTTAGATTGGATTACTTTTTAAGTACCATTGTAGCAAAAGAGAATTAAGCTTTTTGTGGACTTTACACCAACAAATATTGGTGTTCTCATTGAAATGTGCTTTAGATTAGCCCTTTAGCAGAATGTTTTCTGTAGCTGAGTAAAAAATCTATGTTATACTAATGCTTCTTAGAGCTAATTATAGAAAAGAAATAAAATGTCTAATCTGTTAAAAAAAAAACCCAACCTATAAATATATGTATACACATGTACAGGAATCCTACCGTCAGATAATGAAGATGAGGCCAAAGGATTTGAAAAAGAGGCTTATGGTAAAATTTCGAGGCGAGGAAGGCCTGGATTATGGAGGAGTAGCAAGGTGGGATTTTAGTTTTTCTGACACTTTTTAGCTGTAAAATTGGTGTTTCTTTGTATGTGTCTGTGTGTGTTGTTAAACAACTCTTGTTCAGACTTGATTTGTTTAAATACGTCTCTGACGATGCTTAGGGAATGGGTGAGGAATGAGATGGCATTGTCTTATGGCTTACTAGCTATGTTAATTCATGCTAATTACTTCACTACTTATAAACTAAAACCAAACTACTTGCAAGTTGAAAAACACACTCATTAAGTTTTTTAGTGAACTTCTTCAGTCTGCAGGTGGAAAGCAGTAGAAGATTTAATTTGAAATAGGAAACTGATAACTGTGTTAATGGTTCACAATAACTGTGTTGTCTAAAACTTAAGTGGAAGTTGCTTTCTTCTAAAATAACACTTTTTCTTGGCAGAGAATGGTTGTATTTACTGTGCCATGAAATGTTGAATCCATACTACGGACTCTTCCAGTACTCTACAGATAATATTTACATGCTGCAAATCAATCCAGATTCCTCTATCAATCCTGTAAGTATTGACTTCTGAGCCATATGTGTACTTTAAGAGGTCGTCTCCTGCAGTCTATCATTGCAGCTGATTTTTTTCATGATGAGAACATAGGCAGTCCAACCCTGGCCATTCTGTGATTCTGTGACAGTGAAGTGGGGTAAACACATGTTAACAAGTCTCACGTTATAGTACAGAGGAGCAGGGTTTGCACAGAAATAACATGAGAGAAGAGTTCTCCTTTGATAAGTATCTGAATTCTTTTGGCTGTCATTTGAGATTCCTTTGTACTGTCTAGGGTGCATGTTGATTCTGGGATAGGTAAAAGCACTCTTCATTTTAAATACAAGTGATTGTGCAAACACTGCATCCTAAGCAGTGTCTGCTCCATGGCTGTAGGGGCTTGTAAGCCTTGCTTGCCCTTTTTCAATAAGCTCCTGTGTTGTTTGGGTGTTTTATTCCCCATTATTGGAGGCCTTGTATTGATGTAAGCCCTAAAAGGAGCAGCAATTCTGTTTGCAAGGTCTAAAGTACTTGTATATAATTTATTAGGTAAAGTGCAGAGACTTATTTGATATGTTTAATCATTAAATGTTTCTTGGTTATGCTATGAGGAAAAACTGTGGTTCCTTTTGCCCAGAGGGCTGCTGGTGACTTACACTTAAATAGCCACGAGATGTCAGTGTCAGAGTGTCTTCATGCTGCCTGATTTCCTCTCTCTCTGCAGGACCATTTGTCTTATTTCCATTTTGTTGGTCGGATAATGGGTTTGGCTGTGTTCCATGGACACTATATCAATGGGGGGTTCACGGTTCCCTTTTATAAACAGCTCCTGGGGAAACCCATTCAGCTCTCTGATCTGGAATCTGTTGACCCAGAACTACACAAAAGTTTAGTCTGGATTCTGTAAGTACTGTATTTATCAGTTGTCTTGCTGTGGAGAAGATTGTTCTTTACAGAAAATAGAAGGGTCAGTAGTGGGTGAGATGGGTCCAGAATTACTGAGTTACAATGTCTGTGTCAAAAAGTTCAAGGTATTTGAGGAAAAAATTCTCATGTAAGCTGTGTTAGGCCTCCTTGTAGTAAATTAGGTTCTAAATTAAGCGTTGCATGAATGTGGTAGAAATACTACAGTATCAGAATCCTCAGAACTCTGTCCTGAGTTTGGAAGTACAACCTTTGTCTGTAGGAAAATGTGGATTTAAAAAACAAACAAAAAAACCCACAAAAAAACTAATATTGATTAAAAAGAAAATAAATTGAATTAATTTGAACTTTGCACATGTACAATTTAGAACAAAATCCATCATCATTAGGTGTAGCTTTGGGATTCTTTAACATTGCTTTGCAGTGTCACTTTTTCACAGAGACTTTTAAATTTCTGTTTAAAGTTATTGGTATGTTACTGAAAATAATTGTGATTTCTTCTGTGCTGCACTCAGTACATGGCAGCAGATTGGATCATTGTGTGTGTGTGCGTTTAGGGTTTAATTATTTATTCATTATCCCAAATACTGCTACAATTGTAGTGGTGAGGATGACACCTCTGATGGAGCTCCTCAGCAGGCAATAAGCCACGTAGAAATCAGTGATTGTGGCAGCATTCCTCTAGTGGTGTGGAATGCAGATAGGTGGTTGCTAGGTTTATCCTGAAGTCTGTGTGTTCAAATAACAAACTGGCAGCATCGTCTCTGTAAGTGATCAAAAATACAAAGTTTACCTTCTGTCTTTGATTTGTTAGAGAGAACGATATCACCCCGGTTCTGGACCATACTTTTTGCGTGGAACACAATGCTTTTGGAAGGATTTTACAGCACGAACTCAAACCAAATGGCAGGAACATCCCAGTGACAGAAGAGAACAAGAAAGAATATGTCAGGTATTGCAGAACAAATGCATATCCTGCAAATGTAGTGAAAGAAAGGCAGTGAACGCATTGCTTTTTTTGATGGTGGAACTGATGGTATGGGTATTTCAGAGGGAAATACTTGAGTCATGAATTACCTGTTTTCACGCAATGTAACGCAGTAGAGCCTGGGAAGAAGAAGTTGTACATTGTACTTTGTGTTGTCTGTTAATGGTGTAATAATTAAATGTTGATAGCGAAAGGAATTAATAATAACTTCTTTCATACAACAAAATGTCTTTTAAAACTAGTTCCTCTGTAAACTCTTCCAGCCTTGCTCTAAAAAGCCCAGTCTTATCCAGCTTATCACCTGCCTTTTTTTCCTCCCCCCAGGTTGTATGTGAACTGGCGATTTATGAGAGGCATAGAAGCTCAGTTCTTGGCTCTGCAGAAAGGTTTTAATGAACTCATTCCCCAACATCTCCTCAAGCCTTTTGACCAGAAGGAACTTGAGGTACACATTTTATCTGCTCGGAATATCAGTTCCTAATTTGTAAATTTCATACCCAGCCATTGATTTGAAAATAAATAACAACACAATTTATTGCAGTTTATATACCAGAAGGCTATGCGTTTGTTTAATCAAACACTTTCTGTTCTATTCTAGACTTGCTTTGGGTTAATGTTAGTGAGAGGACTGCTTGAATAGGGAAGACAAATACACTGTGTTGTGTAATCAGGCACTAATGCTCAAAGCAGGTGGTCTGGGCAGAGAGAGGGAGTATTGCAAGCATGAAGAGCTGCTGGCAAGACCTAACCTGTTGTTTGCCCCATACTTGTTTTCTTCAATGACTGTTTTAATACGTCTGTTTCTATAGACACATAAGTTGTGGTTTACGGCAGCTGAAGGAGAAGTGAGAGAGCACGTAGAAAATAATTGATTTGTCTTTGCGTTTAATCCTGAGGTATAGAATTCTACACCATTTTTCTTCCTATTTTTTGTTCATTATTTTAAAGAAGGCAGTAGACTATTCGAAGTATTGGAAGAAATAGTTTAATGGGAGTAGTTTGTGCATACCAATTGTTCACATGAAGTTACTGCGTTCCGTGAGTTAGATGTTTAAAAAGGCAGATTGTAAATCCAATTAATATTTCACTACTGTCCAAATTAGGATAGTCACAACTGCCCTAATATACTATAAATTAGTCTAAGTGGGTACCATCTTGGTGGCACAGAAAGCTGCTAAATGGTAGCTCTTAAAATGAAATACTCAATATGGAATATTATGGGAAATTTAGAATATGACACACATTTTGTTTTGAGTGATGATGTCTCCTGTATGCCATTTGTTTGTCGTTGCCAGGGTAGCTGGTTAGATTCATGGCCAATAATGACTTCCTCTTTCAATATTTTGCAACCTGGTTTCATCTGGAAAAGAGATTGAAGTAATCCGTCTCGTCTTTGTCAGACACTCTCATAAACAACATCAAAAAACAGCTGCAGAGTTTTTGTAGTTAGTGTTCAGTTATGGACAGCAGACCAATTGGGATGAAACCATAAACTGAGCAGCACTTTCCTGTAGTGGGTTATTAGCAACTCGAGGACAAAGCCAGATCGGGAAAATGATTTCTGTGTCAACTCAGTAGATGGCACGCCTTCATCCAAGTCTGTGCTGTATCCTCATAAAGATATACTGTACTTTTCAGGTATAGATTTAAAAAGCAGGTCTTGAATGGGCATTTGACTCTGATTTCTTCTGAAAATTCCAGTTCTGGTGTAATCCTGGGCTTCAGTTTCATTGCAGATTAACTGGGGAGATTTACTTCCTGTTCTAAACTGTTTTGGAGCGTTACTGTGTACCAGGAAGGTGGCTCGAGTGCCTAAAGAATGCTGGGCTTTGTGAAATAACTCGATGTATGTTTTCATAGCTGCAAACCTGAAATGACTTTGAATGTTAAAGCATTCTCTAATCCATTAACAGCTAATCATAGGAGGCCTGGATAAGATAGACCTGAATGACTGGAAGTCAAACACACGTCTAAAGCACTGCATGGCAGATAGCAATATTGTGAAGTGGTTCTGGCAAGCAGTGGAAACATTTGATGAAGAAAGAAGGGCAAGGCTTTTGCAGTTTGTGACGGGTTCGACGCGTGTCCCACTTCAAGGTTTCAAGGCTTTACAAGGTGACTGATGTGGAGGCTGAGTTCACATGCAGTGGGAGGAAGATTGTGTGGAATTGGTTGGGCCCTTCTAGAATATCAGCATGTTACTGGATAACTCGATCACTTGCAAACTTTTCATCCCAAGAGCAGTTCTGCATTTATCAGTGGCTGCTGGTAACTGCTTCAGTTGTTGCTGACAAGTCACGCAAGCTGAGCAATCTGTCCTCATGTAGCACTTAGGCTGGTGTCAGTACTGGCTTATCAGTCTCTTACAGTTCTGTGGACTGCCATTAGTATCACTGCATGAAAGCATGTACGTGATTATAGTGCAGACCAAACGAGCCTTTTACGTGAAAAGTGTTTTTCTATTGATGGTTGGCAACAAACCATCAGACTTCAAGGCAACTTCCTGAAAGTTGCAGTTCTTGTTGTCAGAAAAGGTAGCAGTGTCCTAGACTGTTGTGGTTCTTCTGATAGCATTCCATCTGTTAGCTGACAGTAAGCTGATCTTCAGAATTCAAATACATAGTTCTGTTTTGCTAGAAAAGTCTTCTTATTTTTGAGCCTTTTCGTTTTTGAAAGTGTAACTATGTGAAGTTCAACTGCTTTCCAAAATACTGGTCTGCAAGTTTGTTGTCATTAAGAGATCCATCATTTCTGTTATCTCTTCACCAGCTGCAAGTCTGACCCACAGACTTAGCCTATAGCATACTCGCATCTGCATCTGGAACTGTAATTTTCTCTTGCCTTTTTATAAATAGCAACGTATTTGTGCACTAATGCTGTGTTGTTGAAGTGCATTAACTAGAATGTCTGTTTGTAAGGTTCTACAGGCGCTGCAGGACCCAGACTGTTCACCATCCATTTAATAGATGCAAACACAGACAACCTTCCAAAAGCCCACACTTGGTAAGATGAAACGTTCTGCTTTGTCTTAAAAGTAGCCATCTCAGTCCTGGCTATGGATTAACCCGTGCTTAGATGAATCCAAGTGTGTTCTGCTAGCTTGGAAATCTGTACTCTGCAGCCAGCAAAATAATTGACTTAAGTTCTTACTGCTTGATTTATGTCTGCTATACTATCTGTGGTTTTTGTCTGCCCCAGAATTGATTATTCTGAATGGTGAGATGTTAATTTCCACTTATTCAGCAGAAGTATTCACTGATAAATTACTCATAGCAACGAATCTTTATTCACAATTAGATTTTTAGATGTAAAATGTAAGAAAAGAATGCTATTTGCTACAGAACTGAGCTCTCATATGGAAGCCTCACTCTATCAGGGAAAGGAAATCATTTCACTAGAAGCACAGACAATCTTAAGGCAGAGCAAGGAGCAAGCCTGCCTGGTGTCTTGCTTTCTTTGCAAGCCTCCTGCATCTCCTCCTCCCAGACCCAGCCCAAGTAAGAGATTCCTGCTGCAGCAGTACAGTTCTTTCTTTGATGTTGCTTCCTTTGGCCACTGAAGGGGCTGAGGCTTTGGTGTTGATTTTACAGATTCTATCTTTATGTAGCTAATCGAGGGTTTGTATGTTAGTTTTTTTGTTGTTTTTCTTTTTTTCTTTTTTTTTTAATTTCAATAAATGTGTTAGATTCATAATCTACAACGTGTTGTTATTTTATCTCCAGCTTTAACCGGATTGACATTCCGCCTTACGAGTCATATGAGAAGCTTTACGAGAAGCTGTTGACAGCTGTGGAAGAGACATGTGGGTTTGCTGTGGAGTGAAAAAGCAACCAAAGGAAACAGATGCTAGCTCATGGACCACCAAATCAAAAGCTAGAAGAAGCTTGCTGTGAACTTCCTGCTAAGCTGTCTGAAGCACCGGAACTCTGGACAACTTGGAGATGGGTTGTTTCCCTTCCACTGTTGGTGGATGATGGTGGGGGCAGGGGCTTTTGTTGGTGGTTTCCAACTCTTTTTCTCCTTTGTTAGAATAAGCCCTTCCCTCTTCTTCCATCCCCCATAAAATGAAGTGCAGCCAAGTTCAGCATTTGGCTTTGGATACACAGGATATTCTGCTAGATTTGTAACACATATTGTGATAGGGTCAGTGACCTGTGGGTTTTGTTTTTTTTTTTTTTTAATAGGAGATTCACAGTGTAATTAAGAATGAGCTTGGTTTGCTGAGGACATGCAGATGGTTAGGTGTGCGTGGTTAATTTGTCTAAAATCAAGCTTGAACCCCATAGAGTCCAGTGGGTGCAGTGTGTCTGACTGGCACAAGAATTTGCATTGCACATTCTGCAAACCTGATTAAAAAGTGAACTTCTAGCAGAAATTACCTCCATATGAGCATTTAACTGAAAGGCAAAGAAATTCAAGTTCTGCCTTAGCAGGAAGCTCCCAGTGGAAGCTGTGGCTTACCTTGGGAAAAGCAAAAGAATTGGGGACAGCTTAAATGGTATTGTATGATTTCTTTTTGGTTGTCCTGGCTGAAACCTAATTGTTTTGCACATGAAAACAGTTATTTCCTCCTGCAGAATTACTTTCCGTAGTTTGCTCAGATATAATTACCTTGCAGAGAAGCTTTGTAAGGAGGAGACAGAGGACAAAATTTATTCAATTTCAAAGCTGTGATTTCTGTGCCACTGTTTTACCTGAAATGTTTTTGTGACTTCATATTTGAAGACTCAAAATGGAAATCGCCAGACGCTCAGTCAACAGAGCTAACTTCTGTTCTGAAGTCTTTGGCCGTGTGAAAGGTTTATTTGGAGGCTGTGGTAAAAGGGTAACTATACAGTGAATACATTTTAAATGTTATGGAAAGCTATTGAAAGGATTTACGACTTCAGTTCTGTAAGGATGAGAATTTCTCCAGAGAGCCATATAAGGCTATTTTTTCAAATACCTGAAACTAATATTAAAAGGTTGGTTCTCTAACACATTGCTAAGATAACTTCCCGAGGGAAACAAAAGCAAATCAAATACCTGAATCACTAACATTTTTTCCAGTTTGCACTCCAAGATGAGACAGTATGTTAACAAATAACACGGCTTCAGAAAGACCCAGTTATCTGTCAAACATGTCTAAACTTAAGTAAAGCAGGCTTGCTTGTATAGGATTTTTTTTCTTTGGCAGGCCTGATTTTTAGAGAAATTCATTACTGAAACATTTAACAGATGTTTTTGTTTATGGAATAGTGCATTGAAATTCAGCTGTGGGTAAGAGATTGTTCTTAGAAGATGTCTACTGGAATACTTCTATTTTGTCTTTTTAAAATTGGATTTGATAATAGCTTTAAACTGTGATAGGACAGAAAGTAGACACAAAATTCTGGCATCATTCTCGGTTTTGTTTGTTTCCATTGACCATAATTCTTGTGATTCGTGGTTGGGAGTGAGGATTGCATTGGAGGTGTAAAATTGTACCATAGTGTGAGATTTGCACAGGGTTGCTCAAGGTGCTCATCCAGTGAGACTGTACAGGACAGAGGATATTTACACCCATGTTCTGGAGGGATCTTATTGCAAATGGGGACCAGTTTCTGCAGTACTGGTGAAACTATGTGTGTGTTTTGCAGAAGAGAAAGGAAACAGAACTGCCTGTAGATGAACGTCTGTACAGTCTTGGTCTGAGCAGCAGAATCCCCGTGGCCCTGGCTTTTCAAAATGGCTGTGAAGTCGTACCTGTTCATAGAGTGTATTTAATCCTTTCAGTACGTTTGAATGTGCAATAAACCAGTCAGATAGGAAAAACACAACATGGATTATTGCCCAAAAGCTTTGCATGTAGTCTCATGTGGATTTTTCACTAAAAGAGTTGAAAAAACAGATACTGAAGCCCACCACTAACAGAAATCCTATCACGCAAGCTCTAAAACTGGCTTGGTAAAAACCAAGTGAGGTGAAGGTAACGGCCCTTGATTTGGAAATCTATAGGTCAAGTAGCTTTATGTCAACAACACGGTTGACATATGATAGTTCCTAATGTCTTTCCTAGGTCAGTGTTTTATTGAATGCACAAAATAAGAATAGGCAAGGACTGCTGTTTGCTGTATTTAATAGCCCTTGTCAAGGTACCTCCTCCTTGCTGACAATAATGAGAATAGGGCACCGTCTTTTTAATTATTTTAGTTCTTTTCTATACAGCTTCACCACCTCTCCCGTTGTGTTGTCTTCGCAATTTTGTGCCACTTCAGTGATGATAAAGACCTTTTTTTTTTGTATTTTTCTGTACGTGTATTTGAGGCAGGCCTTAAAGCTGGATGGATGGATGGATGGTGGATGGATGGATGGATGGAGGAAATAAAGAAGCGAGGCAGTATGGGTTTTAAGTGATGATTTCTTCTTCCAGTGGCTGGTTTCAAGGCCAGGGAAGGATGAAACGCAAACAAGAGTTTGCACGGCTCAAGCTGTTGACTCTATGAGGTCTTGGAGGCTGTTCTTATAACCTCAGCTGTCTGAATCTGTGAGTGTGTTCATTCCCACTTGGTCTGCCAGCACTTGAACTGGTTGTTACTCCTCAAACTTGCCCAAAGAATAACATAAAGTCTGGTGTTCGTTCAGTCATTCCACGTTCCACCTTGTGCACACATCTGTCTTGGATCAGACCTGAAGGAAATACAAGGTACAATGTGTCTTTCGTTCCTGTCCTAAAGGCAAACCTAAAAGCTGGTCCGTTGGCACAGGCCTTCAGTGCTTGCCCTGATACTGCTCATCAGCCTATACTATATGCTCAGGGATGTAGGAAACCACCACTTTGCTCGTGTTTTAAATCGGGAAGAAATGAGGCTGTTTTATGAATGTTGGCATTAACTTGGGCATTATGTTAGACAAGACCCTGCTTCAGAAAGGCTGCTTGAAGCTCCAGGGGGTGAAAATCAACGTTTGCTCAGCAGTATGTACTTTGTTCAAGTTGAGGTGGTTGTGAAATCCAATAGGTTTTGTACAATAGTGATCTGGCCACCAGGGCCCTCTGTAGCTCAGGTTCAGGGCCACGTGGCACAGCAAGTTCCCAGAAACACAGTATGGATCTGTTTTTAATTTGTTAATTTTTGTTCCTCGACCACTTTATAATGTATTTTTTTAATTTATTATTTTGTAATGTCATGTTTAAGTATTGCTGCTATCCTTGTTATTCTTCCCACTGTTTTTATTGCAGATTTATTTTGTGAAAGTTGTACACTAATGTTTCATTTTATGTCTAAATCAAAGTATTTAAAGAAATACTAGTTCTATTTAATGTGGTTATGGAACCAGCTGGAATAAACGGTGATTGTATAGTAGGCTGGACCCAGGAGGTCATGTTCATTTTTGTTACATATGCAATAAACTCACAACTTTAAACTCTTGGTATCCACTGCTTCGTTAACGTATTTATGGAAGCCACAGGAAACTGATACTCTCATAATGAAATGTGAGAGGGCTCAGCTGGAGATGGGGGTGGAGGACAGAGTCACGGTGTTGAAGGAGGCGACAACAAAAAAGCCTGTAGCAATACAAAATATTCTGTAGGGTTAATAAATAATCCTGTTTGTTTTACAGACCCGGAGTGCAGTGTGATGGGGCTTTGCTGCTGTTAGCAGTGACCAGACTTGTGACTAGTGAGCATCGGGCGTTATCTGACAGAGCTGCCTCACCTTGTGCTGAGTACAGGTACCTGCAGTGGGAAGCTGGGGTGGCTCAGTGGACAAGCTGTGAGAATGCAGCTGATTTCACAGGCTTGCTTAGATAGCTCAGCTAAAACTCTTCGAGAGAGTGCATTCATTTTATTCCTTCTCTGACTGTTTACCAGCCTTCAGTCATTTCTCCTCTTCTGTTACTTTTCCAAAATCTCAGTTTTCAGGGGGAAAAAAAGACCTCCTCTTTATGAGAGCTGGGGAAAGATTAATTAATGCTGATGAATCTTTGCTTTCCCGTACTTCTGTGAGTGGAGAAACAGTGGTATGAGTCTGCATGCAGACAGTGCTGGCAGTCAGCACGCATGATTCAGTGCTGCAGCACAGCCTTCCCTCCTGAAGCTGAAAGCTGGGGTTTTCTTCATCTGTGTAGATTCTGTTTTTCTTCATATTAAAAATATACATTCCTTGAGCAGCTTCACAGGATGGCCAGACACACCATCGGAGTGGATTCTCCAGACTAACCTAGTGGTTGTAGAGGGGCTGCTGCAGGACTCTTGCACTACAGGAGCTTTTGGGAAGCTGATTAACAAATCACAATTTCTCTTAAGAAATGTTACAGAACTTAAGTAATTCACTCTTTTGCAGAAGCTTGGCAGGTCAATTAAATTCCTCAGGTTAAATTTTCCAGTCTCTGCCTCCTTCTGCAGGATGTACAAAAACAGTCTGTGAGGAGTGCTGGTCTAGGAGTGGCGATTTGTGTTCTGATTTATGATGATGCTCCCATGTCCTCGGCTCTCCGCCTGCCTGGGGGAATGCAGCCCCTGCTGTACACTAAGAGATATTTGACCAAGGTACGGCAGAATGTATTTTAATTTATGAATGCTTTCTGCTGACAAACCTCTTTATATTTTCTGTTGGTGGTTTGCAGTTTGATTCCTAGCTTTAAACCCTCCCCATCATTTACTTTTTCAGGCATTTTTTTTCACGTGTGACTTAGGGTAATGCTAAAATCCTACATCTTTGCCAACGAACACTTACAGACAAAATCCCTTTAGGTGCGGTGGGGCAGGAAGGGATAATGCCTCTCTTCCTGATTTGGCTGACTTGAAATAACATCAAGCCTGAATGTATAACCCCTGTCTGCAATCTTGCAGTTAGTGGCTGAGTGAATAATGCAAACAATGCCCACGTGTCTTGCAGATCCCCTTCCAGCCTTGGCTGGAGCATTATTTCATCCCCCCCGCCCCCCCGGAGAGCAGGAGCCCCTTAACCTGGGACTTGTGCTCTACTTGACATGAAATGAAAGAAAATCTGCCTGGAGCCCTTAGGGCTGGCTGTGAGATGACAGAAGGGGGGCTGAGACATCAACAGGTTAAGAATGACTTCTTTTTTTCTTCCACCACAACCTGGCTTTTATGGACCGCAGAAGAAGAGTGTTTAAAGGGAGGGTAAGTGTGGCTTTGCAGACAGCTGCTGCAGTGCCCTGCCAAGTCTGTGGAGCTCTGTCCCAGATTCAGAAGCAGCTGGCAAACTGACCAGGGGTTGGGCTGTGCCTGGAAACCGTATGGCTGAGCTGTGGTGGTTCTGGTACAGAGAGGGGATGGAGGGAAATGTTCCTGGAGGACCCAAGGGACCCTGGCATCACTCTTGGTATTTGGTTGGGTTCTAGAACAAGATCTGCAAGAGAAACCTGGATGTGGTGGTGAGGAGAGAATAAGAAAGCAACATGAACTTAACCTGGTCTCTTCTACGGAGCTAACCTCGATCCAAAAAAGCTACAGACATTGAATTGTTCTGGGCAAGTATTTGGTCTGGGAGACTTTGGAGTGGAATATTAATTGGATGCTGACTAAATGAGTCCAGACAGATGGGACTGACCCGGGGACACTGCTCAGAGTCCCTCATGCCTAGGGCTCCTCATGCCTTTGGATTTCAAAGGGGAGAGATTTAACCCCTCCTGGGGAATCCGTGGTGAACAGAGATACTGTCCCCTTGTGCAGGGAGCATGGGCTCGTCTGAAGGTCTGCCTGAACCAACTAGGAACAGTGCTTCCAGAGCACCTGACATGGGAGGGGGTCCTGAGCTCCAGTTTCCTCCAGCAAAATGGTTCCTCTAACAAATCTGGTGATAGATAATTTTCAGTAGAACTACTGGTAGAAATGTAATGACAAGAAGCACGTTTATCAAAAGGCTCAGAGTGAGTTCAGTGATCAGAGCCACCCCACTGTTATCCTTTATTGCTGTAACCAGTATCTCACCAACCTCTCCCAGGTAGCAACAACGTGCCACAGCCTTCAGCAAAAGGGCCAAGCCACTGAATCACAACAGAGGAAAAAGCATCTGCATCTCTGCCACCTGCCCGGTGGGCACCCACCTCTCACAGACCACAGTCATCCTCTCCGGAGCCCCCCAGAGGTGGGATGGGGGCTGGTGGCTGTGCAGAGGAGCCCCGCTGGGCAGCCCGGTGGTGTCTCCGCAGGTACTCACTGTAGTTCTTGGAGAGCAGTGTGTAGAGGAAGGGGTTGACGCAGCTGTTGCTGTAGGCCAAGCAGGTCACCAGGAAGTTGATGGGAACGACGGTGGAGCTGCCCCGCTCCCCACGCTCGTGCCAGTAGAGACTGAAGAGCTGCCACAGCCAAAAGGGAACAAAGCAAGCCCAGTAGGCAAGCACGATGCTGAAGATCATGTAGAGCACCTTCTGCTTGGGACAATGGCTGGTGTGCTTGGCGTGAGCAACAAGAGCCCTCTGGGACCTCCAGTAGGTCCTGGCCAGCTTGGTGTACACGCAGCAGATGGTGATGCCCGGGGCGAGGATGCAGGTGTTGAAGAGGACAGTGAGGTACACCTTGTAAGGCCCCATCCGCCACGTGGGGTGGCACATCCGCTTGGTCACCCCGTGGCGGTGGCTGGTGCGCAGGTCAATGAGGATCATGCTGGGCAGGGCAAGGAGGAAGGCCACCAGCCATGCCAGGAAGGCGAGCGCCCGCCGACGGTCCCTTGATCCACGCAGCGTGGCCAGAGGACGAGCGACGGCCAGGTAGCGCTCAGTGCTCATGATGGTCAGGATGAAGATGCTGGCGTGCATGGTGAGGAGGTCGAGGCTGAAGAGGATCCTGCAGCCCAAGTCTCCGAAGTACCAATCCCGCATGAAGTAGGTGCACACCACGAAGGGGATGGTGGACAGGTAGAGGAGGTCGGCCAGGGCCAAGTTGATGATGTAAACGTACATGGAGCCGCTGCGCCTCATGGAGACAGTGGTGACCACCAGCGTGTAGATGTTCCCCGCCGTGCCCACCACACACATGGTGCCCAGGATGCAGCCCAGGAAGGAAGTGGCCAGGAGGTCGCTGGCACTATCGGACGTGGCGTTGAGTTGGGTGCTGCCGTTCTTTGGATAGCACGGCTCCGGGGTGCATGCGCCCGGCTCCATCCTCACTGCCCCTCTTCTCGCAGTGGGGACGGGACCTCACCAGCAGCCACCCCTGAGGTCACTCACTGCCCTGGAGGGAATCCCAAACTGCAGAACCGCAGCTCCTGGTTGCGTTGTCCCAGTTGCAGCACCCGCAGCAGTGGTAGCGCTCAGCTTCAATGTGTGGCTCTCTCTTGCACAGCCTGGAAAAGCCATCCTCCATGCACCCGCCTTCCTGCGGCCGAGGGAGGGACGAGGCAGGAGTGGAGGTGGGATTTGTCCCTCTGCCCTCAGCGGGGTGGAACACGGCGGCTGCTCCCACTGCCACCCACTGGGATGCTGGCACAGCTCCTCACTGGGAGGGAGTTGGGAAAAAACACTGTTTTCTCCATGTCAGAAACTTTTCTCCCTCTTAGAGGATGGGAAGGAGAAAAGAGTGAACAGAGCATCACCGTGACTGCTCCCAGAGCTGATGGCAATGGGAACCTTGCACTGGCATCCACCCCCGTGAGATCTCCCCTCCCTGCAGCTCCAGCATTAAGGCAGAAGCAAAAAGCTGCTTCGCGCAGAAACAAAATGAGTGATGCTGCCAGGAAAACGCAGCAGGCTCCCCCGGAGTCACATTAGAAACTTCTGCATCCTTCCAGGTCTGCATTACCAGCTATGTACCCAGGCTGGTTGACTCTGCTATGGACTGCACAGAGCAAAAGGGCTCTCCATGAGGCCACGCTCCTTGCAAGAAGGCATCGGGTATCAAAGGGAAATCAGCACTGCCGAACGCTGGCTGTGTCCTCCTGCCCCTGGGAACAAAAAGCACGGTGATGGGATAAGCAAGAGAGGTGCAGGACTGGGGGGGGTTATTAGGAGTGTGTTGGTTTGGGGAGGGGGGGCTAGGTGGGAGTCTGAAGTGGGGTAAGGTGGGAGTGCTGAGGGAAACGGAAAGGGGGGCAGGGAGGGCAAGGCTAAAGTGGGTCTAGATTAGGAGGGAAAAAAGTCTTAAGAAGTCTCTAAATGAAGGTGGGGGAAATCCTAGAAAGGGTCAAAATCTGGGAGAGGGAAGGAAATCCTGGAAGGGTTCTAATTGGAATGATGTGACGGGAAAGAAGATGTCCTGCAAAGTCTCAGAAATGGGGGAAGAAGGGGAATCCCAGAGAGACCCCTGAGTGGGGCAGGTGGGCTTGGGACTTCAGCCTCACTTGGCAGGTTATCCCCACAAGGGACACGAGACCTCCACGAGGGACGCTGTGCCTCCCTACGACAGGGCATCTCCGGGCATTTCAGGGGACGCTCCTCCCTCCAGAGTTCACGGGACCCCATATAGATCATACCCACCCCGACCGTGCGGCCGTTCTATAGGGTTTTCTGCGAGCCGGCGCGGCGCCGGGCACCACGTGCGCTCCCGTTAGCCCCGCCCCCTCCGCCTTAGCCCCGCCTCCTCCGCGGTAGCCCCGCCCCTCACGTTAGCCCCGCCCCGTCCCACCACCACGCAGCGCCCGGATGGGGGCGGAGCGCTGCCTCCCGGAGGACCGCCCCCCGCGCACTCTATGGTACGTTCCCTGCGACGGGACCGCCGGGGCCGCCCTTCTGTCCCTCTCCTCTCACCCCCCTTCCCCAGTTCCCGCCGCTCCACTCTGTGGTGCGGGGCGGGGCGGTCACGTGCCGCGCTCAGGCCGGAAGGAGCGGGGCAGCGGCGGCTAAATGGAGCGGGGCCGGCGGGAGGGTGGCGGCCCGGTGAGTACCGCCGGGGGGGCGCCGTGCGGGGCGCCCCGGGAGGCGGCGGCGGGCCGGGCGGGGGGGGGCTCGGCGCTGCCTCGGCCGCAGCTTCTCGCAGCCTCCGCCGCGCCGGGGCCGTGCTGGGCGCTGTGTGCCCGCGGGGTGCGGCCCTGTCCCGGGCCCTGCTCCCCGGGCCGGCCTCGGCGCCTCTCTCGTTCCTCCCTGTGGTCGCGGGGACGGCTGCGAGAGGGGAACCCGCAGTCCTCCGGGCCGGACCTCTCCGACCCCGTGCTCTGCGGTCGCGCTGCCGGCCCAGCTCGTAGACGCGCGGCGCTGCCGTGGTGTTGGGCTCCGGAGCCGCGTTTCTATGGGGCGGCTGGGGGGAGGCTGGGGGTCCTGGAGGAGGGCACGAGTGGGCCCAGCAGGTTGAGCCCTGGCTGCTCCTGCGTGGCCGCAGCTGCTCCCGCTCAGAGAGCCAGCCGTGCGCTTCGCACTTTGCAGTCCGTTGTGAGCAGAAGCATCGGCTGTGTCCTCCAGCAACTTACCTGGGATCGCCCTGAACGCACGTGGAGCAGTCCAGCTGTCCCTGTTCCCTTCAGCTCCCCAGTGCTCGCCAGGCAGCGCTCAGCCCCTGCTGTGGTGTAGCCCCTGCTTTGGGGCTGGTGGTACTTAGCATTAAAAAGGCCAATACGGTGCTGCTGTGCACCTGCCCTCCTGTTACAACTGCAGTCTCTTCTTGCGTTTGTTTTGAAGCATGCTGAGTGCTGTGCCACAGTCCTGAAAGCAATAGCTGCTTGTCTGTCTGTTGGAGCAAATGCAGGAGGTTCCTAGCAGCAGCAGTGTGAGATGGGCACCCAGACCAGGACTGGGTTACATGGTGTGCTCCTCCTGCTGCTGGGGAGCGCAGAGTGAGGTGTGCCCTGCCTGCAGCCTGCTGGGGAGAGAGGAGCAGTGTGAGGCCGTTGCTGTGTGCATGCGAGTCTGCAGCGGTTCCTGGTGTGCTCCTGCACAGCACTGTGCTGTAACAGCGTGCAGTGCAAACCGTATGGTGAGCCCTGTGTGTGCATTTACCATTCTCACCTGGAATCCTCATTTCTAGGGCCGATGCTGCACAAAGCTCTGTTGCCCCTCAGGCCAGTTGTTACAGTGAGCATCTTAATAGGTGTCGTGTGGTGGGTGTCTGTGTAGTGTGGCTGGTCATCATGATGGGAGCTTGTGCCTGGTCTCCCGAGGCTGGAAGGAGGCTCCCCCACTTCCTGCAGCTCTGCAGCAGCATTCAGTGCCACAGGCTCCCCCCTGCCTTTAACTTTCCCTTCCTCAAGCGCTTTCCTGTCAGCCTGCCTGCAGGCTCCTCCTTAGGCAGCTGTCCCCAGCACAGTGCCTGGGCCGGGCTCTGCTGATGACTAGCTATGTTTTGGTTTACAACAAGGTGCTGGCAGTCTGTCACAGCTGCCCCAGAACTCCAAATTCCATGGCAGGCCGATGCTTTGTCTGCTGGGAATGCAGTGGGAGTTGCTGCCAGCAGCGTGGAACCAGTGCTGCATCTGACAGCTTGGCTCATAGCGACGTGCCTTGAGCTTTGAAGTTGGTCACCAATTGCTAAAAAGTCCTGTGGCAAAAATAGGTGGAGTGCAACTCCAGCACAGCTGGGAAGAGGCAGGAAGTGTGACTGGGGGCTAATTAGCAACACCTGAGCAGCACAGGCCCCAGTGAGAGGGAAGTAGAGCCCTCTGGGTGTTGCCAGTTGCTGCTGGAGGAGGCTCCCATTCATCCATTCATTTGCAGTGGGTGCCTTTGGGTTTGTTTTTTGGGAGCCATAGTGAGTGGTTTGGGCAGATTGGCTCAGCTGTGGTGTCAGTGCTTGCTGGAACCACATTCTTTTGGGGACAGTCAGAGCTACACCACTAATTCTTCGTCTCCGGAGCTTGATTTTTTGCATGTGGGTTCAGTCTGGAGATAAATGTTAAGCCTGTCTTTTAGCATATTTGAATTCAGACATTGGCCCCTGTTCCTAAAGGAAAGTAGGCCCTGACAGACTCAGTAGTCTGTATACACACTGCATGTTGTGCACAACGTGCCTTGGTCGATGGGTGGACGTGTTTTGAGCTGCCCTGTGTGATATCAACTGCTCTCAGCAGTCTCTCCACTGGGGTGAGTGCATGGCCAGCAGCAAGAAGTGTGCAGCTGATTTAGGACACTGGCAGCAGCCCAGGAGATAAGTTCATTGCTGTTCTGCTGTGGCAGTTCCTGCACTGGGATGTAGGCAGGCAGGGAGAGGAAGGGCACTTAGCATCCCGGGAGCTGGAGTGGGCTCTGCTCTCCGAAGCCCAGAGATGGAGGTAGCAGCTGTGTCTCACTGATGGGCATCATCGTGCCCTTGCTGCTTTTGTGTCACTTGTACAGAACCTCAAGTTTAGTTTGGAAACAACTCGAGAGCAATGTCATTTCCTCAGGGTCGGTGCTGAAGAGCTTGTGGTGAATTCAAATTTGTAATGATCCTCAGGAAAACTGAATTGCTGAGGCATAGGAAATGCTGCTGCTGCTGAGTGGCACCGTTCTCCTGATGAGCAGCACTGCTGTGGTTCCCTGCCTGTGTTACAGGGGCACTGAAAGGATATGATAGAGCTGGGCTGGAAGCAAAGTGGCTGTGCTGAAATAAATCCAGGGGTGTGTGTTGGTGTCAGCATGCCAGGCTCCTGGCTGACCCCCCTGTGGGTGCTCAGAAAAGGGCAGTGCTGTAGTAAATAAGGTGTGAGCTGTGAGGTTGTTCCTCTTGGGATCCCCCGGTTCTGGGATGTTTGATGCCTGCAGAAGGATGGCTGGAGGTGAACTTCCAAATTGATACCCCACCATGGAGCCTGTGGTGGTTTGGAAGCCCTCTGGCTGTTCCCGCAGCTCAGAGTGGCTCAGTACCTTGCAGCCCCCTGGTCTGGGCTACTCAGTCCCTCGTTACTCATTGAGCAGCTCTGAGCCCTTTGATTTCTCTGCTTGCAATAGAAAGTGGGCTGGGCTGGGAACCTGAAGGCGTGCATCCCAGCTGCTGAGAGTTGTACTCCACTTTATTCTCTTATAGCTTCTAAGGGTGACATGCAAATTTCCTTAAAATAGAAAGGAGAAAGGGAAAGCACTACTGAGGATCTGGAGAGGAAATGCTGCATCCTTTCTCCTGGAATGCTCTGTGAGGTGTAAGTAGCAGAGGTTGCTAATTTTGTTCTTTTCTATGTGGCCCCACAGGCTGATAGGGAGGAGGAGGAGGCAGTGCCATCACCACCAGCTGGGCACACAGGCACACCTGCACAGTCTCTCTTTCAGATACCAGCACCTCAGTAATGGTGCTGCTCGGAGGGAAGGGCCTTTGGTTGGCATACATGGGAGGAAAAGGCTTACAGAAAGAATTAAAACTTGTTCAGGAAGTGACAGTGCTGCAGTTCACATGGTGCTGTGTGCTCTGTCCCCACCCTCAGACCACAGAGTCATAACAGTGTGGTTCTATAAAGCAATGGCTTGGGAGGTGGATGGGCTGTGAGCCTGAGGTGTTGGTTCTGCACGTGTGCTGCCGTTTCTAAGTGTTCTTGGAGCTGCCAGGCGTGCGCCATCACAGCTTGGGAAATAAATGCACCTGTTTTAAAACCAGCTCACTTTCCTTAGGAGATCCCACAGGGAAATCTGCTGCCCTTGTAGGTGGATAAAAAATAAAGCTAGACAGGTTCCTTTCTTTTTGTACTTCGTGTTAGCAGATGAACTGATGGCAGTGGAGCACTTCCCAGGGTTGTTGCTGAGTGATCCTCACACCTGAATGGCTCAGCCACGTGAGTGGGGCTGACTGGGAGCCTGGTGTGGTAAGCTGGGAGGCAGTAGTGATGTGAGCTGCTCCGGCTGCATTCTTTTGCAAGGTGTACGTAGTGTCAGTGCTTTCCTCACACACAGCAAACAGAGTCTTTTGGCATTTCTTACCAGCCTTGTTTCAGTTGGGATGAGGCTGCTTGGCATGATAAGCACTGCTAAGCTCTCCCTGCTTCTGCTGGGCGGCTGTTAGAAGGAGCAGCTCCCAGCAGATTGAACCTTTTGAAATGTTTCACTGGAAGCTTAGCAGTAGGTCAGGCGGAGTTTATTTTGTGTTGTTGGTGGTTGTTTTTTTTTTTTCTTAAGGGCTGAGTTTTAGCTTTTCAGTTTGCTGCTTGTCACAAGCCATGCATTATTTAAGCAGCTTCTCTTTGTTTTAGCAGCTTGAGACGAGCCAGAACCTCACCTTGCTCGCAGGCGGCCAGAAGCCACGGTGCTGCCTGCAGGCAGAAGGCAGGAATTGATGCTCTTCTGTCAACATAGGTGAGCAGCAGTGGTGTTGCTGTATGGGGGGAGAGGCTAAAACACGCTTAATGACTTAATGCTGCTGACATCTCTTTCAAGTTGCTCTTTTTTTTTCCCCTCCATTTGGTCGGGGTTTCAATTCCAACCTCCCCTGCAGTGCTTCCTGCACGTCCTGCTGCCTTGAGCTAGAGCCAGAAAAGAGCACTTTATGTCTGCTCCCATCTCGGCTGTGTGGGAGTTCAAGATTTCAGATGCTCTAAGTGGGGAAAAAATAGGCTATGCTGTGTCAGGGAGGAGAGGTCCCCCTTGACTGTTGCTTTAAATCCCAGCACCATCTGAAGATGCTTTTTACAGCACAAACAGAAGGTGGAGGGAGCCTGCTCGGGTTCTGCTCCAATTCCTGCAAGCCAGAAACTTCTGCCTGTGCTGGGAGTTGGAATAGATGCACTGTGCTGCTGCCTGCTATTTTTAGGTTAGGCTAAAAATATGAAATGTGGTGGTTGTGGGGATTTTGAGTGGGATTGGGGACTCATGTAAGCAATGTGTCAGCCTGCACCTGTGACCTGCTTTTACATCCCTGCAGCAGAACTGTCTGCTTGGGGTGGCTGGGAGCAGTGCCTGTGGAGGGGGCACATCCGTGTGTGTGTGCAGCTTGTCTGGGAGGTGTGCATGCCTTCAGCTGTCAGGTCTTCCTTTTAAAATGGTTTGTATTGTGAGGCTGATAGCTGTGCTGGGACTCTATTATAGGTAGCCTTATCCTTTATAAACAGGCATAAAAGTCACAGAGATGGTGTGAGATAGCTGTGTGCCTTGCTTGCCTAGGTTGTGTTGTTTATGCAGGGCAGCCCCCTGGGTTGGCTTTGAAATTGTTAGCTCGCTTTCTTTGCAGCCTGGTGCCATACAAGTGGAAAAACTTGTGGTTGTGTCACTGGCCAGAAGTGGCTGTGCCAGTGGGTGCTGTTCTGTGGATCTCTGGGTGATGTGCAGAGGGCACACAGCCTGTGATCCTGAGCTTCTTTACAGAGCATTTCCCGCACCTCTTCTTTGATGCTGAAGGAACAAGTTGCTCTCTGGATGAACCTGAGCTGCCGATGGAGAATGGTGTCTGAGTGCCACATGGGAAGGATGGTGGGTCAGCTCAGCACCTCCCAGCCTTTTGCTCCCTCCCCCTTCACTGGGGTGGGGGAGAGAATTAAGGGGAAAAAGGATAAACGTATGGGTTGAGATAAAGACAGTTTAATGGAACAAAAAAGGAAAGAAAAATAATGGTGGGACGTACAGAACAAAGGACACACAATGCAGCTGCCCCCACCAGTGCTCAGCTGGTTCCCAGGTTCCTCAGCTCAGTGTAAACACTGTGCAGCAAGAGCCAAAATAAGGGTGTTGTCAGCTCTGTGTTCAGCCTCAACCCACAACACAGTGCTGCTACCACTGCTGGGAAGGAAGATAACCGTCCCAGCTGGAGCCAGGGCAGCACGGGGCAGTCACGGTGCTGGCTGACCCACACATACTGAACTCTGATGTGCTGCATGCCCCTGCGTGGGGAGAGTATCTGTGCCACTGAGCTCTGCAGAGAGCAGATCTGAGCAGGCACCTGTCTAGCCTCTGTCTGCACTGTTAGATGCTGCGGGGCTGATGTATGGCTTTTCCCTCCCCAGCCAGCCTCAGAGCAATCCCTTGTTGTGTGATGCCTTGCACAGTGCATTGCTTCCAGTGTAGTGGGGCTGAGGTGGGTGCTGCAAGGAGTGCTGTGCAGGACCAGCCTGCAGGACTGGTGGGCATGGATGCACTTGGCTGGCTGGGTGCTACTCCTGACGCTGCCTCTCGCCTGCTTGCTGACCTTGGCCATGCTGCTCCTTTCAGTGCTTCCATTTCTCTATCGTGTAAGTGGTAAGAACAACATTGATCTTGTTTTTCTAAAGCACTTGAGGGCTGAGGATGGGAAAGTGGCAAGGCCAGGTGATAGCTATTCACAAGTGCCAGACAAATGGAACTGGAATAACTTGGATGTGACCTTTTCAAAAGGACAGTGCTTTCAGCAGGCGTGCTTACTGATAGCATGGGGAGTGGAGCAGCACTTCTGCACCTCTCTGACCATCAAAGTGCCACTCAGAGCAAGGTTTGCTTCTCTTTGCACATAAGGCAGAAGTTGAGGAACCTTGTGGAAATAACCCCAAGGTCTTGGTTCTTCAGGAGATGTGTGTTCCTGTTTTTTCAGAATGGGGATGAATAGTTCCTGGGGGGGTATGTGTATGTTTAAGTTCATAGCATGCATCTGAACAGGTTTTGTCATGCTGCGCCAGCTGCAAATCCTGCTCCCTGCAGGGGAAGTTAAGCAGAAAGACTGAGGAGGGATTTACAATGCTTTTATGAACCAGCAAAAGGATTTTAGAGCAGACCCACCATTTTCTTCCAACATATGCAGCAGTAAATATTTAATAATACACATTCCTCAATGAGCTTTAACAACAAGATGAATACTTCTCAATACAAAGACCTCCTTTTGTGTTCCAGTGACCAAATATTGCTTCAACTTCAGTCTTGGCTTAGCTGTCGTGTGACAACTGGAGCTGAGAGCTGTGGGCTGTCAGAGCACAAAATGGAAACGTGCTGTTCAGGTTGCAGTGATCCATCTCATCCGGGAGTCCTGTGAGGTGCCAGGCTGCAAGCGGGTGGCTGGCAGAGCTCAGCCCCAAAAGCTCTGTCCTGGGAAGGAGTCACATCCCTCTGTGTCTCTCTGCTTTGGGAGCAGGTGGTGTGTCCTGGAATTGCAGCAAATTGTAACAGAGGAGGGGCTGTGTCATAAAGCAGGCAGGGCTGTTCTTCGGAACAGCAGGTGATGGTGGTGCAGTGTTTTCTGTGAGTGCTGCCTGGGCCTGGCCATGCACTGCCCTTGGGGTGCAGCTTCTTTCCAAGGGTCAGTGCCTGAATGGCATAAGATGAGCATCCCTGGTTGCTCTGCAGCCCCAGTTCAGCCTTTACACAGGGCACTGAGGGTTTGGAGTGGTTGTCTCCATTCCATCAGCACCTCGCTTTGCGTTCGGTTTCTTGGCAGCCAAGCTTTCAGATCTGCTGGGGCTCTGATGCCCACGTTTCCTGGGTTTGTGCTGTAGCACGGTCTGTTCCCTGCCCTGGGTGCTGGCTGTGGAGGCCGCAGAGCCCAGGGCACACGTTCTGCTCTGAAGCTTTCGCTCCTCTTACCAGCAGGTGGTGGCAACTGCTCTGAGTTTTTGACTTGGAAACAGAAAACAGTCTTTGAGGGTCTGAGTGCTGGCTGGGCAGAGCTGCATCGCCCTCCTGCAGCTGCACAGCTCTGAGCATCTCCATGCTCTCTTCTTCTGTGGGCCTGGTTGTGCTCTGCAGCTGTGCTGTGCTTGAAAGTCAGAACCGAAACCGAAACATGCTTTACACTCTTCTGTTTTTGTCTTCTAGTTCCTCACACTTGCCTGAGTGCCATGCCTGGGCCTTGATGCTTCTGGGAACAGCTATTGAAAATGGCAGAGAGAGCTGGGAATGAAGAAGCAGTTCACCTAAGCAGCTTCCATAGCCACAGAGGGACAGGTGAGCACTGATCTGTGCGTACTTCCCGAAGTCAAGAGTTGTTCAGCCCTGCTTACAAGCAGTAGGAATAATAGATACGAAATATGCAGGGGTGTCATTAATGGAAAACTGCTAGTGATCTGTCTCTTCATGTCACACCCTGCTGTTTTATTTAATTTTCTATAGATAGTTGCAAAGCCTCTCAATTTATACTGGCATGCAAAATGTTTAGCTCTTGCCTCTCTGGTGCTGCCCTGCCTTAAGGCAGAGTGCTGACTCCTTGGCTGTGCAGAGGAGCTCCAGCAGATCTGAGGGGCTTGTGGTGTTCTACCCTTTAACAATCTGATAGGAAGGGGGTGAGCTTTCAGATCTGCACTTTGAGTGCAGTTCAGAATGGCTTTTTGTATGTCTGAAAGGTGAGGTGGTTGTGTATTGATTAGCTGCAGTTGCAGAAGTGTAAACCAAAGCACTGTGTCAAGTCATAGGAAAAGCATGGGGGTGTGCTGCTCAGGCAATGCAGAAACCCTTTGCTTCTGGCTGGAGCTTCCCTCCCTGGTTCCAGCAGCTTTGCTCAGTAGCATCTTTACGCTTGTGACGAACCTTGAGGACTGTCATCTAATAGCAGGATATCATCTGTGCTCTCAGTCAGGAGCCCTATCTCAGGCTCTCATACGGTGCTCCCACAAAGTCACTCTTTCAGAAGATGTCACATTGCACACGGAACCTTATCTGTCCTCTAGAATGTACTGCACATCAATAAAAGAAAATGTGTAGTGCCTGAGATACTGAAAGTTCAGGGTATCTTTCTAAAAATTACTCTGTACATGAATTACTGGGAACAGTTTTTGCAGCAGCTTGACTCGCGCTAATGCTTAGGATGGAAGAATCTCTGCATAGAAGCATTTCAGGCATATGGTGTTGTGATCTCTTGACCTATAGTTTTTTGCAAGGCTTTGCTCTGAGGATCGTAGGAGTGGCTGTGACCTTAAAGTGCTTCTTTTTGTTGTTGCTGCAATGCAAACGTGAGGGTTGCTTTTGCAGATGTTTTGGTAATTTGCAAGCAGCTAACATGACTTACCTTGCTACAGAGCAAATAAACCGCAGGGATGAAGGTCTTATCACAATATCAGATTCCTCGGATGAAGAATTACCTTTGCAGGAAACACCAGCAGAGCAGCAGCATGAGGATGATGATGATGAAGATGTGGTCATCTTGGCAGAGGTAATTTGTCATTTTTGTGTGTTGCTGCTTTATTCATAGCCTTTATAACCAACTCACGTACAGATGCCTAATGTACTCCTGGGGGAGTTCTGCCTAGTTAAAGTGGCTTCATTGGGATCTCTGAAATGAGTGCTGATATAAGAACACTTTGCTGGATTTGAGTTTTTAATCATGTTTTGGGCATAGGAGAGGAGAACCACATTGTTTACAGCATAATACATGAAGTTCTACGTAACTTTTGGAAACTAGAGCCTCCTTAATCCAGAAAGGTGGGCAGAGAAGTGAATTTGTACCTTAGAATGCAGGTGTCGAAAACCTGCACCTTGCTTAACCTTGTGTCCTTCAGCTGTGCAGTTCGCAGCACATCCCAATTTTCTGTTAAAGTGACCAGGGGCATTGAGGAAGTTGCAAACACACTTTTCTGTTTCTTATTTGAAAACAGTAGCAAAGAGTCTTCAAACAGATCTTCAAACTCTACTGTGTTCAGCAGTCTTAGCTTGCCAGAGGCAGGAGCAAGGCCAGAGATGAATGTTTTGAGCTTCAGTTCCTGCTGCCTGTATAAATGATTTGCTGAGGTGCAAACACACCATCAGTTAGCTTCTACTTCTCAGCCCATCTGGGAATGAAGTGGGGATTGGAGTGAGCTCTGGGAGTTATTCCAGTGCTGAAAGTCCCGTGCATTTCCAGTTCTGCTGAATGTTCTCTCATGACTAGTGCACTCTTAGAACCTGGGGACAGACCATAGAGTTCAGTGAAACAAAGATATCTGGGTGGTAGTTTTATGCTTTATCACACTTGCTGCTAAACTGGCTTTTCATCTGTTTTCCATCAGAAATCTGGTGAGATGCAAAAGATCATTTGGAACAAGGATTCTGATGAGTAGAAAAGAACTTCTACTTATTCTCCTGTGTCTTCTTTTTAGACCTCCAAGCATCAGCAGCTCATGCATCCCAGTGTCATCAGACCTGCTGCTCTGTGGCAGGGTGCAAACGCCGGGGGAGAAGGAGGATCTAAAAACGTTGCAGGGCCTTTGGGGAGCTCATGTGTGCAGGATGAGGTCTCAGCTCTGCTGTGCCAGAAAGATGAGGTGGTGCAGAGCAGTGCTGGACCAAGCAAGGAGGAGAGTGTGAACTTTGCCTCACAGCAGCCTAGACCACCTGAGCTGAATGGCCCCAGGTCTGAGCTTACGAGTGACCCTGAGCCTGGCCTGAGTTTGTTTCCAGCAATAATAAGTCCACAGCTTGTTAACAGGGAATTTGTTAGTCTGAGGAAAGCAGACTTTCTGCCACAACAAGGGGAAAAGGTGGAAGCCCAGGGCTGGCAAGGGGAGGACTTGAAGGCAGAGCTCTCACAGAACATTGATGGAACAGCTGCTGCAACCACCACAGAGCAGGAGGTCCAGGACAGCAGCCCGCCGGGTCCCCCCCACCTCCAGCTGCTGGACACGGAGCCGCGCGCTGCGCTCAATGGCTGTGCTCCACAGCAGGGGCAGCCCGAGGCAGGCTCAGCATCTCTGAGGGCCTATGGAGTGGAGGCTCCAGGGCCGGCCTTTCCCAGACCGGAGCCACAGCAGGATGGCATTCCGGGTCCTGCTTCACACCAGCTGGCGCATCCACCAGAGGAGATGATGGGACAGCAAGTGACAGACAACGAGCGGCCCGGCCCGGCCTTCCCAGCACAGGGCTTCCATGAACTCAGATCTAGCAGTGTGCCAGAGCAAGGGGCTGCCAGGCAGGAGGACCAGGACTTCACTGCCCTGCTCATCAGAGAGACGGTAAGTAAGTCCCCATTTTGCATTCATGTTGTTTTCAGATGGTTTTTTCAAGGCCTGCAGTGTTGCATATGCTCAAAGCACAACTCCTGCTTGCTTCAGCTGCAAATCCTCACTTTGGCTGAGGCTCGGTGTCACAACGTGAGTGTGCAGTGAGCAGTCTTGGAAAACTTTGGTTTAACAACATTAACCCCATTGCTGCGGCAGCAGTGATGAATGGATGTGAATCCCGGTGGTGTTTGCTTTGGGGTGGGTTGCTGGCCAGGGAAATGTAGCAGAACTGTATGGAGTGCGTTGGGGTGCAGTGAGGCAAAGTAACACAGATTCATTCTCCATACCTGTGGTATGTTTGGTAGCTTGGGTAGCACAGTGAGCATTACAAAAACAGCAGGAAATAATGCTTGGTGATGCTTCACATCTGGTGGTTACCCTCTCCTCTGACATACAGTCATCCCACTGCTTGCTAGGGAGGAAGGCTCTCTTTTGATGCTGAATGGATTTTTTTGTAATGATTTTTGTTATTTTCTTATCTTTTACAAATTTGTTGCATCTTACTGTATACTAATTCCTTCTTGGGAAACCAAGATTGAGAAAATACTGTTGTTCTCCAAGTAGCACACCATCAACACTCACTTTTCAGAGTTAGACCTTGGTGACTGCTCACCTGCTCTCAGAGGGGGATGAGTACATTGTGTTACATTGTTCAGGTTGCTTGACAACCCTGACCAGTTCAGTCTTGCAAAGCCAAGTAGCCTCTGGTGCAACCAATTGCATTACAGGTATGGAAACCCAATGAGAGAGCACTCAAGGGCTCTTGGCTACATGGCTAATGCCAGTAGAGGTTTCTTGTCTGCTCTGCTCTGGTCAGGAGTCTGTGTATTGTTTCATTTCCCTCTTGCTCCGGAATGTATTCCAGCACACAACCTCAAAAGCCTTTATCTTCCATCTGGGGGGTATGTATTAATTTTGCTCATGTTGTATTTTGTACCCATATGCCTCTCCTCTTTCCATCCGTGCTGAATCACTTGTAAAGCCACGCACTCGCAGCCACTCACACCACTACCCGTGCTCTCATAAAAAAGGAGCTATTAGTTATCCTGTGGGGCCAGGAGAGCCAGCAGCTCGCAGTATCCAGGCTGTGTGAATATAATCAGTCTCTTGGAGCCCATTTTAGCCCCCATGTGGGGAGCATGCTAGATAACTACCCATACATTTATCTCTGCCTTTGGTGCTGATGCAAGGTTGTGCTCCTCTAATACCTGTATAACCCTTAGCTTTTCCTACTGTAGGAAGCGAGATTTCCAGATGTGAGGAAGGAATATATTGAAGAGCTAATCAGCATCAAGGACTGCTATGACTTAAATGTGTAAGTATGGATCAAAGAGCCAGAGTGTACCATAAAACAGGTTGGCTGCAGTCACACTTCCATTTCCTTCCTGCTAATAATGCTGTTGTGTGTAGCCAGGCTGGGACTCAGCACTATGCTGGTAGTGCCAAAAAGCATGGATTTCTTTTTAAATAGAGCTGTTCTTAAAGCCTGTGTGATTCTGACATCATGCTGTAGCTTCTCTGCTTTTTAAGATAATTTGCATGTTCCGTTAACTAGTGATTTGAAGATTTAAAGCTATTCCATATCATCTCCTCCTGTTACCAGACTTGTTAGAGATGAGTGACAGGAATAGGGGTTGGCTTCCATAGAACATAACTCAGAGGTGAGTTGGTGAGTTTTGAATTGTAGAAATCAACTTCCTACTTAATTTCCTGCCTCTTCCTGCCTTTTTCCAGATAAAAACTGACACTGGCCTGGGCGACTTCATTTGATGCCATAGTGTTGGTTTTTATCTCCTTGAGTAGCAGTTGGAATCATTTGAGTTCCTCTCAAACCGCCTTCTGCAGATAAACACGTTTGAGGACTAGTAGGATCTATTCCAGGTGTCTGCTGATGGACGGATTTTGGTCAAATTGAGCAGAAATGTGAGGCAAGGAGGGAAGTAAAAGCAGTGGGAAATCACCCCGAGGTCTGCTGCTCAGCTGAGTGTACCAGCAACTGCAGGCTCCTTGTTAGGAATCATATTTGGTATCTCTGAGAGTCATGCTAGAATCAAAAGACTAAAACAAGTCCTTTACCTTGTTGATAAGTTGCGTCATCTCCCCACCCCGCTGAGTAAAGCCTGTGCAGCTGAAGAGTGAGAGATTGTGTGTGTTGGCACCAGGAAGCACAGGGGAAGGGCAGTGTGGGGTAAATGACAGCTGACGTTGGGTGGCCCCTCTCTTCTCTCTGTAACAGTCACTGCAACACATTCAGTGTAGTTATTACGTGACACAAAAATGAAGAATAGGTGTTGGTTGCCATAGGGTTCACTCTATATTGTGTCTGGATCTGATGCCTTTATGTTAACAGCATTTAAGTATGGGAGGCTTACAGGATATAAATGAGTGGCAAGGAGCTAAGCCCAAGAAATGGAATCATCCTTAGATTTCTTATCCTGTGATTTCTTAGCCTGTGTTGTGAAATGATGCCTTGGGAGAAACACTGCTTGGTTAGGAAATCATCAGGTTGCAACTCTTCTCCTTTTCTGGAAGTGCTTTCCCTGCAGCAGTGACACGTTGAGCACGAGAAGCTCTCAGGTGCCCATGCTGTGCACTTGCACCCAGGAGTGGGTGGCTGTGTTGGAAATGCAGGGGCACACAGCACTCATCCCTGGGGCAGTCGGGCCATTGAAGTCAGGTGTGTGGCTGCAGGACCCTCTCAGGGATTGTGTGCAAAACCCGTTATTGTATCCTGCAGGGATTTAGTGAAGCCTGCTGGAATTAAATCCCAGCTTCTGTAAGTCTTAATGCGTTCCTTCCCTTTTTGCTCCCGGAATGTCTTCTCTGCTATTGTGTGCTGCAGAACCAGGGAGATGAAAAGGTGCTTCCAGGCTGCCCTGCAGGCTGCCCACAGTGTCTGCTCAGCGGCGCGTGGCGGACTTAGTGGATGATAAAGATTTCTTCCCCATATTTTTATTCCTTTAACCAAACTGTCTTTTGAATTGTCACCGTGTCTTTTGTATTGGAACAAATGGGTCGTGGCACTGGGCAGCCTTGCTGGCAGGGGCTCTTTGATCTCCACGGCGTGTCAAGCTGAATCAGGCTCGAGGTATATAATAACTGGGGGTGGCTGGGTTTGGCCAGAGATGAGGCTTTTAGCTGGCTCTGTGTCCTGGGGTGCAAATATTACAGAGCAGTGCTACAAGTGTGTGTGTGCTGGGACCCACTGAACTCATTGTCGGATGTTGGGGGTTAACATCTTTGAAAATCCCAAGCACCAAAAGGCAGAGTGCAGGAGAGCTCAAATGCACTGTGCTGCAGCTGAGGCCCTCGTGTTTGAGCTCCTTGCGGTTTGTTTCACTGGATTAGAACAGTTATCTTTCACAAAAGCAGGGAGATGGAAGCTATTAAACTCTCAGTGCCAGGATGTTTTGTTGTTTTCCAGTAGGATGGCCTTCAAACTTCCAGCTGGTGTGAAAGATGTGAGAGCTGCTCCCAGCTGGGTATCGTCCACTCGGCTTTTGTGTGCAGAAGTCTTCAGCTTGGCCAGGGGCTCCTGGCTCAAGATGTCAGTACCTGATTAAACAGAAAGCAACGCCTCTGCTTTGAATGTGAAAGCAGGGCTGAAGAAGTGGTGCCTTGATAGCGGATTAAATCCGGATGCTGGTTCAGATTTCTTAATTAGAGACTGATTTCTGCCATTGGGAATGTAAATTAGCAGCAATTTTGTCTTTGCTGCAACCTAGCACCTTCTTATTCAAACAGTTTTATGAATGTTAATTGCTCCTCATAGCTCTTTCCAGAATGATGATGTTTTGCAGAGGGGGAAACTGAGGACCGGTGTGAGTTCCTTGGCCCAGCCGAGAAGGGCTGAGGACAAGCAGGGGAGGCTCAGAGCCCCTTGGCAGGGCTGTCTGCAGTGGGTGTGGATCTCAGCAGTGGGGTATTCCAAAACCACGGGCTGGAGGGTTTCCAGAGCTGAAATGCTCAGTTCAGCTAAATTCTCCTGACAGAGTTGCAGTTGTTTGCAGCAGGACCTCAGGCACGCAGCAGTTTGTCTGGGATGTCATTTGCCAACTATTTTTAGTGACCATTTTCTGAATGCTGCTCCTACTATAGCAGTTTGCAGTGTAACTTGGACAGTGCTGCTGTGATTTCAGGCCCTGTGACAATGAGAGCTGTGTTTGCAGTACGTATCTGATGTAAACAATTTTAAGCATGTTTCTGCCTCTGCCCTTATGGGAAAGTAGTTAAAGACCGGAGGCTTTAATTAAAATTTGCTTCAGTAATCTGACCAGGAAGACCTCAGCCTCTTGCAGTTGTTACAGGGATTTGTGTGCTTGTTTTTCCACAGATCTGTGTGGCATGGTGGATGTCAGCTGTCTCAGTTAATGCTGCTGTGCTGCAGTTGTTCCTCCTTGTGCAGCCCTCGCGATGTTGGTTTCCTCGTAGCAGAACGTGGGTGCTCCTCCACTCGCAGTGGTGCAGGATGGAGTCACGTAGCCTCAGGAGGTGTTGCTCACATATGTGGCTGTGGGTGGGAGGCAAGCCTGATTGTTCCCCCTGCGTGGAGCTTTCTGTTGATGAGTAGCTGACCTGTATGAGCTTCGTGCAGGCGCACGGAATTGCTGAAAGGCATCTATTTGCTTTCCCTTCTGCACTCATGCAACTGATAATTCTTTGCTTAATTCTCAGTCATTTATTTTCGATCTGTTCCAGCCTGAGACCTCCCTTGGTTCTCACAGGACAGGCTGTGGCTTGCCTGCCCAGCCTCCTCGTTAGAGGATGCTAACAATTGTACCAGGAATGAGCCTGAGCTCCCCAAACCTGAACTAACTATAGTTTTCTTTCCAGACTTTGTAACTTCCTTCTGGAAAATCCAGATTACCCAAAGAAGGAAGGCAGAATGGTTTTAAATCCCACCAGCAGCCTGCTTGCCAGCCAAGATGAGACAAAGGCAAGTGAGAATACCCTCATCCACACCTCCAGCCTGTCCAACATGAAGTGATCTTGGGGTGTGTGGTTCTGTGTATACTTGCAGAGCTCCTGGTTGAGCCATGCTTTGTTAGGAGGCCTCTAGGTGCAATTCAGGTGGTGGTAAATAGCAGTAGTTGCTTGCAAGATGACTTCAGGACTCTTGTTTTGCTGTTGCACAGCTGCCTCTTGTCTGCTTTGTGCCATCAGCAGGGCCCTCGGGTTTGCCTGCCTGTCAGCCACCCGCTGGCTGAAGTACTTGATGTGACATCTATTGTAGGAATTCTTGGTCGTTCTGTCACATGAAGTGCTTTGGCCTGAGGACTGTTTTATGTGACCTTGACGCATTGCTTTTCAGCCTCTTAAGTGCAAGTCTCCCTACTTGGTGCACGCAGTGGCTTTAAGCTGCTTGTCTTGTGTCCTGCCAGGAGCACAGCATGTTGTCCTCCCAGCTGCTTCTTAGATGTGTGCTCAGAACAGGGTGCCACAGTTTGGGGAGGTCCTGCAGAAGGCTCCTGTCCTGAAAGAGTAGTTTGAGATGCGTGTGTATGTGTAGCAAGTCTTTTTATATCTTCCCTCATCTTTTGCATTTCCTTCTTAGGTGCCTAAAGTGGACTACTTTGACTTCTCCAAGCTTGCCCCGCTCGATCAGCGGTGCTTTGTTCAGGCAGCTGACCTTCTCATGGCAGACTTCAAGATGCTGAGCAGCCAAGACATTAAGTGGGCACTACATGAACTCAAGGGACACTATGCAATCACACGAAAGGTTCTCCTGTTCGAGTCTGTTTTCTTTCCCAGGGATACCTGTGCTGCCTGTGGGGAGCAGTGTGATGTCTTTTAGCCTTACTGTGCCACTTGCTTCTCTGGATGTGTGGTTACGTGGGGTTTCTCTGTGGGTTTTTTGGTTTAATCATCCTCCCTTCCTTTCAAGAAGTCTTTGCTTAGTAGACTCTTGCAAAACTCATAAGCCAGATAGAATGCTGCAGGAAGCTTTTACTTTTCTGTAACAGAATAATTGATGAAACGATAGCTAGTTTATGGTAAGTGATGCATTAAACTCAAAAGTACTCCTGTACTTTGCGGAAGCGGGGTGTAATTGCCAATAAAACTAAGACACTTAGCCAAGTCTTAAAACATTTAACTCAACTGCTGTTACTAGTTTGTAAGTGACAGCATGTAATTGAGGAGAAGGCCAAGCCTCACTGCCCTATTTCTTACAATTATGACTTATGAAATGAATCATTAAATTCTTTGTAGAAGTTTTCACAGTAATGGAACTGCAAAGAAATTTGTTCTGGAGTATCACCAGGCTAAATGTGAATATGGTTTCAAGCTTGTGACTGGATGTGTTTTTGATACGCTTCTCTTGCTTGAGCTTCTCTTTCTACCCTTCCAGTACTTGACTACAGCTAAAACCACTGTTCCTCTTCATTTGATAGAGCACTGAGCACTTGAATTGAACAAAACCAGATTCTAACTGTAGACCTTCAGAAAAGGAATTCAATTTAAAGAAAGAAAGATCAGCTCTGCGTCAGTGTGGACAGCAGCTGTATTAGCGCTAATAGCTGGGGCAGTGCAAGGTACCATTCAGCTCTGCCTGGTGGCTACATTGTTGGAATGGAATGATTGCTTTATGAGTACATAAAGCAGCAAGGTGGACAAAGGGAAGAGGTCTGTGTGATGCCTGGCTTTCCTGTTTTAGCTCAGTCCTGTGCACTGTTTGTACACTGCTGCTTTGATTTGAGCTGTGTGCTTCTGCTTTCTCCTGGAGAACAGAAGGGACTTAAATCTGCATGTTGGTTTTCTTTTTGTTTTTTTTTGTTTTGTTTTGTTTTCAGGCCTTTTCAGATGCCATCAAAAAATGGCAGGAGCTGTCTCCGGAAACCAGTGGGAAACGAAAAAGGAGAAAAGAAATGAATCAGTATTCATATATAGATTTCAAATTTGAGCAAGGTAAATAACAAGCAGTGTGTATTGTGCTCTCTGCATGATTATTGCAAGCAGAACTGGCTTATGCTAGAAAGGACTGTCCTTGAAAGAGGATATGTTCCCAAAACAGCAATGTATCTGTCACTGTCTGCTATCTGCTTTGGAGTTACTCTTTATGAGTACATCTGCTTGGTACAGTGGTGCCAGAGGTTTTGAAGTTGTGTAGAGGAGGAAGGATTTGAGCTTTGTTCTTGCTGCTCTGTCCTGCTTCATGGTGTCTGTGCACTGTGCTGTAGGTGATGTGAAGATTGAGAAGCGGATGTTCTTTCTGGAGAATAAGAGGCGGCACTGGAGGTCCTACGACAGGCTCTCACTTCTCCCACCAGTGCTACTGGAGCAGGAATTCTATGAGCAAAAAGTTAAAGAGATGGCAGAGGTGAGTGGTAGGAACTGCTTTGGCTTGATGGTGCAAATGGCTGCAGAGCTCTTTGCCCTGAACGTGGAAATCTGCCTCTCACTGAAACTCAGACGCTGAACAGAACTTTGAGTAACTCACTGCATTAACCTCTCTGCTGCCAGGCCCGAAGCAGTCTGCTCGTTCACTGCCTTGCAGAGCTTGGCACTCCAGGCTCCAGAACAACTTCTCCCTTGCTGAGGTCTGTGTCTTTCAAAGCAGAATCCTGCAACACCTGCTGCTGTGTTGTCTTCCATAGGGAATTCACCCTTCTGCACATACAGTCCTTTCTGAAGTAGCTTCTTAAAGATCAGCTTCTCCTAAGCAGATGGTGTGTGCCTCCTTTTAAAAGCAGTGATCGTGTTCCTTGGGGTTTCTGCTGGAGAGGCCCATCGAGTTGATCTCTGCCCGGAGGAACATGAAGGGGCAGCCCCTCATAATGTAGAATTTGGTTCCTTTGTTCTTGCTGCCTTTGCCTTCCCCCCATCTGTTTTGGCTGAATCGTAAATATCTTAATGGACTGGAGGGATGGGCTGAGTGGTGTTGTGAGCAGACAGTGTGCCTTTTGTGGCGGGCTGTAAATCTTGAGATAATGCAAATGGGTGTAGAGGCTGGAAAACAGCTTGATCTATTCTGTAAATGAAGATGCACATCTCTTTTACAGCATGCAGACTTTCTCCTTGCTCTGCAGATGAACGAGGAGCAGTATCAGAAGGTCAGTATATCTAACGTGATCCCTTGAGGTCAGCTCGTGCATAGGTGCTGTTCTGCAAATGGCACTTCAGAATTTCCTGGCTTCTGGAAGGGAGGACTAGCTGCATTTGCACTGTGCTGCTTTTGCTGAGCTGGCAAAACCTGCCTAGTGTGTGTTGGCTGGCTTTTGGATGAGGGAGACGAGCTGAGTCCAGCAAGACAGTATTGATGCACATAATGATCTGCAGTAATTCAGTCAGCTACTGCTTGTATCTTTACTGGCCAGAACAAACACTGCAATAGAATAGCACCAGGCTTGCTCTTGTTACTGATGTTAGGCTGTTTGAGACTCTGAAGCAGATTTGCTGTGGTTCTTGGAGCTCTGCCAGCGGGAAGGCCTTTCTCCTTTGCAGAATGGGCTCTTTAAAAACCTGAAAATGGGGCTTCTCCTTTTTGACGGAGAAAAGTTTAAGATAGGTTCGTCTGCTTTGGATTGCTTTTTCTTTCGCAATTCCTGCTTCTCTTCAGACTTCACAGAAGGTACTGGGCGTCTGAATGAGTGGGCATGAGTTCACAACTGTGGTGAGGCCAAGGCAGGGCATCTGCAGACAGCTGGGTGACTGTTCCTTTAGAGGGCAGCAGATCTGAAGCTTGCTTTTCCCCATGCGAATGGCGTGTGCTCTGTTGCTTCTCTGCAATCACAGCTTCCCCAGCTCAAGATGCTTCTATGCCCGTGAGCTAAGAATTACTAAAACACCATGTGTTCTCTGGCTTTTTGGGATCTGCCAAACCGGATGTGTAGGTATTAAGTTACTTAAAACTGAGTTTCTGGTTTTGCTTAGTGGATTCTGACCACTGAGCAGGATATCTGATGGAATGGTGTATAACTATGGCTCCTTCTTTAATTAACGTTGTCATTGTTTATAGCTTGCAGTTGTACGTACCTGCATCACGGGCTGTTTGTTTGCAGCCGTGTGTTGGCATGTTGCTGTAGCTGTTGATTCCTATTCCTCTCTTGCTGTTGCTAACGTTTCTGTTGTGTTGCAGGATGGTCAGATGATAGAGTGCCGCTGCTGTTATGGGGAGTTTGCTTTTGAAGAGCTAACTCAGTGTGCAGATGGTCACTTGTTCTGCAAGGAGTGCCTAATTAAATATGCTCAGGAGGCAGTCTTTGGCTCTGGGAAGGTAAGAATTTCCCAACTGGACAAGGGGAAAATGGATAAATTGCTGTTTGGTGATCACATTGCTGTTTGCATAGTTCTGTAGCTTAAACCAGATGTAGCCACACTTCCCGAAAAGTATTTGATCAGGACTGTCTTGAAATGCCAATCCAATGAGTCAGTCTCACTATTAACAACTTTCCAATGGGATTTGGGTTGTAAAGTTTTAGTTTGTTGACCTCCATCTTGTGTACTTCAAGCTGAACAAATTGAAATGGATCATTAGGAGAACTTTCTACAGCATTCACAGTAACAATAACTAGAACTCATCTGGTTCTGATTTACTGCTTAATGAACCAGTGGTATCTGCATGATGTGGTGCCATCTCTGACTTAGCCAGTCCCTTCCTAGCTAAAAATATTTGTTCTTCATCACTTCCTTGTGATCCCAACTTAATTTGGGGGTTGTTTCCTCAATGGTCCTACCAACCACAATGTCACTTACAAATGCTGCTGTTCCTGGGACAGTTACCAGAGCTGGTCCAGAGTTGGTAGGGGAGCAGTTAGCAGTATCCTGATGTCTAGCTGAGCTGTATGTGAATCGTTACCTGCTCTGAAGTGTGCATGCTCATTTGTGCTGGGTATAATAATTGGATTGTAGGCTACTTTGGTACTCTGGGATCTCTGTTAAATGTGAACGTAGCTGTATTTTCTATGACTGTATTGCCAAGAATGGAGCATGTTGGTCACAAATGTGCAGAAATAACAGGCTGCCTTGAGGTCACGGTGGATTTGGTGCTTGTGAACTGTGATCCAACCTATCAGCAAGCATCTTCATGTCCAATACATGTTTTGAGTTCTGATCTGTTTGATGAGCCAGCCATGTTCTTACCATTGTACGCTTGCTTTCTGGCAGTCACTTGCTGATTAAAGCTCTGTTATCTCTAAGCACGGCTCTGCTCTGGTTTACGTGGGATATTCCAAGCCCTGACTGGTTTGTCACTAGCATCATACTGAGACTGAGCTCTTTTCCACCCACAGTCAGAGCTCAGCTGCATGGAAGGCAGTTGCATGTGTTCGTTCCCCACCAGCGAGCTGGAGAAGGTGCTTCCAGAAACCATCCTGTGTAAATACTACGAGCGCAAAGCCGAGGAGGAGGTGGCTGCTGCTTGTGCAGATGAGCTTGTCAGGTCAGTGCCCAGTGCAAGGTGCAGACTGAGCTGTTTCCCCAGCTAAACTGGGGAAAGGCTCCCCAAGGCCCTAAATGTGTGTCAGCCATGGGATAGAGCTGTATTGCTATTTCAGGCTTCTGCCTGCCAGGCTGTTTTTACTCAGGTTGGCCTGCCTTTGACTGGGAGCAGATTAAAACTCAATACAGCTGTCTCCCTTAAGACTCGCTTGCAAACTCTTTGCTGATCCTCTATATTATACAGTCTAAAGCAGCGCTGAGTATATGACATTTTGATTGCAAACAGGGAAGTGATCGAAGAAATATGAGGAAAAGGACAGCAGTCAGCATATCTTTGCAGCAGGCATTTGCTTGGCAGCACTGTTAAGCACCGTAGAGCTTTTTGACTAAATCCACTGTTGGCACTGTGCATTAATGGCCTTTTATTTTGGGCTGCAGGTGTCCCTTCTGTAACTTCCCAGCTCTACTGGACAACGATGTGAAGAGGTTCAGCTGCCCTAATCCTCGCTGCAGAAAGGTAATGGGGTGACATTTGCCTCTGGGTCTCTTCTGGAGTGCTTGGTGCAGAGCTGAGCACAGCTCACACTTTGCAGCCCCAGCTGAGTCGAGGGTCTCATGTGGCTGCATGGAGCAGCAGTCAGGGTATTTGTTGGATCCTGCTGATGCTGCTCGTGTCTGGAAAGATGTATTCAGGGTACTGTTGATACAGACAACAGAATCCCTTTCATGTGGCAGGCTTGAAAGATGTTGGCTACAAAAGCTTCTACAAAGCCTTAGGATGCTGTCTTGCATATATAGAAATGTTTTAAGTGAGCAGGGAGCCAGGTGTTTGAAAGGCAAACTGTAATCCTTTGTCTAATGAAACTTCAGGAGAATGAGCTGAAACAAGCCCATACAAACTATCCTTAACGTCTTACCTTTTTCTTTCATGCTGTCACTTGAATACAGGTTTGATTGGAAGGGTCAGAAACTTGTCTGAGTAAGTCCATTCAAAGGGCAGAAAATCATTGTGCTCTTCCTAAAGCTTGCTAA
This sequence comes from Perdix hodgsoniae, assembly GCA_035772895.1. Lineage (NCBI taxonomy): Eukaryota > Metazoa > Chordata > Aves > Galliformes > Phasianidae > Perdix > Perdix hodgsoniae. Next base: position 6,408,264 of record JAPSGF010000014.1, on the reverse strand, counting down.
TAGCCATAAAAGAAAAATCATGGGGTCCAATGGGGGAAAACTCTCTGCCGTGCCTCTGCACTGTCTGTTCTGGGGGAAAATAAGTGTAAAAACTGCTTCTCAGTTTCCTCAACATAAGCAGAGCCCTGCACACATCTGGTGGCCAGTGCACTACTGGTGTTTGTCACAAAGCTACAAGGCAATGTGTGCTGTTAACCCCGCTACACTGAATTCACATGCTGCGTTCACAGAGCTGCACACTCCTGCAGCACAGAGTCTGTGGGTGCTTTGAACTTAGGCTTGTAGCTGCTGTCGTGTTGGGCTCTTGTGAGCAGTGTGGCCGTTTGCCTGTACTGGGAAAGCAAGAGAAAGTCAAATTCTGTTGTCTGTAGAGGCTGAAGTTGCCAGGAGTGAAGTTGGCTTTCCTGAGGGGGGGAAGAAATGCTCTTTAGTGTTACACAAATCCATCTCAGGTCTCTGATAGCCAGGTACGTTTTGCTAGTGCTCACCTCCACTGTGTGGGAGCTGTGCGGGGCGCTAGGTGGCACTGTCGATTCGTGTTCCAATCCGTTTTTTTGTTTGGTTTTGTTTTAAATCTGTTTTTGCAAAACCCAAGCTGTTTTCAAAATGTGTGTGTGTCAGCAGCACGGAGCGGAATTCAGGCTCGAGAAACACAAACGTTCCAAATGTGCAAAAAAAAAAAAGCTTTTTTTTTTTTTCCCCTAAAATGCGTAGTGTGGCACAGAAACTGTGATAAGAGGTCAGTGCTGAAATGTTCCTTTCCTTCTGGTTTGCTGTTTCGTTTCCTTCCTATGCTGGGAAGGATGCTGCTTGTCTGTTCCCCTCCCCCTGCCCTGGGGTTGCAGCATTCCAGTGGGCTGGATTCCTGGTTTCCTGGACAGCTTGTGTTGATTCATTAGCTGAAAATCTGCTGAGTAGCTTAGAGCTCTTCTTAGAAGTCTGAACGTCTTCAGGATTTGAAGGCGAAGATGAAGAATACGGACAGCAGGATGTGGTGTTGTCTCATAGCAGCAACTTTGGTGATTCTTCTCATTCCCTGCTATCTTGTCTCTTTCCAGTATGAGGAATTTAAGCTAATGCTCTTGCTCGCAGGAAACCATTGCCTTTAGGGAGGAAAGGGCTAGATTATCCCTTTCCTCTATGGGAACTCTGCAGTGGTTGGAGAGGATGCGTTGGCTTTACTAGCAGTGCCTCTGGCAGACTCTGGGGTGGTGAGTCCCTCTCTGATTGGAAGGGCTGCATTTGCACAGCTGAACCTACAGCAAGGGGAGGTACAGAAAGCAAAAGGTCAGAAGGTGCCTCTGGAAACATCTAGGCTCTTTTACTGGGTGAGGAGAGGGGGACCAGGTGGAGGTCCTGCTGTGTTGTGTGCTCCATCACCTGGATCCTTCATCTTGCTTGGAGCTCATGCTCAGGCTTTCCTTTAAATCCTGCGTGGGGTATTTGGGCCAGATATGGGTGCACTGTAAAATAAGTGATGGAAACCAGCTGGAAGCACTCCTGGCTGAACGTGGGTTGGGTTCAACAGAGGAAGAACTGTAGGCATACAGAGATTACTCCCTGTGCATCTCACTACGTCTCCTGTAGTTTGACCCACTGGCACCTTGCAGGGACCAGAACTCAGCTGTTAGAACCTCAGCCATGGGCAGAGCTGCCAGTCGCTGTCTGTAGCTGAGTGGGTGCCCACAGGTGTGTGTAGATGAGGCCATGCCATCTGTTGGGGGCACTGAGGCTCCAGCTGTGCCGAGGGAAGTTGGGCTCTTTCTGAAGTGGCCAGGGCTCGAATCTTAATATTGCTAGCTGCAGAGTGGAGGAGAAGCTTAGTTAGTCAAGGAGAGCTGTTGCCCCAGCTACCCAAGAATAAAACCTACTGCGTGTTTGCTGTCTGAGCTGGGGAGGGAGAGAGGGAGGCAGCTGTCACTCAGCAGGCTGACACAAGGGCCTGTTGGAGCTTTGAGGTTTTGCTCAGTGCCCCTCTGTTCCCAGAAGGGCTTTGTGCACTGAGCAGGTTCCCAGCGCAGCAGGTTTGCTGGCCAGCTTGGTCAGCCTCCATCTTCTCCTGAATTTCTCATTGCTAACCATGCGTGTTTCTCCTCCCTGCATTCCGACATAGCAAAGCTGGCAGTTGGGTAAAACCACGGAAGGCACTTCTGAAGCTTTGGGAAGTGAGCGTGCACTTCTGCACATTGGGAAAAGTTCTGTTTCCCACCAGAAAAGGAAACCCTTTACTTCTGCTCTGCCTCCCTCCTCCCAAGGTCCTGCATTGTTCAGGAAGACAAAGCTTTTGTTCCCAGCTGCTCGCTGCCATCCCAGTGCAGTGCTGTGGCCTGGGAAGGGCTCTCCCCTCTTTGCAGTCTCAGCACAAAGCACTGCAGGGCTTTCAGCCAGCCTAGAGATGGAGAGGTGAGAGCTGCTGTTGCCATGGAAATCGTGTGTGCATGAAGCAGTGCTGGCCCTCTGGGTGCTGGAGAGCTCAAAACCCGAAGCCGCATCACGAGGGCTTGCATTTCCAGCACTTTTCCTTAAAACTCCTTTGTGTGCCTTAGGATTTTCGCTAATTTGAACCGAGTTGTCTGCTGACTGGATGCAAAGAGGCGATTCCACGTGGCTGCAGAACATTAAATTGCATTGCCCTGGGATGGGGCAGCTGCCTCTCCTGTTCTCAAGGCTCCACATTGCATCCTGCTAATGAGGCTGTGCTTAGGGAACGAGTTTGCCTGCTGGGTGTCCCAGCTGCTGTGCTGGAGAAGTGGGTGTCAATACACCTGTGGGATGGATCCCCACCATCCCCTCTGTGTCTCTGGCTTGGGCTCTCTGAGCACAGCAGTCTTTGTGTGTGCTTTTAATTTGCAGAACAGAGGGGTGATGTTTTTAAGGACTTCTTTTTTAAGCTGCTGGTATTTCTCAGGATTGATTGCAAGGTGCTGGCTAGGAGCAGATGCACCCAGCTGCTCTTCACCTTCATTTTCTGCTGGGAGTGAGACAGGTTTAAGCTTGTATGGAGCTCAGCCTAGCAAGCTGTGTCTGAACATGGCTTTTCTTAGCAGGGTGCTAACGCTGCATCCACAGCCCATGCTAATAAGTCACATTGTGTGGTTCACAGTGACTTCAGTGAGAGCAGCATTTCTTGCTGAAATAAGAAATCGTGACAAACCAGATCTAAGGTTACAGAAGCAGCTAATGGGGTGTGCTGTAGGCTCTGTGATCTCTCTACCTGTTGCAATAATGGGGCACGCAGCTGTGCCTCATCCAGAGGCACAAAACAAGGCAACCCCTGCCACCTAGGATCCCACTACAGGTGTGTTATGGGGAACTGAGCTTGTCCCCAATGCCTCGGAGTAGGATTTGCATATGGAGAATTACTTGGTTCTCCTTGCTTTGCAACATGTTTTCCCAGCTGTTAGGAGTCTGCTGTCTCATTCAGCTTCCTGACAGCGCTGCAAACATTTCGGAGGCCCCCTGGTCCTGTCTCCCACTCTGTTCAGCCATTCTGATCACTGCTCTCTGTATGCTATCCCTTGAAGCCTGGTTGTTTGGATTTGCTTGTTGCTGATGGCTTAGCCCTGCAGCTTTAGTGGAGAGCAGAGCTGATGATGACATTTGCTTATGGCAAACCCCTGTCACTTTTTCCTGGTGGCAATGACCTTAGGGTCCATCTCCTGCTTTTAAGTTCCCCTCCTCCCTTGTCTGTATGAATGTGGTTCAGCAGAATTTGTGGGGATGGGAAAGAAATGGAAACGTGGTGTTGCTGCTTCTCTTACTGGTGGGATTTGGGAATGGAGTGCTCACGCCTGCGTGTGCCTTCGCCTGGAAGCCCATCCCCGACTTGTGTGAAGCTCAGGGCTCTTTTCAGGACTCTTCCATCCTCCCCCTCAGCTCCGCATGCCTGGAAACCCACAGCTCTGCAGCTCCCAGCTTTCTGCTCCAGCTCAGTGCCTCTGCTGCGCCCTTTTTAAATGAGCGCCGCGCATGGGAACGCGCTCTGCTCGCTCACTGCCAAAACCACAACAAATGGCAACTTTCCGTCTGTCATCTCGGCTCGGAGGCACTCGTGGCTGGGCAGGCGATTCATTTTTCTTCCATAAAAGGACATTGAAAGCCATCAGCAGGAGCCCTGCGCTGCGGCAGGGCGAGCGGCGATGCTATCGGCGGCAGTGCTGCGCTGGGAGCGCCCGTCATCTCCGTATCTCTTCCCAAAGGGATGGGCAAGAGGGAGAGACTGAGGCCGAAGGTGATTGAGGGTGCTGAGGTGATTGCAGGCAGCAGGTAACGCCCTGCCAGACCTTGTTGCCAAGTCCTAAAGGAAGGTAGATAACAGGAAGGGTTGCTCCTGATGCAGCAAAGCCTTAAAAGTACAGTCCCACTCAGGAAGTGTGCGCGTGCCCAGCCACGTGGTTCGTCCCATCGGGGTGCGGGGGGTCAAAGTTACACGGGGAGTGCTGAGAGTCAGGAGATCTCCTCAGCCCGAGCCTTGCGCTGAGCCATGCCCTTCCCTTGTAGGGGGCTGCTGGGGAAGCTGTGTGCTGAGAGCTCTTGCTGCTTCCCAGCATCATGGTGCGTGCCTGCTTGCTGCGCTGGCAGTTATCCCCTGCCCTAAAGGGAGCCTCTAGGGAAAGAAACAGCACCCAAGTTGTCTCCCGAACCCAAGGCAGTCCTTGCCTTGTCTGTATCCCTGCTACCATCCTTTGGGATGTGTGCCAGTGGGCTGCAGGTGCTGTGCCAGCAGTTCACCTGGAAGGTTCCACCATGGGAGCTCAGGCGCTGCTGCTTTTACAAGGTCAGGTCTGTTTATGCAGCACTATCTGGAAATGCTTCATGTGATAAATGTGTCTGACAGAGGAGAGGGCGAAGCCCCACTTGAAAGTGGACCTGAAAAAGAGGTCAGTGTAAATGGGGTATCTATTTCTTAAAGGAGACAAAGAAAAGAGCTGCTGAAAGCAAGAACTCAAAGTGGTCTCTTAAAAATAGACTGGGTAAGTCAGTGCAATTTCAAGCAACAAAGCTCACTCCTGTGCTTCATTTCTGCCTTATATAGCAATATCCATTCAGGGAAAAAGCAATTCTGCTGCTGTTTCCTGGCCAGTGAGTACCTCGTCCAGGTCCGTAAGAGGCACTGCTGTTCTCCTTCACAGCTTTGTCCCTTCTCCAAGAAAAGGGCCAGAGGTAACTTGACTTTGTGTAGGTTGGGAACTTCAGCTGGGCTGTATAATGGCACCTGGCAGCATCTCAGCCCTCTTGCACAGCCCTGTTTGCCCCTCGTTTAGGTGAGAATATGGCAGATGTCAAGCTGCCCCATGGCCAACCAGCTGGGGCTGCCACCACCTGCAGACTGTGCTGGGGGCAGAGCAGGGACCCACTGCCAGAGCTGTGAACTTGGCCTTTTTCTCCTGCTTCCTTTGAAAGAGAAAGGGGGGTCTGAACAAAGTGGAACAACAAGAAGAGAGGGAGTCATGTAAGATGATCACTAACAGGGAGAAACCCTAAACCTCTGTACAGAGCAGAGTGCTCGGGTTGCTCGGTTGGTTTGATTTTTAAGCAGTGAAGTAACCTGGCCTCTTGTGTCACAGCAGGTAGCGATGGTGCTGAGCTGCCCTGGGTCTGCGGGGTCAGCTTAGGACAGGGCATAGAATGTCCCGAGTTGGAAGGGACCCACAAGGCTCATTGAGTCCATCTCCTGGGAAGGTGCCCTCCCCAGAGCCACTTACAAAAGCAGGGGTGAGTTTGGGGTGAGAACCTGCTTGGTGCTACCTGTGTTTGTAGAGCATCACAGCGGGGTCAGCGTTTTGCTGCTGTGGTGGAAATGGAGGTTGGAGGGGATGGAAAAAGACTGTTCTCAAAGCCAATTTAAAAACATTGCTCTGACCTTACTCAAAATGCTGCATCTTTCCTCTCTCTTTCCTCCCCCTCACATTCCTCTCATAGTAATCACTGATCTCTAACCTCAGCTTCATCTGCCTCAGCTAACCACTAAAAACAAATAAGCAAACAAAAAAAAAAAACCAATCCAACAGAAACAAGACTTTCTGCACACACCTTGTCCTGCACCGTAGTGCTTCCAGGGCAGAGTTATCTTTGAAGGGCCATGAGTCAGCAGCAGAGGTTTTGCATAGCTCTGTGGCAGGGTGGCTGAATGATTGCCTCTTCTTTGGGGCCAGAGCACCCAGATGCCATAACCTGAGCTATGCAGAGTGAGGAAATGTTTTGCTTCTCCTTTCTGTTTGCACATAAACAGGTTTCAGCAGATGACACAGTCATCAGACTTCCTGGGCTAGCGCAGTGCTGCTGCAGCTGATGTCCATTTTGGAAGCTGTCAATTGAGTTTGTTTCCTAATTTGGTCACAGCATGCTCAGGGCTGGCCTGCTTTCCTCTTTTTTCAAACACTGGTCCCTTTTATATCATTGTCGTGGAGGGGAAGCTGGCTGTGTCGGAGGACCTCCAGCCCTTCTCACTTCCTCCCTGCAGAGGAAGTGATACTTGAATGGGCTCTTTGACAAAGCCATGCAGCTCTGAAGCTGATCTTTTCAGCCTTTTCCTTCTTTGCCCCTCTTTCATGAGCTCATCCCAATAAGCCTGCTGGCATTCCATCCTCCTGAGCAGTCCTTTGAGCTGGAGGACTGGGAAATAATTCTCTGAACTGAAAGAGAGAGCTGTACTGATGAGAAGTAATAACTGATACGTGGATGTGTGGGAATACATGCTGGGAGAGCAGTGCGAGTCCAGCCTCAGCTAATGGGAGCAGCACCTGTGTTGTTTTGTTTCAGACATACTAATGAGAGGCCTGGCGCTACTTAGGGAAGTGGAAATGCCAAACGCTGGGGGAGAAATGGCGTGGCTGGTCAGTCCTGCTGAATGACCTCTAGGTTAGTTAATGTGCTGTGCAAATCCTCAAGAAAACTGCAACTGTGCAGCCCTTCAGAAGAGGCTGCTGTGCTGTGCTGGAGCAGAACCAGCTCCAGGTGAGCTGCAGGATGCCTGGCATGCAGCAGGCAGTGCAGCCTCTATGGCCCGCTTCCACTCAGCATGAACAGCTGAGGAATCAATACCAGATACAGAGGCTCCTGCTTGCTTGTATTTCTGTGCTGTATGTAGGTGGGGAGCAGCTTCCAGGGAAGACAGCTTCATTTGGTGCCCTATGGGGATGAAGCCGTTGCTGTTGAGGGAGCTGAACCCTGCGCTGCAAGAGAGCAAGGAGGGGATGCTGGTTTGTCTACCACTGTCCGGCACCTATTTCAGATCCAGGGCACACGAGATAAAAAGCTGCAGCTAGAGCCACAGGGTGAAGGTGCACCACGAGCAGCCTGACTGTGGGCACTGAAGGTCGGGCAGTGAGTGGGCAGCTGTGGGCTGATGTCTGCAGAATGCCCTCCAGAGAGGTGAAACGTCAGTGTGTGTCATCAGTGGGCTGCCCAGAGCCTCTGGCTTTGGAATGGTGAGTAATGGAGAAATGCAGACGGCGAGTGGTGAGGCAGCAGAGCTGCCTGGGGAAAGGGAAGGTGGAACACAAGGTTTCTTCTCCTTCAGTAAAAATCTCCTTGGTGTGTCATTTGGCATTCTCATGTTATCTCCTAGTTAGGCATGAGTGACTCACTCGGTGTTTCCACCTGAAAAGGTTTGTAGGTATGCAGCTGATAATCTCAGAAGGCTGTCACTCCTCCTCTTCCTCCTCCCCCCCTTCTGCTGCCCCCCAGAATGCATTCTCTTATTGCTTTTAACCTTCAAGCCTCTTTTCTTCTCTCTCCCTTACTACTCCTGCATTATTAATGGAGCTGTAGCAGTCCAGCCAGAACACTGGCATTACTAATTACTACTTGGAGCAGAGGAATGTGGAACAAGATGGAAAGTGAGTTGGGAAATACCGTCATTGTAAAATGATGGTGTCAGGGGTGCAGAGCAGAATCCCGTGTGTGAGGGTTTGCATTGGAAACAGCCTCCCTTGGCTGCAGCACACCTGTGTGTGCTCACCACGTGTCCTCCTCACTCCTCTGCTGCATGCACTTGAGGTGACCATCTTGCACACAGCAAAGGGTTAGCAGTCCTGAGATTTCCAGGGGCTGTGTTGTGTTCTGCCTGGGAACGCTTCGAACACCACAGCACCCGTGTGCCCTTTATTGGCAGGGCTGTAGTATGAAGGCCCTTCTGTTGGTGTCAAAGGCTGAGGAAGCATAAATGATGTTTTATTTTCACATTCAGCAAGAGCCTGTCACGCTCGGTGCATTCAAATTGTCCTTGGTAGTACCAAGGGCATCCTACAGCAGCAAGCAGCTCTCCATGCTCCATATAAGAGAATATGGCTGCTATGAAATCAGAACGAGAACATTATTTTGGATGTGCAGCAATTAACCTGCAAATAACGGGCTGCTGTAAGCATAAGGAATCGCCTGTCTGTCCTGCTGCTGGTTAATGGGGCTGTGTTTTTTCACTCCATTGGGCAGAGCGTCGGCTCGGGGCTGTGGCAGCCCTTGGAGGCATTGCTGCAAATGTCTGTGTGTCATGGGGTGCACGTGGAAAGGGAAGTGTCACAGGCTGCACGATGCATGGCTGTTATGGACCGTGATGGTTTTGAAGAAAGCAATCTCTTTAAATGCGTGCTTTCATTGCTGTCATCTCTAAAACAGTTAAAAGAGCTGAAATACGTAGGTCAGCACTAAAATGCAGATACAAGTAGTGTGTGCTGGTAAAAGAAGGCAGTTCCCCTTCCCCAAAAGATGCTTTAAAAAAAAAAAAAAGAGGAGGGGGGAAAAGGCTGACAATTGAAGTCTGATCTATTCCTGTTCTCTCTGCTCGCATGTGGGGGGAGTGTATCAGCTCACCCAGTGATGGCCATGAGGTGTGTGGCTTGGCAAGGCAGCCAGCACAAGGTTGCAGGCTCCTTTCAGAGCTGCTTGGAGACCAGGGAGGGGATTTCATATTGCTTCCTTCTCTATGGCTCTGGTCCCAGCATGGCAGCCTGCTGTAGACTGGAAGAGGGAAAATTTAGGTCAGATGTTAGGAAGAAATCCTTCACTCGGAGGGCAGTGAGGTGCTGCCTGTGCTCCCAGAGCAGTGGATGCCCATCCCTGGAGGTGCCTGAGGCCATGGCTGGGCCCTGGGCAGCCTGGTGGAGGGCAGCCAGCCCACAGTTGGAGCTGGATGTTCTTTAAGGTCCCTTCCAACCTGAAGCATCTCCCTTGGTGGGGCTGGCCGACTTTGTTTTTTTCCCTGATGAACCAGCATGTGGGGTTGGATCCTGGTTCGTGTTTCAGGTGGTGGGGCTGCGCTCCGTTCAGCGCAGTGATTCCTACCACGTTTTTAATAAAACCATTGTGGAGCTGGGGAGGTGCAAAGTTTGCGACCCCAGTGTTCTTCTGTAGGAGGTAAGTACTGACTCGCCTTTAAAATTGAACTGTGTCGGGAAGGCAAATGCTGCTTCTACCCAAAATTTCATGCTCACGTATTTAATTAAAAGGTGATGGGGTTAATGAAGCTTTGAGTGCATAAAGCCTCATTCCTTGAATTTAATTTCCTTTAATTGCTCCAGAGACTGAAATTCCCAGCTATGGCAGCCCCCTAACAGGTGAATTGAGGAACTGGAAAGGAACGGTTTGAATCATCTCACTCGGTGCCAACTTCTTCCTCTTCTGCTCATTTTTCTCATCTTTGGTTGAAAGGGGATTAGATGAGAAAACGCTTTAAGTCAGTGTTTGAACTTTGTGATGGAATTGGCTGATCTGAGAGCTGCTGCCACCTTGGAGGGTTTCTGCAAATTGTGTCAGTCATCCCCAGCGTGTTACAGAAGGCTGAGTGCATGCAAGTGTTTTCTCTTCTCACCCTAATAGCTGCCACTGCAGTCACCACCAGCGGGGTTGTGTTGGGGTTAATTTAATGCACGTCTAATGCTGGAACAATGGGAGTAACATGTGATGGGAGTTCTGCCACAGCTCGGCTCCTTTTGGAGATGGAAGCTGCCAAAGGTTGGGTGCTAGGAAAGGGTGTTCAGGCACTGGGGCACTGGCACTGCTGCCTGGGGAGTGGAGGTTCCCTGGAGGTGTTCCAGACGTGGCACTGAGGGACTCGGTTTGGTGTCATGGTGGGGAGCTTTGGAATTTTTATAGCAGCACCTCCTTGAGGTGGTGGGAACTCACTGTGAGAAGCTGGCACGTGGCAGTGCCAGGAGAGCAGCCCCTACATGAAGAGGTATTTAAGAGCTTTTGGGCTTCTCCAGTAAGAATTTGGGATGCTAGAATGGTTGGGAGGAACCTCAAAGATCATTCACCCCCAACCCCTGCTGTGGGCTGAGTGCCCCCAACCAGATCAGGCTACCCAGGGCCCATCCAGCCTGGCCTTGGGCACCTCCAGCCATGGCCAGTAACTGCAGGCTGGGTTTTGGAGCAGAAGTGATGCTTAATGGAGTCTGTGCCCCTATCAGTGTGAGCAGAGCAGCTGCTGGTCCTGAGCTGGGGGAGCATTAATGGAATGTGCTGGGCTGATGTAAAACATCACTGCGCGTTTTGGGGCTGAGGTCAGCAGGACTGAAAGCTGATGGGAGTTTAATGCCGAGTCCGCCTCTCGGAGCAGAGGGGTCAAACAAGAGAGCTGCAGTTAATGGAAACGTGAGTCCACTTGTCATAAATCAGTGCCGAAATACGAGGTGGGGAGAGATGCATCCTGCAGCCAGCCCTGCGCCTGCAACCACCCATTAGCTGCTCAGCTGCCTCGCAGCAGCTTTAAAAGGGGCAAATAGGGGGTGGGAGGCTTAGGGAGGGTTTTCATCTGAGTGCTGGGAGTGCCATCCCCACGGGTCTGTGGGTCTGTCCGTTGGGATGCAGCAGGAGGGCAGCTGAGATATAAATGGGGAGATGGCATCAGTCAGGTTTCGGCTGCTGGGACCTCCCAGGGCACACGGGAAGCAGTGAGAGGTCAGAAGCAAAGCACACTTGGCACTGTTTTGAGATCCTACGGCTTTTAAAAACAAATCTTGTATTAAAAAAAAAAAAAAAACAGAAAAGTGAAGAGTAGCATTTATCTAGACAATGAGAAGTCAGTTTGCCTTCCAGCCCAACTGACTGACTTCCCATAAAGCCGAATGCTGTAAGCTGCTCTTTGCCAACAAGATAATGCTTTGTTGCTCCATTTATTTTTTTCAAAAGGAGCTGCTTTGACTTCCTTTTACTGCTGGAAGTGGGCATGTCTTGAAGCTACAACTCAAAGCCCCATTGAAATTGGGGTCTGGCTTCGGGGCTGCTGCTGAAAACGCAGCGCTGTGGGCTGCTGGTGGTGGAGGTGCCATTCAGACACGGAGGTGAGCATCTCTCCCCAAGGCCTCTTCTGTACTGAAAGCCTCCCTGCGATGCCCAGCCCCACGCTAACCAGCAGAGCCTGCTGCAGCTGGAAGCTGTTCCCTTTCTGGGCCCTCCTGGAAGGGCAGAGGTTAAAGCAAAGCAGATGCTCTTGGACATGTCTCTGCTCTTCTGCTGAGAATACTGCTGGAGGCCGTCCTTGGCTCCCAGCATGTGAAGTGAGGATGCTTCCACCTATATGCGAGCAGATGTCAGAGTGGGGGGGGGAAAATACAAACAACCTGAAAGAGCTTATCCCCTGGTGAGCGTGTTGGTGTTACTGTGATACCTCCATCCCAAAGTTTATGTGTGCAGTTATCCCTGAGTGCAGTCCCAGTGCTCTCCCCAAACAAGGGAACGGATTGCAGCGGTCGGAGCAGGATGGAGTTCAGGTAGCTGCATCCCGTGCCCCTTTGTTTGCCAGCAGTTGGCTCCTGCTGCTATATTTAGTTTCCCTTGGCCTCCCGGAATGAGCACATAGAACCTTTCTAGATATGGAGATAGGCACGACACCAACTCGCTCTGAGCAGCAGCCTGCCAACTTCTGCAGCTCTGCAGTTGTTTTCAGCCCTGGCTTTCACCCTTCCCGTGTTTGGGGCTGTGCAGAGGGCGGTGAGATGAGGTTATGTGAATGGGACTTGTTTTTGTGCTGTGCCTGCACTCGAGACCTGGGCTGTTTTTCAAGGAAGGCTCCTGGAGATTGTTTTGTTGGGCCCTCTGTGGTGTGCTTCATGTGCGCAGAGCAAAGAGTACCACAGCCAACCCGTTCAGATGCTCTCAGAGGTAACTTTGTCTTTCTGTGAGATCCCCATCTTGATCCACTCTGACCCGTGTAATTAAACGAAGCTTTATTTTTTTCCTTCCTGGAACTTGGTTCGGGTTGCAGCTGTTGTACGAGCCATAGATTTGGAGATCTGTGTCAGAAAACCATGACTTCAGACCACTGGGATTTTTGTGGGTGGGTGAAAGTGATAACAGATTAATGAGTTTTGCTGAGCATCTCCATCTGCCAGACTAAACCCTGCTCTGCTCTAGAGACCGAGTGCAGCTGCCTGAGCCGCTCCTCTGAAAGCAAAGCTCTGCTCATAGAGGCAGAACTGACAGAGCTCAGAAACTGGCACTCGGAACTGCTCTCAGGGTGGCCTTTCCTGGTCCAATCGCTGATTGCATGGGGAAATGCAGGTGGTGCTCTTGGGGCTGGGTAGGAGCCCCAGGTGCTGCCCAGATGTGTGGATTGGGTTCTTCATCTTCTTCATCTGCATTTGGAGCTCTTATCACAGTGACACTTGCAGTTGCCTTTGTTATGCGTTACCTCTGCAAGTAGATAAATTAAAACATGCTGTGTAAAATCAGATATCTCACTCCCAGTGTGTGTGACTCAAAAAGGAGGAACATGGCTGGGCAGCAGTAGCTGTTAGGGCCGTGTGTGAATGCACACACGTGCTCTCCAATTGCAGCTGGCTCAGATCCATCACAACGAGGGCAGCTGGAGCATCCTGCTGGGGTGAGCAGTGGGATGGCTGGAGCTGCAGAAGCTGCTGTGCATTAGTTTGGGGCTCTTGGGTCTGCCATTCCCTCCTGTGAGCCCTGAAAGTTGAATGATGTGGCTGTTGGATATGGGATGTTGTCCTTCACCTGCATCCTCTCATACGCAGGGAGTTGCTGTGGCCAGGCATGGGTCAGATGTTGGCACTGTGATACTGAGTGTTATTCTTCACTTTGTTTTGTTTTAGCAGTGGTATCTGTTGGTGCCCAGAAACTATCACTGGAAGGACTGTGACTATCAGTGCTGCCCTGCTGCTGCTCTGCACCATTCCTCTCATTTTCTGGTTGTGTTTTAGGCTGGATGTGCAGCCCCTGTGCCAAAAAGCCCGAAGGCACTGGGGGAGCTGCAGGGTGTGGGGGGAAGGCTGGCTTCATTGGCTGGGTATGCAGAGCTGAAAGGTATTTGTTCAACGCTCTGGTTGGAGGTGCTTGTATGCAGCAGGTTGTGCAATGTACCAGAACAGACCCACGTCCTCTCACTTGTCTCCCACATGGGCTCATTACAAATATTTGTTGGGAAGATGCAGAATTCCCACGATCTGTCTGTCTGCTTTCCTCCAGGCTGCTTTTCGTTCAGAGCAGCTGCCTGGTTACGCCTGGAGTACCTCAGGACCTGTGCTCTGCCTTCTGCAGGTCTCTTTAAGGTGCTGTCCTTAAAACATGGGCTGGGCAGCCACTCTGAAGCACAGCACATCACCATGGAGAAGTGGAAGAAAGCAGCTTAATTAGCAGGAAAGCTGCTGGAGCCCTTGGTCTTGCATGCTGGGGTGTATGGAGTCAGAGAAAGCAGATCTTTCTTTGTGCAGTGGCATTAATTACACCTCTTTGTTCTGATCCTTAGTTAAGAATGAGAGGAAGCTGGAAGACTCTTAAACTTTAGAAAGCATTCTGTGAGATGGAGAAATCCTGCCTGCCAGTAAGTCATTGAAGCCACCTGTTTCAAGAGAAATGCTGTGAGGTCCCTGGTGAGTCTGAATGAGCACCGTCAGGGATGTACACAGCAGGTGGCAGTAAGGCAGCACTGAGCTGGGGTGAACCTGTGCTTGGGGTCAGCCAGTTGTCTTTGGATCGAGTTGGATACCTTGGTCAGGGAGGAAGAAGGGAAATGTTAAACTTAGTTGTAAATGGAACTTTTGATACGGGGAGAAGATGGTGTTATATGATGCCCTGGTTTGATGCTCGCTCTTGGTTTTGTTCTGGATTGAAACCAATGGCTTTAGCACCATTAAAATCTGTAGCCTCACTGCTTCGAGCTGCTTCTCAGGTTATCCAGGCTGAGCCAGCCTAGGTGTGAACAGATGAGGCTGGATGACAGCCAAGGGCTGCGGAAGGTGGGAGCCTGGATTCCATAGGCAGCGCTCTCCTGGGGACCTTGCAGCACGTTCACTGGTGCTGCCACAGGAGAGGTCTTGGAACCCGTGTGATGGACAGACTCAGGCAGAAGGTGTCGGGGAGCTCTGAGACCAAGTGCCACCAGTGGTTCAGAATGCCTGCCCTGTCCATGGGGGGGTTGAGGTGTGTCCTTTGTCTTCCTATGCTGGAAACATAATGCAGTCAGCAGCTTCCTAGCAGTGCTCTCAGTCGCACTCATTTTGCTGCTAAAAAACCAGCAGCGTGGAGATGCTCAGAAATCAGGGATCTCTGAAAAGGGCTGTAGATAATGGCTGTGCCTCCACTTTGGGCTTGAACTCAGTGGAACAGCCTTCATTTGAGCATGTTGTTTTAAGCAGCTGTTGTTGCATGCTGTGGGTAGTCACTTCTGCATGTATGTACATGGGGAAAGATGATGTCTTTAGCTAGGGTCTGTTGTTTTCTTGCTGTGGGCTGGTGCAGGGAGGTCCTGTGCTAGGTTCTTCTCAGGACTTTTGTTTGCAGCTTTCCACTTAGCATCACCTACAGATACCTGCGCATGTAGCAGCACTCCGTCTCCTGCTTTGTATTTTAAGAAATCTTTTTTTTCCCTCCCAGTAGTTTTTCCAAGTGGATTATTGGGGGTCACCAAGGCATCCACATCAGAGAAATGTCACTGTCACCCCCTGAAACACCCCAGCACCACACTCCACTGCTTATCAACCAGCGCTTCAGTAACCCTAACAGCTGTGCCACAGCGTGGTTAACAGGACATGGAGGCAGATATCTGTGGTTCCTTTCGAGGTACTTTGTTCACCCAGGAACAGGAAGCCTGCAGACCTGGCTCGTGTGGGCCCAGAGGGATCCTGCCAGGCTGGTTGTTTCAGTGCTGCGCCAGCATCCAGCTGCAGCTTGGTTGTGAGTAAAGGGATCATAGAATCATGGAGGTTGGAAAAGCCCTCCCAGATCCAATCCCACCCCATCCCACCGTGCCCACTGACCCCACATCCTCGCTTCTCTCAAACACCTCCAGGGACGGTGACCCCGCCGCTCCCTGGGCAGCAGTGCCACTGCATTTCTGCTCTCTCTGAGAAGAAATGTTTCCTGATAGCCAACCTCAACCTCTCCTGGTGCAACTTGAGGCCATTCTGTCATCCAGTCACTGTTACCTGGGGAATAAATACAAAGGCAAAGCAAAGGAGGAGTTGAGGCTGAAAGGCTGGAGAGGAATGGATGAGGGGTCTTTTTAGCATTAAAAGCCTGGGGAGGCAGCGTGAGTTGGGAGGTGATGGTTTTAGTTGTAGGGAAGACTGTTTTCTGTATTTCTCTGGGGCTCTGTGGGTTTCTGGGCCTTAGGGAGTGATGTGAGTGGGCCAGCGAGGTGGGGCTTTTCTTTCCTCGGGGCAGCAAAGCTGGGAACAAGGCTGGGTTCCTTGTGGTTCTGTGTTTGGGAGTGTGTTGTTCTCCATGGGCTGCTGAGCTGTGACAGCAGAGGGAGCAAGTGAGCCTCCAAGCGTTGCTGTCAAGAGAAAGAAGCAGCAAATAATCACAGCCTTTGCAAGAGGTAAATTAAAACCATCTCCTGCTTGGAAACATGCACAGCTCAGCATCTTCCCTCCACAAATATTTCCTTGCTGTTGAATTTCTGTAACCCTTTCGGTGCCGTGCTCAGCTTCCAGCCCCCGCTGGAGGCTCTGTGGCTCTGCTGGGATGGAGTTTGTGCAAAACCAGTCCGTTAAGCAGCCCGAGGTGGTCAGCAGTGCAGCAGGAGGTGTTGGAATTGCCTCAGTGCTGCCCATGTGCAGCTTTTTTCTCTTTGTATCTCTCTTAGACAGGAGGATTGCCTTCGTGCACCCATCAGGAGCAGCAAGGCAGCTGGGAGTGTGCGCTGCCTCTTCTTTAAACGCCTGTGTTATCAAAATTCAGCCTCAGCTCGATTATATCCTTTCCCAGCCTATCCGAACAGCACTACACCCTTGTCTACAAAGAGCTGCTATGGGTGTGTGCTTGGGGTCCTGCTCAGGGAAGCTGACAGCAAGCTGCCATTAGAGGGCTCCAGAGCCCTGCTGTTCCATCTGCTCTTCCTCGAGATACCTTCCTTTTTCTTAAGCTGTCTTTCCAAAAAAAACAAACAACAACAAAAAAGCCCTAACCACCAACAATAACCCTGCGTCTGCTGTAATATTTCTTGCATTGCTCAGGCTTGTTGCAAACCAGTCTCTTTATTTCAACAGGTATCACTGAAAATAGTACAAAAATGGCTTGTAAGCTCTCTTCTTTGCCTGAATGGAGAAACTTGACATAATTGCAATGGTAGAAAGGAGGGGATTTGGCTGTATCCACATCACAGGAGCTGTCAGCATGGCCACAGGCAGGTGGTGCCCAGGACAGGTGGGAGGCAGCATCCATCCCAGTACCCAGATGTGTGTATTGCCACAGCGTCCATCACAAGGGATGCCTCTCTGGGTGCCAGCATCGGGGTTTTCAAAGGAGAAGGGTGGTGTGAAATGACAGCATTGGAAATAGGGTGAGTTCTGTCTGCAGGAGGTGGGGCTTAGGAGAAGGATGTGGGGCTGCAGGGGTCAGTTCTGGAAATGTTTTTCCCTCTGGGGCATTGGAGAACATTGGGGATATGATGGGTGGCTCCTGCACAATATGAGTAAGCATCCAGCAAGTTTTCCATGCAAATTTTTGGACATGTAGTAATGAGTTCCAGTAATAATTCTCTGCTGACTTACAGCATCAGTGATATTGTGAGAAATGTGCACATTCTGATAGCGTGTTTACCAGCAAGGCTCCAGCTGCCAGGCTGGTGCACCAGCACAGTGCAGATGGTTTGCTATTTATACTGCTGTTGTGCCTGGAGCAGATTCCTCCATGTTGCCACTGTCTGGAGGGAAAGTCAGTGTCTGTGGGAAGCTGCAGGGCTGTTATATTTGGGAAGGACAGGCAACACCAACAGACCCAGTTCTACCCTGGGGGCTCTTTAGGAATCCCCTCGTTGATCCTGTGTACATGGAGTGGGTTCTTATTAAGAGTCATAGAATGCCCTGAGTTGGAAGGGACCCACGAGGATCCCTGAGTCCAACTTCAGCTGTATTTTTTAGCATGGCTGCTATGAGGCATGTTTCCACTTAGCTCTGGCACCTGGCTGTAAGCTTGTCCCTTTGTATCACAGACCCCAAGGAACACGTTCACACTGGCTTCTTGTAGCTGTCGTTCTCCCCAAATTGTTCATGAGGAGAGACTAAAGTTATCCAGCTGCCTGTAATCAAGAAGTGGGCTGATTGCACTGGTGAGGCAGCCTGTTGTGTCTTGTTAAGCACAAATAGAAATTCTGAGGAAGGATGGGATAATTAGAAGCAATCCAGTGATTCTCGTGACCGTGTAAAAATAACAGGGCTTTTTAAGGGCTTATTTTTAGCAGCCTCATGTGACAGAAGTTTTGTGGAGTTTTGGGGGAGAAGACAACCAGAGGTGCTGCACCTCCTGCTCTGGGAGGCTGTGCTGGGCGAGGGGCTGCCCCTCAATCATGGGGACGAGGGTAGGGAAGAGGCTCTGAGGCACTGAGATTGAAGCCGTGCTGCTTTCCCTTTCTCTCAAGATGCCTTTCTCATACAAAGCTTCAGCTGTGTTGTTCTTGCAGTGATGGCAGCCTCCCCCACAAAGTGTGGATGTCTTGAAGTCTTCTCACTGCTTTTTCTCCCCAAATGCCAGCGTGTTTATATTAGTTCAGCTAATAGGACTTGACAAACTGAAGCTTGGGTTGGTTTTTTTTTCTTTTGGATTCAGAATCAGTTATATGGCTTTCACCCAACTCCTGCTGCATTGTTTGAGATGATTCTGAAAGTGAAACCAGTGCTGAGCGAAACGTGGAATCGTGCCGTCAGCTTCTGGGTATGTCTGAAATGCAGTGCGCAGCCCAGCCGTGCAGCCTTCACGTTGTGTAGGCAGGTTAACTTGTGTAGGCAGGTTAACATGTGCTTGTCTTGCATGGTGTAAAGGTAAGAAGATGCTGTTTTGCCTTTTCATTTATAAAAAAACCAACCTATTTCTAAATCAGATCCCTCCTGCCTGTTCTTATGTGTGAAACAAGCGTGCCTGCTTTCAGCTCAGGAATTCAGACCGATATCAGGTGGATGAAACGTGGGCTTGCGAAGCAAACACAAACATGCCCTAACTAAAAGGGCAAGCACGTTCCTGATTTGGATGAAATTCTCAGCTTGTTCAACATTGTTTTCCATCAGGGCCGTGTGGAAGGAGGTGTTCAGTCCCCTCCTGATGTGCATCCCAAGTGTCCTTGTTGTGCATCCCAGGTGTCCTCACTGCCTGTTTGCTGCTGTTCCTTTTGTTTGCCTCCTCTTTTGTCTCCCTTAAAGCAGCCAGCTGTGCTTCTCTGGTGTCCTTGTCTGTGTGCATCCCTGCGGGAAGTGGGGAAAACCCTTCAATCCTTGCAGTGACGGCGGTGGCCTGTGGTGTTTCCGTTGTTTTAAGGAAGTGGCTGAAGTTCCTCCTCGCTGACTCTCCTCTGTAGATATGTGACAGAATGGGTCTTTTTCCTTTTATGGCCAGTAGTGCTGGTTTCCCCTCCCAGTACAATCCTGGGTCAGAGGTGGATATGAGCAGGGAAGGGGATGGCTTTGCCTGCTCCCACTGGGTGGAGATGGGATTTGCAACACTGCAAATTCTGGGCTAAAATAAACCCAGTTACGACATCTACCCAGAGGTGCTGGGTTTGTTTGCTTGAGGAGTGCACTTAAGCTTTGGCCTCGTTGCTTAAGACAGCAATTAGGAATCCTGTCTACCCTCATTTTCATGGGGTAAAGTTTATCTGCCCAGCCACAGTGGTCTGATTGAGCCCTAGGTAACTGTGATTGAATCTAGATATGAGGACAATACCCTCTTTGTGACAGTTACAAGCAGTGTTTTGCACCCAATGAGGTGTCTTGGCCTTCTATGGACATCTCAATAGTTTTATTCCTGGCCTCTAAGGAGCTGTTTCATACCAAATTTAATGTGGTCTTTGTGCAGGCCGTGGGCATTGGCTTCACTTCTTAGCTGAGAGGTAACGTCCCTCTGGGTGGTAATTGCAGATGGTGCTGGTGAGCCAAAAGCCAACTTTCTCAGCCAATAATGTCTTCTACAAATCATCTGTGGCCATGAATGGTTTGATAAATTTGAGCCTCGAAAGTATTTCTCTAATAAAGTGAATCTCCTGTTTCTTGCTACAAAGTGCTTCATATCCCGTTTCACGACTCAAATGCAAATGGTTTATTTGGCAGTTGTTTCAACTGCTCCATTTTAAAGTGGCGCAGCTCTTGTTTCTTCTCAGTGAAACGCCTTGGCTGCTGCTGTAGTTTCAGTTCTTATTCAACCCTTGAACTCTGAAACTGGGAGACAAAAGGCTACCTGGCTGGGAGAGCCAGTTCCCAGGGCTGTTGGGGAGCTCCTTCGCTTCCAATGGCTGCAGACCTAAGCAAGATGGAACCTGGTAAGTGAACCCCTTCCCCCAGCAGGCAGCAGGAGGGCTGCTCTCACCTGGCCCAACAGGTTGTGTCATCCCTGTGTGCATCTCTGAACCAAGTGATTGGGTATCCAAGGCAGCGGCAGCGGGTGTGGGCTCACGTGTCTCAGCACATTGCAGGTCCCACGTTGAATGGCAGATAACAGCTCCCAGGAAGATGTCTCGGGGCTGGATGCCTTCCCAGCTGGCTGCAGGAAGGGTTGTTCACATGGAAAACCTCATCTTTGTGGTTGCCAGCTGGTCTGTAGGAGCTAAATGCTTCCCCCTGTGATGGTGAAGCAGCTTGGAAATGGTTTTCAGTAGCCAATGCACATTCTTTGGCTCTGCTTTAACAATAGTGTGTTTGTGAGTGCATTTTTTTCCCCCCTTAACTATACAATAGGGATCCAAGGAGAAAGAGAACAGAATCTGTAAACTGCTGTGGGGCTGTAGGGAGATGGTCACAACCAGTCCTGTTTCTAAATACTTTGTTTGTGCTGCCAAATGCATTGATTTCATCTCTGTGTCCCACGCTGTGGTTGTGTCAGTGCTGGGTTACCCTCTGAGGGCACAGTACAGCAGGGCCCAGCAGCAGCAGTGGTGCTCACTTCATCTGCAGGGCAGTGGGAGCTGCTTTCCTGCTGAACAAGCCAGGACTATGGAAACCTGCCCTAGAGTGATGGTGCAACGTGAAATATGCTGGTTGATTTTGCTGGTGTGGTTGGATTGATGCAGAAATTGCCGCTGCTGCTGCTCGGGATTTTCTGCTGTTTCTCAAGCAGATCCCTGGAGATGAGGCAGCTTGCACATTTTTTTGTCTTTAGCAGAAAGCAGGCTTGCAACACCTCTGCTTTGTGGAGCAGTCGGGCCGTGCAAATAATCAATCAGTGCATTTAATTAAACTGCTCCAGTGCTGCAGCGAAGCAGGGGAGAAGAAGGGAACCGGTGTTTCTGATCAGTGTTTGTAAGCATAACAGGAAGGGAAGTGCTTTACTTGGGATTTCACAACGAGGAGCATTGCAGCTCTCTCTTCCCTTCTCACTTCTGTTCAGCTGAGCCTTCCTCACGGTGACACTGAACTCTGCACATGTGCCTGGGTAGCACAGCTCAGTGTTGGTCTCGTTTTCCCAACTCTTCCCTGGTCTCACGTGGCTGCAGGGAAGCATTACCAGCTTTTCTTTCAGTTAACTCAGCTTAGTGTTACTTTATGCAGGCCCAAGGCAGTCCCACTCTTATTCCAAACCCAAGGATTTTTCTCTGACTGTTAAAAAACGTGAGTCCAAGGAGATGATCAGATTTAAATATCCCTGGCAGCAGCTCCTGTCCAGTGCCCTGCTCCCACAGGCGAGGCACTGATCTCCCAAAGCTCTGGGGCAGCACGTGGCTGTCACAGAGACTGGAGGCTTTAGTTCTGGGGCTTCCTTGCCACCTCTGCACCAAGGGGGGACAAACCCAAGCCCAGCTGTTGCTGTGGACTTGTGGGTGCTTTAGGCACAAGAGCAAGTAAAAATGACATCTGAGGGCTCTGAAAGAGGAACTGGTCAGCTGCCTGCACATCCATTTCCCTGATTAGTCCTTGGTGCTTTGCTGGGCTTTGTTGTGGTACATGCTCGTTGGCTTGACGTCTGTTTTTCTCATTTAGCAGGCATTTGAATAGTGCTGTGGGAGGCAGCCTGGTCTGGCCTGTCCCTGTGCTGCTCTGCTCCGTGCTTTGGGTTTTACGAAGCCTCGCAGGCTGTGCTGGGTTCAGCCTTTGCTTTTACCACCAACTTACTGTAGCGTGGCAGATGGGCTGCGGGTGATTCGCTGTCACGGTGAAGAAGTTGGAAGATGGAGTTGTGCAGGTCAGAAGGCTGCTCTGCTTCACTGCTGTGAGTGCTATAGCTGCCAGTGCTCTAGGGCTGTCCGTTATGCCCTGTGTGTTGTGCAGCCCAAATTCGGGGGCTGTGTGTCCTCCTCTGTTAGTGCCAGCACACAGCCCGTATGGAAAGGAATGGGTAAGAGAGAGCTCTGTGCCATGCAGACACGAAAGCAACAAAGTCTCTCGAACTTCTGAGGCATCAAGGAGCATTTTGCTCTTGTTTTCCTGTAGTTCTTTATCCTTGCTGATTCTCTGTGTCTTATTATTATCTTTCTTCTTATTATTATGACTAGCTTAAAGCTAGGAGCGCCGTACTGGTGGGGCTTTCTCTCCTTCAAGGTTAATTTCCCTGGTAAAAGGAGCTGGTCTTGCAGTTCTTGAGGCTCCGTTTTGAAACCTGGGGGGGGAGAGCAGTGAGGAAGATGGGCAGAAGGGCTGGGAGAGGTGGTCTGTGCAGTCCTGGGTGGGGATTTGCATGGGGCGAGGTGGGGGGTTGCTTTGTCATGCGGTGCTGTAAGAGGGAAGTTTCAAAATTAACTTCAGTGATTGTTCCTCCTTGCAGCATTACAATGCTTCGTTAGCAGACAGCACTGCAAGGAAGATAAGGTTTTACCATCCTGACACCTTAACCGGTGTATTATCTTTGGGTGCAACCCCTGGAGTTGTCCTTTACAGCCAGCTGCTTGGCTGCAGCACTGAATGCATCCCTGTCCCATTGTTCCACCAACCGCACAGCTACTCTCACTGCTGTTATTTAGCCCTGCTAGGTTTCGTGATTTAGAGCACAAGCTGTTGGAAGCAGCATCCCATTTTGTGCAAGGCTGTGTATAGGATTAAACAGATAACCTCTTAGATCTCCTCTGCCAAATGGAGAGAGGCAATCTGCAGCAGGGGGTGATGCAGGAGGGTCAGCACTGAGAGCTTTGAACCCATCCGCTGGTATTTAATTATTGACTGTGGCCGGGAAGGCGTATGGCTGTTATCTGCAGTCAGTCCTGCAGGTCTACAACCTGTGGTTAAACAGCTACACACAGAGCTCCCATAGCATGTACTGAGTTTCTCTACCTTCCTGCCCTAGGACAGAGCGATGCGCATTCAGGTATGCTGATTTCAACACCATCTTCAGCATGAGGTTTGTGTTTAACCCACCTTTATCAAGCGACCGAGGGCTTGGCTCCCCCACCTGCACTGCCAGAGTTCTTCAAGATTTTTTAAAGATGAAATGAAGGCACCTACAGAAGGGCTGTTCCTCTCATCCCAAGTGTGTTCTGGTAGGCAAACAGGTTCTCGTGTAGCAGTTTCCCCTGTGACCAGCACTGTGATACTGGTGCAGAACAGCACGTCCTGTGTGAAGCTGCAGATGTTTCTGTTCTGGGTGCCTGACTACCGCAGCCAAACCACTGCTAATCTGGTCTTTGAAGCTGAGCTCCGGGGGAGAAAAAGCTTGCTTGGGTTTCTGATAGATGTTTTGGGAAATGTAGGATGAGAGGGAACGGCCTTGAGTTGCACCAGCAGAGGTTCAGGTTGGATGTTAGGAACACGTGGCTTTTCTGGACGAGTGTTCAGGCACTGGCACTGCTGCCCAGGGAGTGGTGGGGCACCAGAGGTGTTCCAGAGGGAACTGCTTTGGTGTCATGGTGGGATGGGATGGGGTCGGCCACCTTGGATAGATCTTTTCCAATCTTCATGATTCTAAACTGTGGGTAACGCAGATGTGAGTGTGCCACCTCCTCAGGCAGGTGCAGGACAGGAGTTGCACTGACTTGGATGGCACAGAGCTCAGAAGCTGCCTGTGTCTTGTAGGCATCCTCACCCTCCGTGTGCATTGCTGGAAGCAGGAAGGCACCCCGAGACTGCAGTGTCTTGAAGGTGGGGGCTCGTCGTGCTCAGTTTAATAAGAATGTTGGCTGGATCTGTCACTTCTGGTAGCACTGTTTGGTATGTGGCTCTAAGAGCTTTATGCAACACAGCTGACGTGTGTCGGGTGTAAGTGTGGATTTTCCTTATCCAGCTTTTGGCTCCCCGTTACCCACAGCACTCCGTTTATGTCTGCCCTCTGGCACGTTCATAGAGACTAGTAGACTAGTCCAAGGCTCGCATCTCTGCTGTATTTCTCCTGCTGCAATAAACCAGGGCTGTGCGAGGCAGGCAGACCTGTGTCCCCAGACTTCTCCCAGTGCTGCCGTGTGAGCAGCAGCCGCTGAGCGGCAGCGCTGCCCGAGGAACGGTGCTTTGGGGGGGGGAGGGAGGAGGAGGAGGAAACCACCCCACATTGATTTCCTCTAACAACTGCTTCATCACTGCTCACCCATCCTGCCACACCGCACGGCTTTTGTGCATCTGGGAGCCGTGCCAGTTCTTGGAGCAGTGCCTGCGGAGCTGCGGTCCCTTCTCTTTGTGCACCCATAAAGCTGGCGCTCTCCTCGCAGTGGATCATCTCGAGCTGGGTTGTGTCCTCTCTATCCCAGCTTAACGTATAGGAAATCCCAGGAAGAGCCCTGCAGGAGCTTGCTTATTATTGCTGTGCTCTCATTTAGCCCCTTCTGCACCCGTTTTTAGATGAGGGCAGTGCAGTGGGCACTCAATGGGGAGGAAGGCTGTGTGCTTCTCCGTGCTTTCCTATTAGCTTGTCTGGTTGGGAGCTGCCGCCCTTTAATTAAACCAGCGCAGCGTGGAGTTGCTATTCTGAGCCTATTGCATTCACATCTGGTTCGGAGTAAAACTTGGCTGGTTTGAGGTTAGCCCTGCTCCGTTGTGTCTCTAAGAGAAGGAAGGAGCAGGGAATCGATCTGTGTCTCAGCGAGCGTCGAGGGGCTGCGATGCACTTCGCCTCCTCTTGGCTCACAGCAGGGAGCACAGCCAGCAGCGTCCCCCTGTGTCCGTCCATGGGGGCTGGGAGGGACCCTGCAGGGCAGCGGCAGGAGGGTTTAATTAGCAGCATATGGAGAGTTAAGGAAGCACTGTGCTCTGCTCAGAGCCACCGCTGCGAGCTGGAGGGCAGCGATGACAGCCCCGTGTGCTGCCTCTTGGTTACACTGAGCTTTTCTCGTGTTTTTATTCCTTAGCCGCCCCTCTTTGCATTTTGCTCAGTCAGTAAATGGCTTCGTGGGAACTCCTCCAGGAGCAGCAGGCACTCAGGAATGCTGTGGGCTGAGCAAACAGCCCCTGATCTGTTTGCATCCTCTGTTTCCACCCATGCAGCTCGGCCAGGTTGGCAGCAGCGTGGGGCTGGGGGATGCTGAGGGCTCAGGGCTTTCTTCCCCTGTACGTGGGATGGAGCTCACGGGGTTATTTTTAGTGGAGGGTGGAGTCATAAAGAAAATAAGTTTGGGCTGTGTTTTAAAACTGCAGCGTCTGTGGTGCGAAATGCTGAGGAAGGTCTGTTGCTATAAGGCGCTTCCTTCCACCTTCGTTAGGTGCAGGGGGAATTAAGAGAAGCTCAGGCTGCCCCAGCACAGAAAGCTGCTGACCCAGGGAACAAAGGATCCTCCTGAACCCAAACGTGTTTGTATTAATCCCGGCTGCTTCCTGGCGGCCGGTGAGAGGAAACGGAGCTCTGCCTCTAACAGCTGCACAGTGAGGAGATTACAGAGCCATGGAACACCCTCTCCATCACATCCTCCCCTTGGCTGTCCCGGCCCAGTGCCCTGTGGGCTGTCCCAGGCTGCCTGCCAGGCTGGGGCAGATGCAGCAGGCGGGAGATGCTTAATCTCCTGCATCCGTGCGTGGTTCCCAGTGCCAGGGCTCCTCCAAGCCTGAAGCGTGGGCTGTGTACCTGGGAACTGCAGGAGAATTGCAGTGGATTCATGAGAAATTGAACTGAAACACTGCTAAAACCCAAGTAAAATGTGCTTTTCCAGGATTGCGTGCTGCTCTCCAGGCTTTAAGAAGCTGGGCAGCCTTTTGGGTTTGGGGTGGGTGTGGAAGCTGCAGGGGGTGGGAAGGATGCATTCCCCCTCTGTGCTGGTTTAGGGCTGTCTTGTTGTGTGGTAGCCTGTCTTGGTGCCAAGGTTATACAATAGAGATAATGTAGGGCGGCTGCAGAAAATCAGCCATCCCACTGTGTGTTTAGGTTCATTAATATGGAAATGGAGGAGTACGTTTCCTTATCGAGCAAAAAGCTGCTTCTGAAATAAAAGAACCCTCTGTGCAAGTTCTGTCGAGCTCGGAATTGTTACTGCATGAGAGGTGCAAAGCCTTCCGTCGGCCAAGCAGGTTTGATTCAGGGAAGCATAAAAATGCAGAAGGTTGTTCTGTTCTCAGGCGATGGCTGTGACTGTGCTTATGGCGTTGGAGCAGCTCCCTTCGCCTGAACCACGGGCTTTTGTGCTGAGGGATGCAATGGGATCTCCTGTACCCACAAACAATGGGCCATTGTGCTGGGCGAGCAGGGAGGGGAGTGGTGAGGAGCTCTGGTAGCAACTCGTGCATCCTCACATCTGTCCCACCTCAATCTGGGGGGAGACAGCGGGGTCAGGGGCTGTGCCTGGCGTGGGCTGTGCCCGGCTGGGGTCGGGAGTCAAAGTGCTGTGCCTGTTCCCTTCCTCCTTGTCTGTCCAGGAATCCTTTTTCCCGGGTGTAGGAGACGACTGTTGGACAAACAGCAGCAGCTCGAGGGAAGGTGTTGTTTTTAAATAACCACGGCATTGGAAGGGAGAGTGGTGGTAATGGCAAAAGGCAAAGGGGGAGGGCTTGGTACCAAACCCCGAGCAGCACCATCTGCTGTGGGCAGACATCTCATTCGGCAGCGAAAGAGGCTCCTGGAGTTAAGTAGTTGAGAATTGCAGGCTCCTGGCTGGAGAGCCTGCCAACCCTTCTGGCAAAAAGCTGTTAAATCTTTGTTGCTGGCATGTGAAAGTGGCTCCGTGTAGCAGGGCTGCAGCAGCTGCTTTTAACCCTTGGTGTGCACAGCCATCCAGTCTTGGAACGGCCTGAGTGGTGATTGAAAGGGGAGGGAGGGCCTGTGACACTTTGGGATGCTTGGCTCTCCCCTTCCTACAGCCCTGTGCCCTGCAACGTGCAAAAGAATCCTGTCTGGTAAGCTGCACGAGGGGCCCTTCATCCCTGAGATGAAAGCACAAGCTGTGAGGCATCCTCCCGGTGAGCACAAACACAAACAAGTCAACATTTGGCACCCTCCTGGGGGCAGCTTCCTTGGAAGCTTTGGTCTCCGTCCTGTTTGTCTGATGGGTGATCAAAAGCCCTCTGCTGCCTACGTGTGTCTCTGAGCAGAGGAAAGGCCGAGAGCTGAGGAGAACTCAATTAGACAGCGGCTCATTGTGGTGTATGTTCACTGAATGTCCATTTCTTTGTTGAAGGAAGGTAGCGCACTCTAAAGGATGTCTCAGTGCTCTGGTTGTGTGACTGGAGCAGGGCAAGGCTGGTGGGGCCGTGTGGTGGAGGGAGGGAGGGAGGGAGGGAGGGAGGGAGGGAGGGAGGGAGGGAGGATGCTTTGCAGCCAGATGGTTTTTCCTGCCAGAGGAGAAGGTTGGATTTAAAGGCTGAGTCCCAGCCATCCTGAAGATGAAACAGTTGGATCGCAAAACATGTGCTTCTTCCAAGTTTGATTTGGATGTTTTTTAATCTTCCTCAAATTAAAGGAAAATCTCTTGTTTGACCCAAAACAAAATTATGTTTTCTTTGGATGGCCAATGAAAAAAAATCAACTGTGTCCCAGTGTTAGTCCAGGCCCTGTTGCCAACAGTGCCTCCACAGCTCCTGCACCGTGCAGCTCTGCCAGCCGGGCTGAGCCTCCTAGCTGAAGGGTTTATAAGAACAAGAGAGTTTGGTCACTTGCTTTAAATTTGCTTCAGCTGTTCTGGTTAAATTCATAAATATTTGCTCATATGCCACCTCTGTTCCATGGATGTGTGTCCACATCCTGCTTTTAAGCTGTTTACTCATGTAAGCTGTTCTAACTTTATTCAGTGAGGTTTCACAAAGCTGAATATAGACTCTCATGCCTGTGAGGTGAAGCAGTTTTCGATGCAGCCGCAGAACACCAGTAAGCTTTGCAGCATGTGCTGAACTGAAAGCCCCCTCTGTGAAGGTGAAAGGTTTGGGTCAGGAAAACCACAGACCTGCTGACCTTTAGCACTGTGTTTTTGTTTCTGCAACCTGCTGCTGGAAGCTTGCAGTTGACCTGTTGGCAGTGCCATGAGTCTTAGGTGGACTGCTATGGGTGGACTCTTTGTACGCTGTTGTAGATAGCTCCAGCTGTGTTTTGTTCCTGGGTTTCATGCCTTGGAGGCCCCACTGCTCCTGTTATGGCTGACTCGTTGTGGTCTCTAGTGGAGGACAGACCCTCTGGGGCCTCATGTTTCTACACAGAATTGCCAACCCCACCCTCAAGGAAGAATCTGCAATGTACTGGGGAAAGAGATGGGAATTCTTCCGATCCCTAATGCTCAGTAGTGTGCTGGGTCGTCTTGTCCTTTAATGCTTGTTGTCTTCCTCAGGAAACATGTCGGAAGTGCCAGGGGCTGTGGAAAGAGCACATGAACCTCACCTGTGAGCAGCTGGCTGAGAAGGATGACATCAAGTATAGGACATCCATGTAAGTAAGCCCCATGAGCTGGCTCAAACAAAGAGTGGGTAAAATTGTAACAGCAGTGTGCCAGGCATGGAACTGGTATGGAGGAAGGGATAAGAAACTCAGCTGTTCTTGTAAATGTTGTAAGTCCTGAAGCTTTGCTGGGTGTCAGTGCCTTCCATTGTGTCCTGAAGACTTCAAGCTGGAGGGTGCAGACAGCCCCTGGGATGGGATTTCATTCTGTGAAAGGTAATTGGCAGTGGATCCAGGTGGTAACCTGGGAGCGTGGGAGACTTGTTGGCAGCCTGGCCTGTTGCTCTGGCTGGCCCAGTGTCTCACAGGCCAGCACCTGGAGAGCCTCACAGAGGTGAGAAAGCCTGCTGAGTCTTGCTTCCATTCACCTGGGGCAGAAGGGAGGTGTTGTGAGAGGCAGAGATGTGTATTGAGTCAGAGTAGCTTAGGACCGCTTGAAAATCTCAGCTGGTGACAAGATGCTGAAATGTGGCTTACTCAGCCACTGCCTTCTGGCTCGGTGGAAGCAGACGTGCTCATCTGTGTTTCTGACTGGTTGGTAGGAATCTCTACAAAATAGACTCGCTTTCTGAAATACTCAAATGCTTCCCTAATGTCTTTGGAAGCCTCGTTTCTCTCCTTGCTGCAGTACATGACAAAATCCACTGGCTTTAGGAAACAAGTGAGGGCTGAGCTGTGGGGCTGCATGCTTGGCGCAGCCCGACGGGAACTGCCTGTGTTGCCCAATCCTTCCCTCTCTGATTCAGTTTGTCTGGTATGAATAGAGGTTGGAAAGCTGCACCGCTGGGAAGCTGAATGACTGTTGCTTGCTCATCCCGCAGCCTGTGCTTGAGAGCAAAACGTTACAGATTTGATATGGCTGCTTTCTCTTGCCTCTCCTTTCCCTATAGGAAAGAGGGGTGAGGAGGAGGAGAAACAAGTTGTCGTGTCCCTAATATGGAAAAAAAATCAGTTTGAAAACCTTTGGCAGGTCATTGCGGCAGATAGGTGAGTCGCAGTGCATGGTACAATGAAAGCTTCCTTTTGAAACCCTGTGTAAGGAAAGGGAAGCACAGCTGGAGCTCAAGCCAAGCTTCCTGCCTCGCTCAGAGTTTCCAAAAAAAGTCTGAATCAGCAGCATCCTGTTGAGCAGAGGAGGGAAGAGCAGCTGCCGCTCAGAGCAGTCAGTCTCAAGTTGATTTTTTTCCTTCCTGTCTATTCTTAGCCCATTTCCAAAAGGCTGGGCACGCATCGTGCTGGATATAGCTGCAGGGGAGCTTGGTGTAGCTGCAAGGCAGCTGAAATTCCCATTTCTGGCTGCTTTTTTTTTCCACTTGGCCGTTCAGCGCTCCTCTGGCTTTGCAGATGGAGCAGTTTGAGGGGCTGTGCTGTTGCCTGCTCTGTTGATGGGATCCTCCTTAAAAATCCCTCCCTGTCATCTCCCAAACACATGTTGGCTTTGCAGATCCCCTGGAGCAGTTGGGTGGAGATGCTGGCTGCTGGTTCTGGGCTGCAGGGTCAGCGCAGCCAAGGGACCGTACCTCCCTTTGTCCAAATGCAGCCCCTTCCTTCTGCTGTCATCAAATTTCACTTCTCGACTGTGAATTAAATTGTAATGTGATCCCCAGCGGTCATAAAATTGGCCCTCAGGCTGACAAGTTGTATTCTTAAGTCTTTTAATTAAGTGACCGGTGCTTTCCTCCAGTTCTGTGCCAAAACAGCATTGCCATGAGCCAAACCTTTGCTCAGAGCGTGTCCCTGCCAGGCTGCCTGCTGGGGACAGGGACTGTGCCCTGCGTTGCCTTCCCACCCCTCCCTGTCTTGCACACTCAAAGCAATAACCTCTGGAAGACTTATGCAGAGAATCTTCCTGGGAAGGCTGAATTTCTTTGGGGAAAATCGTGATTATTTTTCAGGGACTGATTTAAATTTAACAAAAGCCAAATAAATCTGTAGCACAGCAGCCAGGATTGAAAGCGGTCTGCGTGGTCATGGCATCTTTGTAGCCGCAGCAACAGCCGGACGCAAAGCTTGCTAGCAGATGACCACAGCTGTTTGCTTTTCCCCAGCTTTATCTCCTCGGCTGTATTTCTTTGCAGCCGAGTCAGGGCTCTGTGTGCCCTTTGGTCTCCTGACTGATGGTGTGAATTCCTCCCGATCCGGAGCCCGGCACTGCTGTGTTTTGGCTCGCATGGAAACCAGAATCAGGGCTGTAGCACGCAGGCTGCCATTGACTTTCTTTCACTTAATTTGTTCTCGAGTTGTCGTGGGCTGGCTCCAAGTGGAACTGAGCCCAGACCTCCTTGGAACAGCAGCGGGCTGTGGAGATGGTGTAGGAGGGGAAGAAGTGGGAGCGGGGCGGCAGGGATGGTGTGGCAGGGATGGTACGGCCCTGGTGAACGCAGACACCCCTTCTCTGATCCTCCTCCCTCTCTTCTTGTGTCGCAGAGAAGAGAAAATGACAGCGGCCCGAATCAGAAAATGTCACAAGTGTGGGACTGGCCTGATCAAATCGGAGGGCTGCAACCGCATGTCGTGCCGCTGCGGAGCGCAGATGTGCTACCTGTGCCGGGCTGCCATCAATGGCTACGACCACTTCTGCCAGCACCCCCGCTCACCTGGTGCTCCCTGCCAGGACTGTGCCAAGTGCTCTCTCTGGACGGATCCCACAGTAAGTGAGGGAGGATGTCGGATTTGCACTCTCATTTCGGTTATCATTCGGTGCTGTTGAAATGCATGCTTTCCAATAGAGGGAACTGAGTGTTTTTAGGCAGTGCAACATTTTTCCTCTCCCAGAGCAGCTAGAAAACGCTCTGCGAGCCCACATCAGCACAGAGTCCCATGTGAGCACAACTTGTTCCTAGCTTTGCATCCAGGTTGCTGTTTGCTGCGGCTCTGCACCTGCTGTCTTCCTGGTGCCCCAAAGCTCTGCTTATCTGCTCGGCTCGCTCTGCCAATCCCTGCGAGCCAAAGCTGCAGTTGTGTCCGTTCTCACGGCTGTTTTCAACAGCTGCAAAGGAAGAACTGAAATACCACTGTGCTGTGGAGGGAAGCTGTAGTAAGTAACTTGAAACTTTGCTCTGTAATGCTCTTGTAGCTGTGGGATGGGGTGATTTCATGCAGCAGCTCTATGAGTAGAGGTTGCCCGTACCACAAATGCAAAGACAGGAGCTGCATTTCCTGATTTCAGCAGAGTAGCAGAGCAGTGTGAATGTGGATCTGCCTTCTCAGAGCTTCTTTGAGCTTCAGTTGTTCCAGTGCTTTTTTGTCTCAGGATGCTGCAGCTTGCCAGCCCGCTCCCAGCATCTCTTGCTGGGAATGTGCACAATCCTGCACGGGCATGGTGCAAAAAGCAGAGCCACTGCATCTTTCCCTTCTATCTGAGTAAGCTTCCTAGTCCTTTGCTTGCCTGCCTGTATTCTGTGTTATCTGCCAGCAAGAGGTGTTACACTAAACAGAGGCACCTGCTTCCAGGTTTCTCCATTTTGGACACGTGGCTGTGCCATCCCACAGCCCTGCACCCCCTCCCTGTTTCCCACTGGGACACAACGTGGTGCTGAGTCCTTTGTTCCCATCAGGATGCTGACTGTGCTCAGTAATGGCATTTGTTCCGAGCCAGAGAAAACATGGGGCCTCTCAAAAAAGCTCATACTGTACTTTAAAATAAATAAGCAGGCAGCACAAAGAAGGCACTGTCACCAGGCCCTTTCCAGTTCTCTAATTAACCAATACTGTGGCAAAGAAAGATTTCCCACCGTCAGCAGAGAGCTGGCACTGCCTGCTTTGTTTCTGGTGTCGTGGGGAGTTGAAGCAGGGCGACTGTCCTTGCTGCGGCGTGGAGAATAAGGTGAAACTCTGCTGCTGGCTTCTGAGGGTGAATGATGAGTACCAGTTTGCATTGGCCCCCTTGTGTGAGTGATGCTGTTAGAGACAGCAGTGTGGTCCCTCCTGCTGATCTGCTTTCTGTGAGCAGGAGGTGATGCGGGAGATGTGAGCAGGGGGTGAGCGTGGATCTGCACATGGGGACGTGAACCTGCAAAACGCCACTGCAGCGTCCTGTCCTTTGTCAGGGGTGGTGCTGTCCCTCCCCAGCCCTGTTGGCATTGCATCTTCTTGGGCCTTCCTTGCTTCCAATTCCTCTTTTTGTTCCGTTTCATTCTGTTGTGGTCAGTGGATGCCTGGTGCTGTCTGTGTGGGAAGAGAGCATCTGCTGTAGTTGCAGCCCTGTTCTGTGTGCGCACGAGGGCAGAGAAGGCAGGCCTGCCCCTGGTGGGCTGTGCAGCCCGCTGCCCAGGAGCACCTCCTTGGGGCAGGCTGCTGCAAAGTGGGGAGGGCACACGTGTGCCACCAGAACGTGGCTTTTAGGGGGCGATGGGACGCGTTTGTTCTGCAGAGCTGTGCTCGCGGCGGACGGGTGGTGCAGTCACAGGGCCACTGTCTGCTTTTATTTCACGGCCACAGACTGCAGCTTTGTTGGACGTGGGGAGTTTCACAGTTTCACACTTTGGTGAAAAATCTGCCTTGGGTTAATCCCTCGTTATTTAAGGCAGAATTGGGGTTTCTTTCAAGTAGGGAAGCTTTGTTCTTCACCGGGCGTTTAACGTTCTCTGAGTCTGAAACGATTCTTGAGAAAGGATAAGTCGACCTATTCAGGGCTGGGGTTCAGAATGAAAGACTCGGGCAGTGGCAGCATCTGTGCGTCTTTGTCTGCGGGATCTTGGGAGAATAAAGCAGCCCCTTCTGACTGCTCCTAAGGAGAGGCTGCTGCCTGTGCTGTAGCACAGAAGCACGGGGCGATGCTGGCTGGCTCAGCGATGAGCTGCAGCCGGGCTGCGGCCAGCACCCCTCCATTGCATGGCGAGCGGTGCTCTGCTGCAGCCGTGCAGCTCTGCAGGTACAGCACGTGCTGCTCCCCGAGGCGGCGTGAAGTCCGACGTGCTGCAGGACGAAGCAGGGAGAGCAGTGATTCTGCAGGCAGACAGCAGACCTGGGGCTCAGGGCTGAGCGCTGGCTTCTGAGCGTCTGCAGCAAACCTGAGGTTGATGGCACGCTGTAGGGGGGCTGCGCTGATCCCGTGCTGCAGTTTGACTGGTGTGTTGTGGCTGCTTTGGGTAAGCTGGGTTCTGCTCTCCTGTGTATCACCTTTTAATTCAATAGCCATTTCTAAATCACAGAATGGCCAGGGTTGGAAGGGACCTCAAGGACCATGAATCTCCAACCCCCTGCCAACGCAGGGCACCAACCTCCACATTTAATACCAGACCAGGCTGCCCTTAAACTCCTGATAAAACCACGTGGCAGCTTTTTTTGGCTTTGAAGTTGATCATATACTTCTCAGGAACCCTTAAAACACTCCTAAAAACCCATCATTGAAGCTGGAAGTACAAGGCTGATTGCTGTGAGCTGTTTGCAGTTATCCCTCTTTCTAGCACTGCTACCAGGAGCTGCTGAGCAAAGACTGCAAAAATTCAGCTGCACTGAGAAAATGCATGCAATGCACTGAGTCCCGTGTCTAAAGGGAAGTCTGCAGTGGTGGGGGAACATCCCCCCCCAAACTCAGTTTCTTTCCAACACGCTCTGTAATGCCTTAATCAGAAGCATATGGTGAATTCATGGCATCCCCAGAAAGCCATCAAGGCACACCAATAGCAATGGCTGTTGCTAAAAGGTTTCTCTGCTCCCCCTCCCCTGCAGCACTGCTCCCATCCCCGCTCCTCATTGCAGGAGCAGCCCCCAGCAGCCCCCACCACCCTGCAGCTGATCTGGGAATGATTTGAAACAAAACCCTGCAGTCCTTTGGCCTGAAAATCACTGCGAGTTGATTGGGAACGGCTGTGGCCACACGTATGTGGAAAAAGAAAGCAGTGGAAAGGCAGAAGGGGGGGGGGGGGGTAATGGTGGCAAACACACCCCCAGCCCCTTGCTGAAGGCTGGGCAGGGAGTGCAGCTCACAGCAGCCCCAGTTCCTGGTCTCTCCCCCCAGGAGGCAGCAGCCCTTTTCTCCCAGCAGCTAATAACTAAAGAAGGCAGCTAAAACCAGAGCTTTCCAAAGCTCTGTGGGTTATGCTGT
Organism: Perdix hodgsoniae; assembly: GCA_035772895.1. NCBI lineage: Eukaryota > Metazoa > Chordata > Aves > Galliformes > Phasianidae > Perdix > Perdix hodgsoniae. Next base: position 6,374,075 of record JAPSGF010000014.1, on the reverse strand, counting down.
TGTTCTGGGCAGGGGGTTCTGTTTGGGGCTTGGTTCTGTTTAAGGCTTGGCCCCGCATGGCTGGCAGTGCTCTCATTCTCTCTCACTGCTGCATTTCCTTCCTCCTGTGTTTCCCAGCAGCTCTGTAGCCATGCCCAGCTCTGCACTGGGTGCAGCCCCCCAGCGCCGGGCTGTGCCCGGCTCACTGCCGTGTGATGCTGCACACAATGTGGGCACATCTCGCCGTGCTCCAGGGCACCACGCGGCCCTGTTGTGTCAGTCAGCACTGTGGCAGGTGCTGCAAATAACCTCGCTTGCTTTCTGCAGCACTTGCAGACAGGGAGGGGGTTGCAGCTCCCAGCTCTCGCCTTTCCCCTCCTCCCATCTGCAGCATTGCTCTGCGTGTTGTCCCTCACAGCCAAGGGACCCCTCTTTGCTCCAGCACCATACCCCAGCCCCCCCTCAGTGTTTGGGACTCTGCTTTTTCCCTTCCCCGTTTCTTTTTGCCGTAGGCGAGGCAGCTGACGGGAAGATGACTGTTAACATCGCTGGGATCAATGCCTCCTTGCGCGCCGTCTGCGAGCGGGCGATGAAAGTCATAATCCAGCCCTTATGAAGGGTTGGGAACCCGCTCAGCAAACAGACACAAGAGGCTTTTGAAACGGTGCCTCCAAGCCATGTGACATCAGCACCAAACCAGCCCGAGCGTAGCAAAGAAAACCTTATTTTTGGTGTGGATGCTTTGCCCCTAAATGAATCCCTGCAGTTGCAGTGGGGTCAGCCTTATTTCTTGCCCCTGACAGTGCAGCATGCAATAGCCAGGTCTCATGGCATCAGCTGTCCTTCCAAATTGCCCCATTACCCCACTGCACGCATCCCCCTCTCTGTTTTGTTCCAGCTGGAATCTGGGTCTTCCCAAAAACACCGCAGCTACCAAACCCAGTGCGTTGTGCCAAACCCAATGTCAGCTTCTGCTTTTAAGCAGGAAGGTGCACGCTATGTGTGTATTTCTGTTCCCCTGCTGTTCATGGGTACCAGCCTGTGAGGTCTGCTGCTTCCTGCAGATGGGCTCTGCAATTAAGGTGATGTGGTTTATGTTATCCCTGCGGACAGGCCTTGCTCTGCAGCTCTGGCAGATGGGGGGTTGCTGCTTTGTGCCTTTGCTCCTCTCTGGGAGCTGCAGTGATTGGAGCAGCATCCCAGGGGTGCACGAAGCCGGAGGGCAGATGGCTCTGTGGGGCTGGATGTAGTGCAGGGGTCAGCTGCAGGGTAACCTGGGGTCAAGTGGCCACTGCTGCAGGAGGATCCTAGGGAGCTGTGCTGTTGCTGTGTCTGATTTCCCAGATTTCTGGCATTGATGGGGCCAGCAGCCATGGGATGGGATGGGATGGATCTAATCCATGGCTGGTAGCAGTCCAATGGCAGTAGGATGGCAGCGTCTGGAAAGCAGTACTTTAGAAAGCTAATTCTGGACTCTAACAAACTTTAAGTAGAAGGGAACGGGAACATTTCTAGGCTTTAAGGTGAGATTTCACCTTTGTGTGAGGGAAGGGAGTTGGAGAATAGTGTTCTGTTCAGTTTGTTATCTTCTTACCCTGTAGCTAAAAAGAAAATCCAAACCCACAGGTGCACACTTCCAGTAAGGGCAGTGGGATGGGAGAGGCAGCTATCCATTTTCCAATGGCACTGAAAAACAACATTCTTGAGACAAAAATGAACGGATCCTGAAACTTTGGGGCCACCCCTGCACTGCCCAGACAGCGAGGAGCTGTGCTGCCCAGCTCAGCTGCTTTCCAGCTGCAATCTGATGCTCTCGGGGCCATCAGAAGCTCCATGCAGGCTCACAAGAGCCATTCTTCAGCGCTTTTTATGGAGATGGATAGGCTGTAATTAACGGGCCGTGGAAGCAGCCCGCTCAGATGAAGCACCACGTGCTGGAAAGCCTTCATTTTAACCATTGACTCCAAGGGAGGGAGGTGCCGAGCTCAGTGGCTTTGTGCAGATGAAGGTAACTTCTGTCTCCTGGAGAAACCTTCTCTGCGGTGGGAGCAGAGCACGGGCAGTGAGGTTCTGGTGCTGCTGGGCACACGTGGGGCTGCGAGGTGGGCAGTGCACCTGCAGTGCATTTTGATTGTGACACTGGATCTGACTGCTGTGATGTTGGGTTGAGAAAAAGGAGGAAGGTGAGGGGCAGAGGGATGCTTCTAATTTCTCGTTGAGCAGCAGGTCTGAATATTCCAGCCGTGACGTCTGGATAGATATTACAGCAACGGGCTGTGATTTATGTCCTCCTCACAGTTACAGATAAGATCTAAATGGCCTCGTTACAGCACCGTTTAGCTACTAGAGCCAGGATTTAAGTTGTGTTAATTCCAGCTGTTGGGCCAAAAACTCAAGAAGTGCTCGCACAGTGTAAATATTTAATAGACAATTGCCATTGAGAAGATTAACAGCTCTCCAGCAACTCTGGATGGGCGGAGCTGGGTTGCAGCTCTCTGGTTTCCATCAAGGCAATGAATTTTAGCACTCATCTCCCTGGAAAGCTGATCTAAGCCTCTTAGGTGTACTCCATAGAGCCAGCTTGGCTCTGTGCACATTGCTCATATGGCGATCCCCTGTCCCAGCCTTGCTTTTGGTTGACCATGGGGGCATCCTGGACAAAGACGATACAGCTGAATTTGGCTTTTCCTGTACACACTTATGCCAAAAGCTGTGCTGAGAGAATAGAACAGCAGCTGCAGCAGGAATGATTCTGATTCTTTATGCTCTGATTCCTAGGAGGATGACGAGAAGATAATTCAGGAGATTCAGAAGGAGGCTGAAGAGGAGCAGAGGAAGAAAAACGGAGGTAAGTTTCTGTGCTTTGAGATCAGACCAAGGATGACTGCAGAGCGTACGGCTCCCAGCTCTGGGTTTGCTGCCTTCTTCCCGTGCTGCATGCAAGCCATCGTGCTGTTCCTGCGGGGAACCTGCCCAGCTTTGAAGTGGTGTTGCTTGCAGCTGTTGGTGGGACAGTGGGGAGAAAAGGGAACAGAGGCACGCAAGGGGCAGCCCCACACATCTGCAAGCAGAGTGTGCTTGTGCTGTGCTGCTGATGGAAGGAGCCAACCTTCCAACCTCATGTCTACGCTCCAAGCAGGGAGTGAGAGCAAGGAGGTTCTGGGAGGAGAAGGGGCAAGAGCACTTACAGAACGTGCTGAGGGTGGTGGGTGCCGGATTGCAGACCAAGCTTGGCGAGTGGGGTGACTGGTTCCTCCCCTTCCTCCTCCTGCAGAGAACAGCTTCAGGCGGATCGGCCCTCCGGTGGAAAAGCCCATGGAGAAAATGCAGAGAATCGAAGTCATCCCCAGACCTGTTCCTCAGAACCTCCATCAGCCACGGATGCCTCCTTACCCCTTCGTGCACCCCCCCTTCCCTCTGCCCCCCGTCCGTCCCATGTACAATAACATCCCCCTCAACATCGGCCCCATCCCCGCCCCCTACGTGCCCCCATTGCCTAACATGAGGGTGAACTATGATTTTCCCCAGATCAACGTTCAGCTGGAGCACAACCTGCCTATGCACTTCGGCCCTCAGCCTCGCCACCGCTTCTGACCTGGTTTGGGTAGCGTTGGTCACCGCAGGACGAAGCCCCTGGTAACATCACCCCGTCCTGCTGCAGCCCCCCACGTAGCCAGCTGCGAGGGGAGCTGCTGTGACTCGCACACACCTGCATTACACCCTTATCTGTAGCTTCTCTGGACCTTTCAACCAATCAGACATTTCAACCTGTGCTGCAACAGGGCTTGGTGCTGCATTTCCAAGGTCTCTTTCTATGTTGGGAGTCCTTTTTTTTTTTTTTTTAATTTTTTTTTGGCAAAGACTATTCAGACAGCTGCTGAGAGGGAAAATGAGACTTGTGGAGCACAGGGGATGCAAAAGATCCTTGGGAGTCTTCCAAAACTCCAACCTTCCTGCTGGCCAGAGCAGCTGCAACAGCCTGAGTCCTGCGGGAAGGGAGGAGGGACTTGGCATCTGAGTAAGACCTTCAGGAACAAGGTAATGGGACTCGGCTGCCCTAAGCCCAAGGTTTGGGGTTCCCATGTTCTCCAGCATCCCTGTAATCTGCTAACACCTCCCAGCAGAAATAAATTGTTCCAAACCAAGTTAATGTAGTGTATTTAGCATTTCTCGCTCTGCAAGGAGTGAGGGGATGCAGCAGCCATCTCATTGCTCAGTTCTTGTTCAGCAGCCCAGAGCCACATCCCATCTCAGGGCTCCAGGAAGCGGAAAACTCAGCCACCTCGATCCTTGAGAGCACAGTTTACCCCTTCTGCAGGCTCAGGTGTTCGTTCCCAGCAGGGAGCTGCCCCCCAGCTTCCAGCACATGCTCTTTTTTTTAGTTTTCTCATGCAGGCATCCCCACCAGCAGTCAGGGACAGGTGATGTTCTACACACAGGGGCTGTGCTTTGTGTCTGGGACAGCCCCCCCAAAAGCAGCAAAGCCTTTGGAGGGGCAAACCCAGCAGGAGCTCTGGGCTGGCTCTTACCCACCCCTGTGCAGTGGATCGCGGGTTGTTTGGGCTGTGCTGCATCCTGCTTTCCCCCACATTCCAGCATCCCGGTGTCCCTGGGCTGTTTGTTTTTCAGGTAGCACTTCCTTGCCTTTCAGAGTCCAGTCTCTGCTCTCAGACATTTCCTGTGGGTTGAACACATCCTACCAAGTGTTCCCACCCCTCGGTGCCGTGGTCTCTAGCATTAATAACCCAGTGGCATTCACTTGCTGCTACTGCTTTTTTGTTTTTTAATTTTTTTTCCCTTTAATTTTTCCTTCTTAGTCTATTCCTGAAGGCAGCCCCCAGTGTGCTTGAATTGCTGAGATCTGCCCACCTCTCTGACAGGTGGGTGATGGGTGCCCAGTGCCTCTGTCCTGGGGATGGAGGTGGCACTCAGAGCTGTGCTGCAGCTCTTACCTGGCTGCATTTGCTCTGCATTGGTGCAGCACTGCAGGAGCTCTCGCAGGCACAGTTGCACCCTTTGCTGCTCTCCTGCAACAGCCTCCTCGGTGCAGGCAGTGCTGTGATAGCAGAAGTCGGGCTCCCGTTCCCTCTTCTGATGCTTTGCAGAGATGCACGGCTGTACTGGGATCTCAGCCTGAGTAGGGAGAAGCCCGGGGATGGGGAAAAAGGGACAGAAGCGGTGAGGTGGCACTGGAGATGGCATGGGGTGGGTGGTGCCTGGGGTCTGTGCCCATGTCTGTGGGTCAGCACCATCACCTCCCTGGGGCACAGAGCCCATCCTGCTGCCCCAGAGCGATGTCACACTGCAGGAAGGGCCCTGGAGGGCTCAAGAGAGGGGCAGGGATAGGGCTGTTCTTCAGAAGCATGGTGCTGTGTGCCCAGGCTGCTCCTTCCCCCTGTCCTGGGAGATGCCCAGCAGTGGTTCCCGGTCACGTTTGAGCCCATCGCTGGTTTGGGTCGTTCTGTTACAAAAGCAAAGCTCTGCGCAGCCACCAGGCTGTGTCCCCTCGTGTCCTGGAGGAGCCGTGGCTGCATCCTCTACCAGGTACTCATTATGGTTAATTGCGGTGTCCCGTTTAACTTGCCTTAAAGGTGGGGAGAGAAACTTAGTATTTGCACTTAGCAAAACGTCCTGTTAAAAGAAAGGAACCCTGTAAAGATGTGCATGTTCTGCAACTTTGTATAACAATAGCCGAAAACAAATAGGTTGGTTTATTGAAATAAAATAAATAAATATTTTTCTTTACCTTCTGGTAGTAAAACCATTCTCATACTCCGTGTGTACAGAGTTTCCCTGTATTATATTGTAATTTTTTTTTGTTGTTGTTGTTTTTGTAAATAAATCTGTGCACTCTGGCTTCCAGCTCCAGGCTGTGCTTATGGGATGGGGGGAGCAGACACGTCCTCCCCCAGCTTAACGCCCTCCGAATGCTGTCGGGAGGAATGGAATAGAAAATGGTTTCCAGTCGCTCCTGTAAATGGAAACCAGGAGGTGTGAGCACAGCTCAGTGGGGCGCGGGGCTGAAGGCGAGAAGTGCTGACGTTTCCTGCACAGCTTTAATTTTTGCTTTGTTTATAACAGCGGAATCGCATCCTTCCTCTGCCCAGCCCTTGTTTGCAGGATGGGGTCCCACAGCCGCTCTGAGATGTGCTGCACAGACATCTGCTTTTTTTTTTTCCCCTTTTTATCTCCCCATCACCCAGGAGCTGCTCTGACCCACACCGGCTCTGGAGCATCCTGGGGGCTGCTGGGCATCACTGAGTGCACCCCAGCCTCCACCCAGCGATGGCCTTGAGGCAGGAGGAAGGAGCCATCGGGTACCATTCTCACCCCAAGGCCTGGGCTGCGCTGCCTGGCCCCGAACCCCCAGCTCCAGCTGCAAGGCTGTGCCCCATGGATGCCCCATGGGATGCACCGTGCACACGGAGGGCCCCCCGAGCCCCAACAGACCACGCGTCGCCACTTGTATCCGAATGCAGGTCTTGGTTGTTTTTTTTTTATTATTCACCTTTCTCCAGTTTGAAGCTATTTTTGTTGTTGTTTAAGTTATACAAATGGCACTTACAAAAAAAAATAATTAGAAAAAAAAAAAGTACTAAAACCAACACCCCAAAACAAACAAACCCCCTCCCCCAGACTTAAATTTCAGAGATGCTTACGGAGGGTCGCGACACCCGAGGAGAGGAGACGGGAGGTGAGGACCTAAAGTCACACAGAGTCGGAGCGGGGTGGGGGGACACAAAGGAGACACAGCGGGTGCGAAGGCAGCAAAGTGTGTGTGTGTGTGTGTGTGTGTGTGTGCCAGGGCACGGGGCCACTCGGGCTCCATCGGGACACCTCTTCCTTGGGAGGCAGTGGGGGCTGGAGCCGGGGCGGCGTCCCCATGCTGGGGATGGGGCGCTTGGAGCGGAGCACCGAGCCCTGCTGGAGGCGTCGCAGAGCTTTAAGGCTGCAGAGCCCCGGGTTATGGCACAGCGGTGGCACCGCCAGCCGCCTCGGGTTGGGGCTGGGGGTGAAAGGCGACGCTGTGTCCGCGGGGAGGATAAAGCACCCCAACGCCACAAGGAACAGCCGGGCACCACCAGCATCGTTCCACTGAGTACAGAACACAGTGCTGCCGACAGCGTACATAAATAGAGGCTAACAAAAATACTGTTTTGGTCATTATTCTTTTGTTTCTGTTTCCAGTCAGGAGGCGGCATGCGGCCGCAGCTCGGGAGGAGCCCACAGGAGCCCCCCAGCCCGGCAGTGGGCGCGCAGTGATTGGCATCACTGTTCCAGTATTCAATGAGGCAAAAAAAAAAAAAGAAAAAAAAATCCCAAACCAAAAACCAAAAACCAAAAAAAAAAAAGAAAAGTACTGAGCAAATCTCACTGTGCAAAGTTTGCGAAGGAATTTGTCTGTTCTGCAAACCCGCATCTGCAGGTTTGCTGCCAGCTGGTGCCCATGCCCAGCAATGGGGAAGGAACTGGGGCTGCGTGCCCCCCCACCCTGTCCTCCTGTCACCAATGTGGGGCACAGACCTGCTGCTGGGGACAGGAACAGGGGCACAGCCCCACGGGGACCTCGGGGCACAGAGTGAGGGAATGGCAGAGGGGAGCACAGAGGTGACCTTATTCCTTCTTTTCTGTTTCTTTTTTTTCCGATAGGGGAAGGGAAAATAGAGGGGCCGAGGTGATGCTCGGGGCTGGGGTGGGCACGGCAGCCCCTGAGCAGAGATGAGGGGAAAAACCCCTTTGGAATGATAGGCTGCACCGCACTGCTGGGCGACTGATCCAGTTCCTAATGAGATGAAGGGAGACCACCTCCAACACCACGCACTGGGCTCTACGGGGAGGGCAAACCAGGCTGGAAATCCTTGTACAGAGAGGAGAAATTAAACAAAAAAAACAAAAACAAGAACAAAAAAAAACAAAAACAAAAAAAAAAAAAACCAGACAGGGGAAAGAGAGGTTGGCAATGGGAGGTACGCTAAAGTGCATTAATATTCCCAGAGGGTGGAGGCGTCGATGGTGTCGGCGGATGCCTTGAGCACCCCGGCGTGGTCACCCTTCAGGTATTTGCCATTGATTTTGATGGCCACTTTGTTATAGTCGCAGAACTCAAAAAAGAAGTCCACGGGCGTGTCGCTGCTGCTGGTGACGGACGACTCGCTGCCCACCATCCAGTACTTCCCAGTGGTATCTGTGGGCAGAGGGGGCCGTGAGCCACCGCGAGGACCCAGATGGGGCATCCGACCCCTCAAATCCCCCCAAAGCCCCCCAAAGCACTGGCGGTCACACGCATCACCCCAGGCCGCGGGCTCACCCTTGATGTTGTAGGCTCCATCGTTGAACTCCAACTGGAAGACATCGTAGGAGGAGCGGTTGGAGTCCAGGGTGCCGGTCACCTTCCGGCAGCCGATGAAGCCGTGCTCGCCGCGCAGCACGATGATGGGTCTGTTGATCAGCTTCATCACAAAGTGCTCCGTCTCACCTGTACCAGGGGACGGCGGCCGTCAGCGTGGGGACCCCCGCGGGGTGGCAGCGTGGGCACGGCGAGCAGCGTTCCCGTCTGTCGCCCACCTGCCCCTAAGGCGCCCCAGAGCCCCGGCTCCCCTACCTGCAGTCTCCATGGATGCTGCCAGCTGCCCGTTCTTCTTTGCCGTCACGTATTTGCCGTTGGCAGCCCGCAGGGTGATGCGCTTGTCACACCACTCGATGTCGAAGTAGCAGCTGGCGTTCCTATGGGCAGAGCGTGGCTCTGTGACCCCCCAGGGGCTGGGGGCAGCCCAGGTTGGCTGGGATTTTGGTAGATGAGGGAAGCCGTAAGGGTAAAGACCGCCACCCCAAGGACCACAGGTAACAGCAATATGAGACCCGATGGCCTTCAGTCGCACCAGGGGAGGCTCAGGTTGGGTATCAGGACATGTCTGCTTCCCAGAGAGCATGGGGAGCTGGCACTGCTGCCCGGGGAATGGTGGGGTCACTGCCCCTGGGGGTGCTCCAGAGATGTGGAGATGAGGGATGTGGTTTGGTGTCATGGTGGGGGTGGGTTGGGGTTGGACCTGATGATCTTAGAGCCCTTTTCCAACCTTCATGATTCGATGCTTTTGGCAGCGCCAGCCTTCCCCAGGGCCCTGGGAATTCTCATTTTGGGGTGAGCACCTGGGTTCCTCCCTGCTGCCCAAATCTCTGCACCCACGGAGAAGAAAAAGGGGTCTCAAAGCAGTGGGGGACAAGAGGTGGGGACTCACTTTGTGGAGGCGGTGGACTGGATGCCCCCATTGGAGGTGAGGGTCCAGTACTTGCCCGTGTAGGTGCGGAAGGCGCATTTCTTGGTGTCCTTGTTGATCTCCAGCTGGTAGGTCTCCTGGTCGCCCTCCTCATCCTGGTTGGCTGACAGGTCCATCCCTGCAGCCACACGCACACAGGTTGGTCTCCCCCTGATATTTGGGTCCAACCCCAGCTTCCCATTCAGATGCTCAAGCACAGGGCCAGCCCCCAGCTCAGGGCTCCATCACCCATCCAATGGAGACAAACTTGGTCATCTCACATGCAAATAGGCTGTGTTTTTTTTTTTGTGGGAGGTGACAGCAGGGTGACTCAATCCATTAATCCACCCATCAACCCCCATTTCAGGGCTGTGTTTAAGGGCAAATTTTTTCCACCAAACCCTTCAGACTGGGGCAGGAGATGGGTCAGCCATCCTGCATATCTGCCACAGGACTCGTGCCTTGCAGAAAATGCGTGCAGGAGCTGCCTGTTGGAAGGGAACATTTGCTTTCCATGCCAGGAAAGCAGCACCAAACCCACTGCCTTTGTTCTGCACCGAGAGCAAAACCTCGCCGCCCCCCCCCCAGCACATTGCAGCCCACAGCAGGACGCTGGGACAGCGCCATCCCCCTGCACAAACCCTCTGCTTCGCACACCTCCGTGCTCCATCCGTGCCGTGCATTTTGCTGGCTCCTGGGCCTGCAGACGCAGTGCACAGCCTGGAGCTGCTCTGCACTGCAAGGGAGGAGCAGGAGGTGCCCTGGAGCTCCCACCTGGGCTGAGTTTGGGGAGGGTTTTTGCTTTATCTCCTGCCAGGCGGGGGAGAAGCTGCAGGGTCCACAGAGAGGCTGGGGGGGGGGGGGGGGTGTCTCCCACCACCCCCAGCCAAAACGTGGGGTTGGGTTACCGCGCGTCAGCAGAAAGGAATGCAATTAGGGCTGCAGGGAGGGAGGCTTCAAAGGGCTGTGAGGGAGCAGGAGGGCTGGGGTCGGGGCTGCAGGGGGTGGAGGCGACCCAGCCGACCCAGCCGTGTCCCTCTGTTTCTCCCCTCCCCCCCAGCCACGTGTCCCCACTTGCTGCCCCCCAGCAGAACTGCTCTGCTCCCCGCTGCGGGCGTCCTTTAATTACTGCTGTTGGTAAATGCGGAGTCTGGAGCCAGCGCGACGCTCCCTGACCTTGAGGAAGCTGCTAATTACAGCTGGAGGCAAAGAGGGGGGCGGGCCCCAAAAAATTCCCCGCGTGGGCACGCGATGGCTGGGGAGGAACCCGAGGGGTGGCTGCAGGGCCCCTGCTTGTATGACCATGGATGGAGCCAGGCTGGAGGCAAAGGCAGAGCGTGTTCTGTTAAGTCCCCAGCAAAGGCAGCTGGGAAGGCCCTGGATGGTTCCAACACCTCGGGACTGATGACCAAGCCCTCACCCAACCACCTTCCTGGCATCTCCCAAAGCAACCCAAACCCCAGTGCTGCCCCATGGGAAGAACAGCACAGCACGGCACCCCACGCTGCAGAGAAGGGCAGCACGCACACGGCTCTCCCTTCTGGATAAAGCTACATTTGCTCAGAGGATGCCCTGCAGCGTGCCCTGGGATGCTGGTAGGAGCCAGCAGGATGGCTCAGATCCCCCCGCAGAGCCCTGCATGTCCCCTCCCCATCCTTCCAGCAGAAATACACCACACCAGGAAACAAATCCCAAAACGCCAACCAATGTTCATCCAGGAGAAGCAGCACCGGGGGGTGCAGCCCTGTGAGGGGCGATGGGAACGCAGCCAGGGGAACAATCCATCCCCTCACCAACCCTCCGCACACCTCTGGGGTGGGGGAGCTGTGGGGGAGGGGGGCAGGGCAGGATGATGGCAGAGCTCTGCCCTCAGGGACCCTCCATCCCACAAAGGGCTCTTTGTTGCCGCAGCCACCAGCAGCCATTCAGCAGAGGAGGAAGCTGCACGCTGCTCCCTTGCTTTTATGAATGCAGTGGGGCCGGTGGGCAGCTCAGCACCACTCTGGGCACCGGCAGGGGTTCTGCATCAATCCGGACACAGGGAGAGACCCCCCAGCAGCCCCCGGCCCCGGCGCTGAGCAGGACCCCAAAGGGACGGCTGCAGCCCCGCTCTGCCACAGATCCCTCCCTGCAGCATTTTGCTCAGAAAGGCCCTCGCACTGCAGGGACCCCCCCCGTTGCTGGGGAGATCTGCACCCCCCTTCCCCTCCCCGCCCCCATCGCCCAGCACAAAGCCGGGGGGGCGGGCGGCCCCCCCCCCCCCCCTCCCTGCATCCCAGCGCGGGGCCCCCAGCCCGCACCTCGCCCCACATCTGGTTTTCCCATCTCCGGTGACAAAGGGCTGCAGCGGCCCTTCCCCCTGCGCTGCGGCAGCGCCCGCCTGCCTCCTGCCTCCATCGTCTCCCCCGTCCTCCATCCATCCATCCACCCAGCTCAGCCTCCCACCGCCGCCATCCTCAACCTCCTCCAGCTCAGCCTCTCACCATCCTTTCTTTCCACCCTCCTCTTCCTCCCGCCACCCCCATCCTCCTCCTGCCTCCATCCCCCCTCCTTCCTCCAACCTCTTCCAGCTCAGCTTCCCATCACCGCCATCCTCCCTCCATCCTCCTCCTCCCCAGCCTGCCTCCATCCACCGCCCCCTCTCCCGTCCTTCACCTCCTTCCTTTATACCCCCTCCCCCCTCAACCTCCCGCCATTTCCATCCCCCATCCTCGATCCTCGATCCTCCATCCTCCATCCCCCAATCCCGGGATCGGTCTCCCCGCAGCCAAACCCCTTTATCCCAGGGGCTGCTCTGCACTCAGCATTCGCTCTCCCGCAGCAAAGTACCCTGCGTGCAGACAAGGGTGAAGCTGCAACCTCGAAATATTACATAATTAAGAACACAGCGGAGAAAATTCCCGCTCTGTCCATGCTCAGGCTGTGCCCGCACCCATCCCAGCCCGCTGTGCCCCGCGGCTCCCGGGGTTGTGCTCTCCCCCCCCCCCCTCCCAGCTCCGTGGTTGTGGCTCAGTGCCCGGGGAGCGCTGCTGCCACGCGGCCGTGGGGCGCTGAGCACATGGCGGTGGCCTCGAGGGGACGGAGGTGACAGCGGTGGCACCGCGCCTTTGTGCGGGGGTTCCTACGAGCCGCTCACAGCGCACCACGACCCTCGGGCAGAGCCTTTCCTTTCCCTGGGTATCGACGCCAGCGCTGGGGATGGGGATGGCGCTGCGGCCCGCATTTATGCGGGGGCTCAGCCCCTTGCAGCCCCGCTCTACGGGACGAACGATGCTCAGGGATGGGGGGGAGAAGGGGGGGGCGGCCGGGAGAGGCTTTGTTAGTGAACAATGAGCAGCTCTGCCTCTGCCACGGCGAGGGGAGACTCCACAGAGACCCCCACACATCCTCAGGAGGGCCCTCCCCCTGCCTCTCGCCCCGTCCGAGGCGCTCTGCTGTAAGGATGGGGGGCTGCGAAATGCGGGAGGGGAGATGGAACCCAGAGAGCCATACTGGGAGTGAATGGGGAAAGGGGGCTTCGGAGGGGGCGGAGACCCGAAAGAGGTGTCCGTGGAGAGAAGCGGGGATCCTGCGGGAGAGGAGCGGGGGGGGCCGCCGTGCCACGGGGATGCGGAGGGGCACCGGGAGCGGCGATGTCCGCGGAGCGGCGATGCCCGACGGACGCGGGCGGAGCCGAGAGCACAGCGGGGCCGCGACGCTCCTGGTCCCCGAGTCGCCCGCGCGCGTCCCGCTGCCCCCACGGCCCTCACCTTGCCGGGTGGACACGTTCCGGTCGTTCCCAGCGCGCAGCACGACCTGCGGGCAGCTCTGCTCCAGCGCGAACAGCTCATCCTTCCCCACCTTACTGCTCTTCCCCGCCTTCAGCGTCCCGCTGGGCCCCGACGGCGCCAGGTAGCGGCCCTCCCCGTCGCGGAACGCCACTTTCCCGCAGCGGAACTCCAGCGTGAAGGCGGTGCCGGGCTCGGCGGAGGGCACCAGGCGGCCGTCGGCCCGCAGCAGGCGGTGGTCGCAGCTCTGCAGGCTGTAGCGCTGCTCCACGAAGAGCAGCGTGATGAGCGCGTCCACTCCCCACGGCACGTCGCGGTCCACGGCCAGCTCGTCGCGGCGCGGCCCCAGGTGCGCGTAGCGCTTGCGGGCCAGGCTGTAGAGGTTGGCCTGGGGGTGCATGGCCAGGTGCACGCTCCACTTCTCGGCGGGGGACACGGACGGGGCGAAGCACGACAGGCGGTCCTCGGTGCCGCCGAAGAAGCGGCGGTGCGGCTCGGACTGCAGCGACCACCGCCCGTCGCCGTGGGCCACCACCAGGAAGCGGCAGTCGGGGCCCGGCTCCTCGCTGTCGCAGCTCACGCGGCCGTCTTTGTCGGCTGCCAGGTAGCGGCCCAGGTGGCTCTTGAGCAGCACCGCGCTGGAATCCTCCCCGTCCTGCTCCAGCGTCCAGATCTGCTTCTTCTTCATGCTGGCGGCCGACGCGTTCACCTTGAAGCCGAACGCCTCCGCCGTCAGGTACTTGTTGCCGCAGTTGATCAGCCCGAACTGGATCTGCACCGGCTCCGCCGTTCCGTTCGCCGTCATCGTGGCACTTCGGCTCCGCTCCGCGCTGCCGCCGCCGCCGCCGCGCCCGCCCCCTCCGCAGCCTTTATAGCACCGCGCGGCGCCGCCCCCCCGCGACCCCTCCCCGCCCCGCGCGGCCCCCGGCGCCGCCAGAGCCCCCCCGCGGCACCCCGCCGCGATAGCCGTCGCCGCGATAGCCCCGCACCGCGATATCCCCCCGTCGCGATCCCCTCCCCCCGCAGTGCCTCCGCTGCGACGCCCCCCGACCGCAATGGCCTTTTGCTGCATTACCCCCCCTTCCTTGCAGCGGCCCCCCCCCATTGTTAGAGCAGGAGCCCGCTCAGCTCGCAGGACCATCCGCACGCTGGCCGACTGCCCCCCGCACCGCAGTGCCCACCCTGCGTGGCAAGGGTTCCTCAGCACTGCATCCCCTCCCCGTGCATTTTGAGGTTGCCCTCTCCTGCAGTGCGTGACCCTTGCTGCAATGCGAGACCCCCTCCTCATCACAAGACTCATTTCTACACCTCAAGGACCCTTAGCATCACAAGAACCCCTTGGCATCGTATGACCACAGTACTTTCGAGGCCCCCCCTGCTCCCCTCCTGCAGCGCGTGACCCCCTTTTGCAATGCAAGGCCCTCCCTGCACTGCAAGGACCCCGTGGCACTGCAAGACCCCTCCTTGCAAAGCAAGGCTCTCCTTGAATTGTGGGACCAGCCCACAATGCATTGCAACCTCCACTCTATAGCACCGACCCCTGCACTGCAAGACTGCCTGTTGAATTGCAAGCCCCCTCCCCTTGCAGGACTCCTGCTACATTGCAAGATCCCCCTTTCACCTCTCTGCACCCCCCAGCCATGCCACAGAGCTGAGGCAGAGAAGCGTGAGCCCTGAACATCCTAGAGGTACCCCAATGCCCCGTGCCAGGCACCACTGAGGCTGAAGCATTTGGGAGTGGGGGGACCCAAACCGACCCCCTCCATGGGCAGCCACATGCTAGCAGGTCCCCAGATCCTCAGCATCCATGCTGAAGCAAAGCCTGGGGGTATTGCAGGGCGAGTGGGGCAGCACTGGGATGGAAAACCAAAGGGTGAATCAGGGAGCTGAGCTGCCTGAAGGGGAACAGGGGGTGGGCTGCAGGGGGGCACACCCCCAGCCGCCTCCCAGCCTCCGCAGCCCACACTGGTTCTGCACTGGGCGCACTGGTTCTGCCCCAGGAGCACTGCTTCCAGCTGCCCCCCCGGCTGCACCCATGGGTTGTGTGGGCAGGCCCGGATGGGTTTGCTTGGCTTCGCCCTGCTCTGCTCCTGCAAGTCCGGCTCGCTCCCAGCCCTGCGGGTGGTTGGAAGCAAATCCCACTGCTGGGATCTGGGAGCACTTCTGCTCCTCTCACAGGGAGCAGCGGGGCAATAGGACCCGGCCACGAGGCTGTGCAGCTGTGAGATCTCCTCCTGCTACTGCGGAGGGCAGATGGTGGGGATGGGAAAGAAACGGCTTTTCTGCTCACCAGAAGAAAAAAAAAGCAATTATGCACGGGGAAAAAAAAAAAGAGTTTTCTCCCCAGCAGCAGGGAGGGTGGCAGTGCCTGGCCGAGCATGCAGCGAGATGTCCCCACATGTCACCGCGGTGCCCCCAGCACGGGGGATGAAGCAATGTGTGGGGCAATGGCTGCTTCACTGCTGGGAGCTGCAGAGCCCTTTGCGTTCCCCCCTCAGAACCCAAAACTTGACCCAGAGCAGCGGGGTTATAGGGTGAGGAGCATCGCTGGGTGATAGTGCATGGGGGTACCCCACTCCTGTGTCCCACTGAGATAAAGGGGTGTCCCCAGAGTCTCCCCAGGCACACCCAGCACAGTAGCTGTGCCCTCTGGCAGTGCCTACACTACTGGGAGGGGATGGGGATGGGGCACCCATCCTGCTGCCATATGCCCCCAGCAGAGGCTCTCCCGACAGTTGGCAGGCGCCCGGCCTCATTAAACTTGTAGTAGGCAGAATCAAAACAAAACAAAATAAATAAAAAAAGCAGCGGCAATAGGAAAACAAAGGGTGGCCCCAGAGTGGGGGGGTCCTGGAGCAGGGGATGGCACTGTGCTGTGGGGTCCCCTGGGGATGCAGCCCCCTTGGGATCGCTCAGCCCCACGAGGTGTTAAGGGGCAGTGGGGGTTCATGCAGTGCCCCCTTCCAGCTGTGATGCAATTGGGGCTCTGCTCACACTTTATTAACTGGGTTTATCCCATTATCCTAATGTAATTGCAATTGTAAGAGAAATGCTGGGAGCACTGAGGCCGACACCTCAAGTGAGGGAAGGAAGATGTGCTGCATGGCTGCATCCCTTGCTCCTGAAGACCCCAGGTGGGATGGGGCTGTAAATCCCCTGGGATGGGGTTGGGTCCCCCCAGTCCCATGGGAGAACAGATTCTGTTGGGGACACAAAGGCAGGAAAGAGCTCCATTTCTGCTGCCAGGAGGACAGGGAAGGGTTTCACACAGCTCCCATCACTCTGTGCACGTCTCCCAATGCACTGCAGCAGTGAGGAGTCAGCACAGAAGAATTTGCAGTGTGCGCTCAGCACCTGCCCACGCAGCGCCCCAAAGCAGGCAGCTCTGCAGGCAGGTGGCTCAGCTCCTTCTGCCCACAGCCCACAGCGCCCAGCCCCCATGGATGGGGTTTGGTGGCAGAGCTGCAGTGCTCCAAACCCATTCCTTTGGGACTCATGGGGTGGCTGAAAGCACGGCCAGGATTGGGGACCTCATCCCAGGCATCGATCTCCATTGCAGGATTCTGGTCCCCATCACAGCCCTGTCACTACTCATGGAAAGGTGGTCCCGTCCTCGTGGTGTATTGTATCCCAAAAGGGAGCTGAGAGGAATGGAGGAGCCTCAAAGCTGTTGAAAATGAGTCAGGGCTGCAGGAGGATGTCAGCGCTTCCTGCACGGCTGGAGGAAGCTGCTGGGTTTGAAGAGGAGGAGGAGGAAAAGGATGGGGCTGGTACCTGCATCTCACCAGCAGATCCAGCTTTGGGCTGGGGCACATTCTATAGGTTGCTGCTGCAGGGGTGGGAACAGAGACCCTCCCTTATTTTAAGGAGCCTGCACCTAGGGGATGTGTGGGTTTGTGTGCAAACCTCTCCTGCAGCAGGGCTGCAGCACGGGGAGAAACCAAGCAACACCAAGCCCCAGCACAACCAAGGCAACCCCATCCCCGAGACCTCTCCCCAAGATCTCCTCCCTGGAACCCTATCTCCAGCATCTCACCCCCAGGACCTCATCCCTGGGATCCCACCTCTTTAAAGTCTCAGCCCTCTGTTGTGCCAGGACCCAGCTGGGAGCTTCCTATAAAGGGCTGGGAGGAGCTGGGATCACTTGGCAGCCTGGAGCTGGACAGGGTCAGGGGCAGAGGCAGAGGCAGAGGCAGAGGCAGAGGCAGAGGCAGAAGCAGATTTGGCTTCTTGTTGGGGTGCTTTCAGAGGGGCTGGGGTCTGCCTCACTACTGTCCACCCCTAAGCACAGAGAGGTGGGTTTTGAGCTCAGCTTTGAGGCTAGAGGCCACCAGCTGTGACTTCCTGGGCCAGGAGATCCCCTTCCAGATGGATAACCCCATTGCGGCGGTGACAAGGATCCATTAGGCAGGATTAGGAGCGGGGCCATGGGGATTAGCACTGTGCCTTCCCCCAGCAACCCCCTCTGTTGTGAGATGAGTCGTGGGATGCGGCCCTGGGGAGCTGTGGGGCTGAGAAGTGGGGGAGCTGGTGGCGACGGCTGGATGGGAAGGGCACCTCCATCTGCTCCCTGCTTTGTCCCTGGGCCAGCAGCCGTGGGGACACGTCAGCAATGGGGCACGAGCACAGGGAGGGGGTTTCCCTGCCTCTGGCTGCAGGGAGGACTTTAGGAAAGCAGGAATGCAGAGCAGGGGGGCCGCAATGAAACCCAAAACCGCCTTGCCGGGGCCCTGGGTCTCCACATCCGGCCCTGTGCTGGCTGCAGCTGGAGGCCCCCGGGACGGCCCCATCTCTGCTGCTGCAGCCCCATTGCTGCTGCACTGCCAGACATCCCCGGGTTGTACCCCATGCCCATGGGTGCTGGGGGTGCGTGGTGCATCCTGGCTTGCAACTTCTCAGTGCAACATGCATGTTGGCGAGTGCAACCCCTAGTGCAGCACGCACCTGAGTGTGCAAGGCCATGGGCGTTGTGCACCCTGCAGGGTGCAGTCCCTGGTGCAGCACGCTGCTATTTCTTCAAATCGATGCACTTCCAGAGCATGCAATTCCTTATGCGACGTGCATCTGAGTGCGTGCAATCCCTGCTGCAGCGCGCACCTCGGAGCATGCAATTCTTTGCACAGTGCAAAGAATTCGAGTGTGCAAGCCCCTGGGAAGCGAGCATGTCGGGGTGCAATGCCCCGTACAGCTGCACCTGGACACGTGAGGTCTGCGTGTGCTGCGCCCTTTGCTGTGCGCTTGCTCCCGAGCAGCAGCACAGTGTGCATCCCAACAGTGCCACCCAGCAGCACGGCCGCGCTCTGCAGCACATCGGGCTGAGTTTCAGTTTGTGGAAACGCTGCACGGAACGGACAACATGGAGCCGAACAAAGCAGCCTGGGGAGGCGGCAGGGGGGTTTCGCTGCTCGCTCGGCCGCCTGCGGGGCTGGGTGGGCTCCTCTCGGGGAACAGATCCCTCGTGGTTGTACCCGACACAGGGAGCTGCGTCATTCCGTAGGGGCACCAGCCGTGCCGGCAGCGTTGTCCGGAGGACCCCTACAGGACCTGGCGCCGCACGGATGCGATGAGCCCATGGGATGCTGCTTGGGATGCTTACAGCCCCACACGTGCCTTCAAAGCCGCTTCCCTTGTAAAAATCCCAAAGCCTTTTATCGCTCTGGTGAATCAGGGATGGGCAGGCTGTGTACAAAAGCCCCATCGCACCCGGTGCCAGCTGAGTGCATCAGACACCCATCTCTCTGAGCTGCTGTGAGCACAGCCGGCTGTTCCCCTGACCCTGCATGAAGTGGGACGAAAGACGGGGATGTAGGGCAGGGCCAGGTGCTGGTCCCCGTGGTAGCAATCCCTTATTTCCAGTGGGATCTGAGACCATCCCACGGACAATGCCCTTCACCCCCCGCCCCAGGTGCACTGAGGTGCTCCCAGGTGCACTCACACTTCCGAACCTCTCCACCATATTTTGGGCAAAAGGTGACATTTTAGAACCTCGACGACACGGCATCGCCACGCCGTGCATTAACCCTCCTTTCCTTCGGACGCACGTTTTATTTGTTGCCAACAGTGACATCTGAGCATCCAAACCACCGCAGCGCCGCCGTGCCCCGTGCCGAGCTCAGTGCTTTTCCCAGGGGATGAGCTCCCTGCTGATCCTTGGCTCAGCAACGCGGCTGACACGGGCAGTGCTGTGCGCTCGGCGTGGCTCCGGGGCAGCACCGCTCCTCCCCGTCCCGTCCCCCCTGCGTGTGCAGGAAATGGCAGTGACGGAGCCGGCGGGCTGGGGATGACTAAGTTTGGCAGTGCTACCTGCCGCCTGTTTTTCCTTTTATGGAGGACTCGCGGACGGACGGAGCCATTCTGCACAACCCAGAAGGGATCCACCCTGACCTTGGGGACGGCCACCGCCAGCTGGGGACAGAGGGGACGGCGGTGGCGGGATGTGGCCGGGCAATGGGGTGTCGGTGGGATGGAGGTTTGTCCCCCTTTCCCCATCCGGATGGCACACCCGTGTGTTTTCACTTTCTGTTTTAAGGAGCTGGATGCAGCCCCAGGCGGAGGCTTGGCCCCTCGGTGCCACCCCTGCATCCCCATGTGGCTGCCTTGAAAGGAGAGACCCCTTTCTTTGTCTCATCCCATCGCTCAGCCCCTAGGGATGCGGGGAGGCCGGGGGGTGACAGCTCAGGCTGTGCTCCCCGTGCCTCAGTTTCCCCTTTGCGGTGCTTTGCAGCTGGTCGAGCACCCGTGTGCTCGGGGCATGGGGAAGCCAGCAGTGCTCGTCCTGCCCGTGGCCACATCTGAGCTGGGGGGCTCTCAGGGGGGGTCCAATGGGAGCATCCCACTGGGCACCCATCCCTGGGTGGGGACACATCATTGTAAGAGGGCAATGCTGCAGGGTGGGGATGGGGTTGGCGAAGTAAAGTGCCGTGTGAGCAGACAACAGGGCAGGGGACCCAGAAAGTCCCTGGTTGGTGAGAAAGGCAAAGAGAAAGGAAAAACAAGAGCTTTGCTTCTAGCTGCCCGGATGGTTTGCAGGAATGGAGACAGCACTGGGGACAGGCGGTGCTCTGCAGCACCCAGCCCATGCCGGGGGGCCGGCAGAGCTCCCCATGCTCTGTCCTGCATTCTTGGCATTATTCTCCTTTTTTTCTCCTCCTCCTCCTCCTCCTCCACCCCGGGACGTGCTCTCAAACCTCTCCATTTATGGCTAGGAGGTTAGGTCAAGTGGGAGGCTGAGGGGATGCCCGGGTCCCTGGGGAAAGGGGTGGGGGACAGGGCAACCCCAAGGGGGGTGGCAGCAGTGACACTTTGGGCATTGTCCCCTGGGACCCTCGTCGTGATGCTGTGTGCCGGTGGGGTGGTGGTGGGTACCCTGAGCAGCTGGGAGGGGGTGGGCAGAAATCAGCCCTCAGAGAAGGAGGGGCTCTCTTTGTGCTGTTGGTTTTTTGGTGGTGGTGGTTTTTGGTTTTTTCTTTTTTTTTCTTTTTTTTTTTTTCCTCATTCATTTCAGTGAATTTTGGTTTATGGGGAGGGCTGTCTGTGTCCCCATCCAGTGAGGTGTCAGCGGGACGGGCTGGGATGACTCCGGATGATGACATGCCCTGATTCATTGGAATCATTAATATTAAATAAATAAAAAAAGCAACGGGTGACTCAGCGTCGGCCCCTGCCATTCAGCAGAGCTGGAGCTGCTCGGGGTGAGGCTCTTGCGATGGTTTTCCCCTCGTCTGTAATAACACCTCAAGGTGTTGCTGTTGGGAATGTGCTGGGCTGGAAGTGGTGCCCCAGGAATGCTGGCAGCGTGCTGGGGGGGCACATCAACCCCCACCCCCAGGACGTGGGGTGGGGAAGGGCTTCAGCACCTTGTCCAAAGGCACAGTGCAGATGAGCAGGGGGCATCTTTTGTGGCCATACCCCAAAGTGAGATGCCCTGCATCCATCCCTAAGGGGGGACCCCACTGTCCATCCCCACGCCTACAGAAAGCTGCTGGTCCCCCTCAGCTGACTCAGCCCGACAGGATTCCCACAGTTTCCGTCAGGTTCTGCCTGGAGTAAACTGGGGAAAAGATTTCACAAGCACCAGTAATTAATGCTAATTACAGAGCAGCGACATGAGAATCATTTCTTCCCCCGGTGTCCTTCCAAAAATGGCTCTCCGCAGGTGTGGCACAGCTTGTCATTAGGCACTGCTCTGCCTCGGGGGAGGTGAAGCCTTGGGCAGCCAGGGCTGTGGGAACGGTGTGATGGGGGACGGCTCCCCAGTGTCCCCAAGGTCCCTGACATCCCTGAGGTCCCCTATGAGCTTCAGAGTGATGGGCTGCCCTTTATGGCGTGGGGCACATGGGGACTCCTCTCTGGAGGTGGGTCAGCACCTGGAGATGCATCAGCAGGAAGCGGTGTTTCCTTTTTTTTTTTGTTTTCAATTTTCGTGCAGAGCTGAGGTCTGGGTTTGGCTCTGTAGCCGTGCCCCCAGGCAGAGCACTGCGTGCTTCAGGACCCCGTAAGCCCACAGTCACACCCAACTTCCTCTGGCTCCCCTCCCTACCCAGGCCCCCTGCATGGCACACCAAGGGGAGCACAGGTGGGCCATGGGGCCGATGTCCTCCCTGGGGACAGCAATGCACAAACCCAGCGCTCCTCCTGCATCTGCATGGGATGGAGTGCACTTGGGGTAGTCCCCGTGCCAAAGGGAGTGACAATCAGTGCGTGGCACTGACTGCTTTTGTTTGACTTTCTCCTGAGATCTTATCTGCTGCCAGCAGGAATGCACAGTGCGGGCCAAAGCACACTGCAAAATATGGTCCAGAGGGAGAAGCGGAAATCTGGGGGGCGATGGGCTGAGAGGGGAATGAAACGCAGTAGGGATCGATGGTCTCCTGGAATCCTGAATTCAGTGGGTCCCAGGGAGCGGGCTGGGTGCTGGCCCCAATGGGTGTACATGGATGGGCTTTGGTTTCCAGCACGGTGCTGCTGAACCCTCAGAGCATCCCTTAGGGGACGGTCTCCCTGGACTGCACCGTGCTGGGACCCCTGAAGCCTGAGCAGGATCGAGACCTGTGGAGAAACCCAGAGAGAGTCAGCTCTTTCTCTTCCCCTTCTGCTTTCAGCAGGAGGAAATTCCCCCAGGGCTGTGCAGGGGCTGTGCCAGCACGGGGCTCAGCTTGACCCCATAATATTGCCGTGAGAGAGCAAACCCCAGAGATGTGCAGAGCAGCTGAGTACGGTCTGGCTGTGCCAGTGCCATTGCTCTGAGCTGGGCAACGGCCTTGGGGGGAAAATAACAGGTCACCACAACTGCCAAGGCTGAGCACAGCAGCAGGGGGGGAAGTTTCATCCCATGCCTTCTCCAGCAGCCCCAGCAAAATTCACCCCTAGTCGGCTATCAGAGGAAAGCGATGGGTTTGTGCTACTTTGCAGCGTGATGCAAAATAATGGTTTGTCTCTGCTGCAGGTGGGGAGGTGCTGAATGTAACATCAGCCCATGTGGGTGAGTGCATGCAGGGCCTGGTGCGCCGAGCAATGTGAGGGAAAGTCTCTGCCCTTCTGCAGGAGGCACTGATGCATGGGAGAGAGATCAGAGGGTTTGGTGGAGGGGAGCAGAGAGTGATGCTGCAAGGAGGAGAGGGAGATGGGACAGCAATGCAAGGCAGCGAGCGAGGAAGATGCTCAGTGTTTGCTTCCAGGAGGAGAGCTGAGCACCACATCCATCCCTTGGAAGGTGAGGTGGGGGCTGTGGCGTGGAGCCGGGCACAGCCTGTGGGCTCTGCATTGGGCTCTCACCTCCAGCACATCCCCAATAGAGCCAACATGGCCAGGGCTGAATCAAAAAAGAGGAAGGGGCTGAGCTGGTCCCGCCCACACCATGGAGATGTGGCCTTTCCTTCTTCCCTTTGGGGAATGGGAAGGAGGGGGAGAGGCACTCCCAGAAACCCCCCAATATTTGGGATGAAAAGGAAAAAATTGGCCCCAAGGTGCAGAAATCAGAACAAAACACGTGTGGGGGGTTGGGGCTGAAGGCAGCCTGGCCGTGTCCGAGCCTCCTCCACATGCTTTCACTCAGCTCAAGGACGGCAGGGAGAGGAGAACAAAACAGGGCCATAGGGGGGGAGGGAGCTACGGTGCACATGGCATCTTTGCATTGGCCCATGGCTCTCAGGATGGGGATGCTCCCCTGCAGTGCCCGGCTCCTCTTGGAAAGTGATGGTCAGTGGCATCACGGTGGCACTATGGGGGGTCCCCTACCAGCAGCGCACAGCGGGGTTGGCACTGCCACACTCCGGATGCTGTGATCCAACCCTATAATCAAGGGAATCCGAATTGCCCCATCATTGCCCCCACCACCCCCATCCTGCTGGGCCTTCACACCCCGCACTGCCTTCTGGTGACGTTCCCCAGCCCAAACCCACAGCCACGTGGCTACCATGGGGCATTTCCCATCGCTACCCCATTATCAGCACTGCACACCTCCCGCTGTACCCATGCCTCGTGGCTGCCCTTCTTTGACGTATAATCTTCTAATTAATACCCGGCCTTGTCAAAGTGGAGCACAAACGTTAATTAATTCCCCAGCAGGCAGGTAATTAACAGTGTGACTCCCATTTTGCTGTGAGTGGGGCTGATATACAGAGATGTGGCACCACGGAGCCCACGGGGTCCTGGCACTGGGTGCCCAAAGAGGTCCCCACATGCTGTCACCACCTCAGAGGGGATAACGTTGTCCCTGTGGTGTCCCTGCAGCTCAGCTCAGTCCCCAAGGACACCTCCTCTTCGGAGGGGACACAGTGCAGCCCCGATGCAACCCATCCTTGCAGCATCCCAGTGCCAAAGACCTCACCGCCAGACCCCACGCAGGGCTGGATCCCACTCCCCTAATATCCACAGCGTTGCATGGGGATCAATCAATGCAATTAATCAGCGTGCACTCGTGCAACGCTCCGGAGCTGCAAAGCCCCGTGCAGTGCCGCTCACCGACACCACGCACCGCCCCGGCCAACCCCGCAGCACGCGCTGCAAACAGGAAAGAAACAAAATATTGCCCAAATGTAGGCAAGGGCCTTCAGCTGCCCTGACCTCCGCCGGGCCGGGCCCTGCCTGACTCAGCGCCTTACTCAGCGCTCGCTTCCTCCCTCCGGCTGCCGCCGCTGCGGCGCACACCCTATGGAAGCGTGGCCCTTAACGGGCTCCGAGGTGCACCCAGCAATGCACCGGCAGTCCAAGGGCCGGCCGGGAGGTTTGCACCGCTACTTGCTGACATTAGCACTGAACTTGGCCCTGGGTAGTGCTGCAGGCCGGGCGGGGTGGCTGCAGACAATGCAGTGCGTGATGCACCCGGTGCCCCTTCCCCTCCCTTGCAGCAAGCAGGCTGCACCCCAGCACCGGGCCCGTGCATGCATGCTCCTGGCGTTATTGCTGCTCGGTGCATGCACGCTCCTTGATGCTGTTGCAGCACCGTGCATGCACGTTCCTCGGTGCTGTAGCAGCGCGGTGCACGCGCCCCCGTCGGCGTTATCGCTGCTTTGTGCGTGCACGCTCGCTCCATCACTTCATCGCAGTGCACGCACACACACCGGAGCTGTCGCGGCTCGCTGCACGCACCCTCGTCGTATCGCGGCCGCTCGGTGCACGCACCCCGCTGCTGTCGCCGCTCGGTGCGCGCACGCACATCGGTGTCGCTGCAGCTCGGTGCGTGCACGCTCATCGCCCGGCGCTCCCCGGGAGGTGACTTCAAGGGGACCGCAGGACCACCTCGGGATGGGGGCAGGGCTGCACACGCGGACCCCGCTCCCCCTCCTCAACAAAGCGCGCTATGGAATCAAAAAGGGGGGGGATGGAGGGGCACGTCACACCCCCCCACACACCCTCACCTCGAGCCGAGCCCCCACGTTTTGCCTCACTCTCCCCATCGCCCCCCCCTTCCCCCCCACCCCCAATTTCGTATTTATTTATTTTTTAATTATTTTGCACAGCGATGGGGGCGGGAGGGGGGGGGCGCGCGCGCCAGGCGGGGCGGGGCGGGGCGAGGGGCGGGGCGGGGCGAGGCGGAGAGGTGCGGCTGCGGCCAATCGGAGCGGCGCGCTCCGAAAGTTTCCTTTTATGGCGAGGCGGCGGCGGCGGCGGCCCTATAAAAGGCGGAGCGCGCGGCGGGCGGGAGTCGCTGCGCGCTGCCTTCGCCCCGTGCCCCGCTCCGCCGCCGCCTCGCGCCGCCCGCCCCGGCTCTGACCGACCGCGTTACTCCCACAGGTGAGCGGGCGGCACGGCCCCGCTCCTCCGGGCTGCGGCCATCGCTCGGTTTAACGATCGCTCGGTTCTTTTCTCCGGCTGCGCGGAAGCCTTGAGGGGCTGCGGGGCGGCCCTGCGTGCGGGG
>JAPSGF010000014.1:6324612-6348317 GCA_035772895.1 Perdix hodgsoniae | reverse complement strand
ACCTTCTACAATGAGCTGAGAGTAGCCCCTGAGGAGCACCCTGTGCTGCTCACAGAGGCTCCCCTGAACCCCAAAGCCAACAGAGAGAAGATGACACAGGTGTGTAGAACTCTTGAGCCTGGAGCTACAGCAGGTACTGCTGCAGGCCAGCTTTCCTCATCCATGTTGTCCTCTGTCCACCTTCACCACTTCTCCCTTTTTGCCATCTTTACAGGGTTTTCCTTTCCTGACCTGAGTCTCCTCTTTGCTGGACCTTGACAGGTTTTGTTTGCTCTAAGCTGGCTTTCTCTGAGACTGAACTAGCAACTTGTCTAACTGCTGTTTCTGACTAGGCACTAATCCATTTACCATCTTCGAGTGACTGTACTGTAGTTTCTTGGCCTTTGTTTCGTTCCTTGCTGTGTCATGTGGATGGGCCCGTGGTAGCAGTGTCCTTGCTCAGGCTCTGACCTGGCAGGTGTGGGTGGAGACCAAGTGAGATAAGTGCTGATAGCTCCTTCTAGAGGAGCAAAGAAGCCTCTTATCTAAGGACAGATGTAAAACCACATGCATGGACTGATGGAGGCGTGCAGTGAGAGCCTTGGTTTATTCTGCTTGACTCAGTGCTTTCTTATCTTTCTAGATCATGTTTGAGACCTTCAACACCCCAGCCATGTATGTAGCCATCCAGGCTGTGCTGTCCCTGTATGCCTCTGGTCGTACCACTGGTATTGTGATGGACTCTGGTGATGGTGTTACCCACACTGTGCCCATCTATGAAGGCTATGCCCTCCCCCATGCCATCCTCCGTCTGGATCTGGCTGGCCGTGACCTGACGGACTACCTCATGAAGATCCTGACAGAGAGAGGCTACAGCTTCACCACCACAGCTGAGAGAGAAATTGTGCGTGACATCAAGGAGAAGCTGTGCTACGTCGCACTGGATTTCGAGCAGGAGATGGCCACAGCTGCCTCTAGCTCTTCCCTGGAGAAGAGCTATGAACTCCCTGATGGTCAAGTCATCACCATTGGCAATGAGAGGTTCAGGTGCCCTGAGGCCCTCTTCCAGCCATCTTTCTTGGGTAAGTGAGACACCTTTTAGGAGACTCCATGCCCCTTCTGCCTAGAGTGACTTAAAGACTGGTCAGCTGCTATAATGCTGCTGGCCCTTAGCAGGTCTGTCCCATTCCACTGCAGTCCTTTTCTTCCTCAGCCTGAGGATAATTGAGGTACCTAGGTCAGTAGAACAGGAGGCTGAGCCTGTCAGCTGTGGCTTTGTTGGGCTGTGTTGTGTCCTACTATGGGGGTCTTCAATTCTCTCATTTTGCCATAGTAGTAGGTCCTCTGGCTTCCTTGTCTCTGAGCTGTTTACTGACCTGACGCTGCTTCTTGCTCACAGGTATGGAGTCCTGTGGTATCCATGAAACTACCTTCAACTCAATCATGAAGTGCGATGTGGATATCCGTAAGGACCTGTATGCCAACACAGTGCTGTCTGGTGGTACCACAATGTACCCTGGCATTGCTGACAGGATGCAGAAGGAGATCACAGCCCTGGCACCTAGCACAATGAAAATCAAGGTAGGCTGGAGCCCTGGGCTCTTCTGAGCACGCCTGTTAATGCTGTGTGGGTGGAAGAGGCTGAAGTAAACTACTACAGAAGATGGAAACTGCTTTGTCTTAGTGGTGGAGCCTTATGGCCTTGCTCTGGGCAGGGTGGCAGCCACCCAGCTGAGTGAGTAATGAGATTAAGTGCTGGCTGTGAGTGGGGGAGGAGGGTGTTCTGTGTGAGGCTGTGCCTTAAGCCTGCTCATACTCAGAGTGCCTTGGCCAAGGCTGCATAAAGGAATTAGGCAGCAGAGTGCCAGAGGGCTGTGCATAGGAGGTGTGTGCCATCACTGCATCTGACCAGTTGTTCTCTCCTGCAGATCATTGCCCCACCTGAGCGCAAGTACTCTGTCTGGATTGGAGGCTCTATCCTGGCCTCTCTGTCCACCTTCCAGCAGATGTGGATCAGCAAGCAGGAGTATGATGAATCCGGACCCTCCATTGTCCACCGCAAATGCTTCTAAACC
Source organism: Perdix hodgsoniae (assembly GCA_035772895.1). Classification (NCBI taxonomy): domain Eukaryota; kingdom Metazoa; phylum Chordata; class Aves; order Galliformes; family Phasianidae; genus Perdix; species Perdix hodgsoniae. The sequence goes on along the minus strand of JAPSGF010000014.1, from coordinate 6,346,263 downwards.
GGACTGTTACCAACACCCACACCCTTGTGATGAAACAAAACCCATAAATGCGCATAAAACAAGACGAGATTGGCATGGCTTTATTTGTTTTTTCTTTTGGCGCTTGACTCAGGATTAAAAAACTGGAATGGTGAAGGTGTCAGCAGCAGTCTTAAAATGAAACATGTTGGAGCGAACGCCCCCGAAGTTCTACAATGCATCTGAGGACTTTGATTGTACATTTGTTTCTTTTTTAATAGTCATTCCAAATATTGTTATAATGCATTGTTACAGGAAGTTACTCGCCTCTGTGAAGGCAACAGCCCAGCTGGGAGGAGCCGGTACCAATTACTGGTGTTAGATGATAATTGCTTGTCTGTAAATTATGTAACCCAACAAGTGTCTTTTTGTATCTTCCGCCTTAAAAACAAAACACACTTGATCCTTTCTGATTTGTCAAGCAAGCGGGCTGTGTTCCCCAGTGATAGATGTGAATGAAGGCTTTACAGTCCCCCACAGTCTAGGAGGAAAGTGCCAGTATGTGGGGGAGGGAGGGGCTACCTGTACACTGACTTAAGACCAGTTCAAATAAAAGTGCACACAATAGAGGCTTGACTGGTGGTGTTTTTTATTTCTGTGATGCTTCCTAACAGTTGATTCCTGCTCTCATCTAGCCTTGCCAGCCTGTGGGGCTCAGCTATCTCTGCAGGGTGCCTGCTGGTGCACAGGCTGGATAAACCATGATGATACTTCAGCAAGAGGCAGCTTGGCTCCAGTTCTGTCCTGAGCTGCCATTGGTGCATTGTGGATGAGGGTAGGCTGAGCTCTGGAAGAGCTGGGCTCAGTGGGACTGCAGCTGTGCTGCTTCCTGTGACCCTCATTCTGCTGTGTGACCTGACAGCAATGGGGTGGTGGTGGTAGCAAGGAGCAGCTGCCTTCTGTTCATTCTTCCTCCAAGAAGTGTCTCAGCTTGTGGCCTCTGTCTTCCAGTTTCAAGTACCTCCAGCTTGCTCTGCCTTTGCGTCAGCCTGAGAAAGTGGGAGGCCTGGGCTCTGGCAGGCTGTCTGCTGGGTGGAGCAGCTCCTCAGGTGGAGGCAAGAGAAAGTCTTCAGTGAAGTGGATGAAATGCACTTCTGAGAGCAGGGCCACAGGGCTGTTAGACATCACTGCAGGGGTGGGGCTGGGAAAGGGTGCGGAGAGGAAGCTCTCACTGGTGCAGTGACATGGCTGCAGGGTCAGGGCTTAGGGAGAGCAAAGCCAGGTGATGCTTTGCATTGCATTGCTAGCCTAAGCAGACCAGATCTCGCAGCCTTGCTCGTGGGCATGCTGGCTTCCCAAGGCTCCTCCAACCTGCCTGGCTTTGAAGAGCTAATGGCTGTGACTGTGTCATGCTCACAGCAGATGAAAGGCAGGGAACAAGCTCCATGGGTTCTTTTAATCCTTTGCCTGGCCTCATCATTCTCCAGCGTCGTGCTGCGCTCAGGGTGGACCTGCTGGTTTCTTCCTTTTGTCTCCCCAGCCTCCCTCCTGGCTGCACTAATGTGGCAGGAGACTGGCAGGGCTGCGGGTGCAGACGCTGGGCCGGGCAGATGAGTTACTGGAAGCACTGGTTTGCAAGAAGCAAGATGTAACTGGCTGGGGAGGGACCCAAACTGGGCTTATAACCCGGGGTCTTGGGGAAGCCGGGTGAGGAGGAGGCGACAGCAGCCGCTGGGGAGGGAGCTGGTGGGAGTGGGGCAGGAAAAAGGCCAGGAGGCGGGTGGAGATGGCGGCAGGGAAATGGGACACGTCTGCTCTTCTGCCTTCAGTCCTCCCTGAAACAACCACTGATTGCTGTGAAAAATGTGCTGAGGCACAAAGAACTGCAGAGAGGACGATGGCAGCAAGGCAAGAAGCTGCAAAGTGCCTGGGGTCGAGAGCAGAGGGTGTAGGGAAAGTAATGGGCCAGAGAGCTGAGCCGATTTTCTATGCTTCAAAGAGCAGAAAGCAAAGCTTTCAGTTAACACTTTACAAGTTTTTCTTTTTTTCCTTTCTTCCTATCTTTCTTGCTGCTCCAGGCGTTCGGCCCCCCAATAAAATGAGGCTGAGCATTTTGCAGCCCTTCCCACCCCTTCTCCAGCGTGAGGCCATGGCGTGCACAGCTACTCTGCAGGCTGCTCCAGCAAGGCTAACTTTATGCCTCCTTTGGGCCATTACATGCTGGAGAAAAGAATGTGGTGCTGGGCAGGGAAGCCTGCAAGCATTACTCACTGCTCCCGACTCCGACAAGCGGAGGGGAGCCAGGTGGTTTCCTCTCAGAAACGATGGGCATAAGAGATGGGGGATTTTTTTTTAACCATAGCTTCTCCATCTTTGTGTTTTAGCTGTGATGTGCTGGGTGTTCTCTGGCTGCAGGGACGGCAGGGATCAGCCACGGACTGTTGCAAGCCACCCAGCCCTTTCTCACCTCCCTTTAACTGCCCAGGGGGAACTGGCTCAACTGAATGGAGCTGAGCAAACATGTTCTGTTCCTTTTCTTCCCTCAGAGCTCCCAACTTTCGCTCCTGCTGGAGACAGTGGCTGGCACTTCACCTGCAATTAGCTGGTGACCTGGAAAGTCACCTCGCTGAGCCGCTTACGGAATCAAGCCACCGCCAGGAATTAGTGATGTCCTTGGCAAAGGAGATGGCTGCAGCTCTCAGGATTTAGCCCTGAAGGGCCTCCTTGTGTGGCTGCCCCAAGCTTTGTCAGGGAGCGCTGACCAAAAATGGCCCCTGGCCGGGGGGGGATTCTGCCCTCTTGTTAGAGCAAACTGGCAGCCTGCAAATGTCCCATTTCCCAGGATGTTCAAACACAACTGGCTTCCTCGTGGAAGTCCCCTCTGAGGGCACAAAGCGATGGTTTCAGAAAACGGGCTTTTCTTGGTGTCAGTTCATGGATGAGACAGCGGCTGGAGGAGGAGGAGCCCTGCTCTTTGAAGTTGGTCTCTGCAGAGGGAATGCTGACCTCAAGCCTGCCCTGGCTTGTATTATACCCATCTGTAATCTACTTTAGCAGGCCTTACTGTATTAAATCGTATCAAGCACCGAAAACCATTTACAGCAGTGGAAACAGCAGTTTGCCCAAGCATACAAAGCGCTCTGACCACCACGCTTTCATTATGCTGTCAAAAAGTTGAGATGTTTAAACTTTATCAGTGTGAAGAAGAACCACAGGAGAGAAATGACTCAAGAGTTTCCCAGGGGAAAAAAAAATAATAAAAATCACCAGGTCTGTCCAGCCATGAACTGTGAAGAGACATTGTACAGAACACACATCTTGATACTAGCACCAGATTTGTTTGTTTGCCCTCCTGTACGGGGACAGCATGGTATGCGCCTGCCTTCTTTGGGCTAGGAAAACTGTATGAGTCACACCATGATCAAAGTCTGCCTGGAGACAGACCAGCACTGAACTGATGCCATTTTCACAGGAGGTTCCCATGTGCCAGCGGTGGGAAGAGCGTTCCTGAACTAGAGAGCAGCGGGGAAGCTTTCTGCTCTCACCCAACTGACAGCTTCCCAGCAACCATCAAGAGAAACGCCAGCGCTCAGAGTAGCTGTTTGCTTCCTTCCTCCTTTACAGCCCATGTCCCGCTGCTGCCTCGTATTCAGCCTCATGTCTTATCTACACCGCCACGCTGCTCCTTTGCTCAGAGGGCCGTCAGACTGAACTCAGCTCCTCTTACAACCGCTGTGAGCGTGGTTCCTCCTGGGGAGGTTCTTTGAACTGTCTCAGCTCCCAGCTTTTATCTCGGGTTGGCAACTGCTGCCTAGTCCACAGACAGCCCAGGACTGCAGGGATCCATGGCTATTCCTCACACCAGCTGCTCCAGCTGACCTGGCTCAGGGCAGGGCACTGACTCTGCTTGTGGGCTCTGCTTATGATCTTATTTACATTTGCACTGGAAATGCAAGTTTTCTCCACCTTGGTCTCAGCTTTCCCCACTGACTGCAAGTACAGTAGGTTGATATTCTGTTTCAATGTCAAACAAGCCAGCCCTGACTGAAGGGCCTCCACACTGAATTTGTCATTATCTTCTGTTTAACTGAAACATGACAGAAAAGCGAGCATTGATACCCTTAATGAAGTTGTCCCGTACCTCAGGGCTGAGAAGGGTGTGCTTCTGCCCGCCAAGATCCTGCTCACAGGCCTGGAAGCAAAACAGGCACAGGCACTGAGTATTTCCTAACCCCCAATCCAGCCCATCCCTAGTCTTGTTCATGGCCTTAAATGGCAGCAAGCAAAGAGGAAGAAAGCAGCCGCCTAGTCATCTTCCTCTGCGGGTCACGTTTAGAACACATTTTCTATGAGCAGTATTCCCAAAGCACACGCTGGGAATCCCAGCGCTGCGGTGCCGTCTGCTCTCGAGGCTGGGAGCTGGCAGTGGGAGCGCTGAGCCGTGGGCGCTGCTGCACGCAATGGCTGCTCCCCCAGCAGCTGTGGGTGCCTTCTGCATGGCACGTCCGGCTCATCTCCCACATCTGCCGCCACAGGGGGAAGATTCAGCTCATTAAAGTCCGGGTTAATCACATAAACGTCCAACGACTGGGCTGTGGAGATAGCTACCACCCCCAACATGGCGTCGCCGCTCTCAAGATGGCGTCGCGCAGAGGCCTCCCCCCTCACTTCCGCTTCGCGCGGCCACGCCCAAGATGGCGGCGGCGGAAGTGCGGCGAGCCGCGGAAGCCGGGTCATGGCAGCGCCGGAAGAGCCGTGCGGCGGTGCGGAGCGGGGCCGGGAGGCGGCTGGCTTGAGCCGGGCGCGGCGGGACTCCGCGGCTGCCGCCATGTCGCGCTGTGCAGAGGTGAGCCGCGGGGCCGTCCGCGCTGAGGGGGGACGGAGCCCCTCGGGGAGGAGCCGGCGGTGGGCTCAGCCCCGCGGGCCCCGGGGCGGGCTGTGCCCGGCCGGCGGGGGGCAGCGCTCCTCTGGGGAAGCCCCGGCCGTTGTGGGACGGGAGCAGCCCGGCCCTTCGGGGCCGCACGGCGTTGAGGAGCGGCCGTTCATCTTCCCTAAAGGTGGAGCTGAAGGCCCGGCCGCCCTCCGACCCGGCGGCGGGCTGCGGGCCTCCGAGCCGCAGGGCGAAGGCGGGAGCAGAGGGCTGTCGGTGTGTCGCTGCTGCGGGGCCGCGGCCACTGTGTGAGCTGGCTGGGATGGCCGTGGGCTGCAGGGGGATTTTTTCAGCCTGTGAACGGTTACCTAACCAGCGAGGTCATTGGGGTGGGCTCCTCTGGGAGGAAAAACGGGGGAAGGGGCTGCCTGCTGCGCTGAGGGCCGCCACTGCCAACTGCAGAGCGAGTGGCGGGGGGGGGGGGGGGAACGGGCGTAAGTATTTGCATTCGTGTTCTGAAGCAGCCCAAAGCAGAGAGCGCGTGAAGCCAGCATGGCTTTGTGTGGGGCTTTGCAGCACCTCGCTGTTGTGTCCTAAGGGAAAGGCACTGGTTTCTCAAGGCGGGTGGTTCGTGTCCTGCTTTTGCTTTGTCTTGCTCTGCAGATCTCTCTGAGGCTCAGAGCATCTCTTTTCTCATAAGATTTGCTCAGCTCTTTGAGCTGGTTGCTTTTCTATTTTTTTTTTTTCCTTTCCTTTTTTTTTTTTTTTTTTCCCCCCCCCTCTCTTATTTCTTTTAGGATCTTGTGAGTGGGGAGAATGAGGAGGAAAGTAATGGCATCAACTTGATGGAGTTCTCAGATGAGATCCTTCTGCACATCCTAAGCTACGTCCCTTGCACAGACCTGGTCCTGAACGTCAGGAAGACCTGCAGGAAGCTCTCAACGCTTTGCCTTGACAAGAGTCTAACCCATACAGTTTTACTTCAGAAAGACTACAAGGTGGGGAGCATAGCTTGCTTCTTCTATTAGCTATGAAGATAAACCTGGCTTTTGAAAAAATGTCAAGAAGTAGAACTTTTCAGTGTGTCTGCATGCATGTCCTGCTTTTGAACTCTGAAAGCAAATAAACAATAAACTGTTTTATAAAAGCATTTGTTTTCCAGAATGCTTTGTTAGGTCAGCTCTGTGCTCCCTTAGTTTTCACTGATGGTATTTTATGTAACTCCTCTGGGTTTATGGAAACTAAAATGAAAGTAAATGCAACTTTCCATTTGTAGCTGCCTTTTTATGGTCGTATGAAGTTGTAATTTTCCCCAAATACATTTTCTGTGTTGTGCAAATAAATCTGTCAGACACACAGTCAGCAAATTCAGAAAATGTATGCTTTTTGTAACAAAAACAAACTTGGGGATGAAGCATAATATGTTTTACGAAGACTGCCTCACCAAGCTGTAGGCAAAGAGAAGCCTCTCTTATTTGTTTCCAAAAGAAAGTGGATGAAGGAGAACAAAAGTATGCTTTTAATTTGTGCTGCTGTAGACCAGTTCAGCTGGTTCCAGCTGTTTCTGCTGAAATAGTGTAGCTGTTGGAAAATGGATGTTGTTCAGCAGCTGACAGTGGGATGGAGGACAGATTTAGCCTCTCAGTCGGTAATGCAGAACTGCAGACTAAGAAGCTGAAGGAATTCTAATCTTAGAGTCCAAAGCATGGCTGGCAAATGCTGAGGCATGTGCTAGTGATCCAAGACTCTTGGATGAGTTACATACTGTGAGAGCTAACCAGTGCTGTCCCCATCTTCAGATGGGAAACTGACTCCTTGCGTGTTACTGCCTTATATCTCATTGAATCTGGTTTTGTTTGAGCACAGGTAAACAAAGACAAAGTGAAGCAACTGATGAGGGATATTGGAAAAGAGATTTACCAGCTGAATATGGCTGGGTGCTATTGGCTGCCCAGCTCCACTACTGATCATGTAACACGGTGCAAGAACCTGGTAAAACTGAACCTGTCTGGGTGCCGCATCACCTCTCTCCGTCTCTCAAAGATGCTGTCCACGCTTCAGCACCTGCGCTCCCTGGCGATAGATGTAAACCCAGGTTTTGATGCCAGCCAGCTGAGCAGCGAGTGCAAAGCCACCCTTAGCCGTGTGTCAGAATTGAAGCAAACCCTTTACACTCCGTCATACGGTGTTGTTCCTTGCTGCACTAGCCTTGAGAAACTGCTGCTTTATTTTGAGATCCTCGATCGCTCACGAGAAGGTTTTATGTTGTCTGGACAGCTAATGGTGGGTGAGAGCAATGTGCCCCACTACCAAAACCTTCGCGTCTTCTATGCCAGGCTGGCTCCTGGCTATGTTAATCAGGAAGTGGTGAGGCTGTACTTGGCTGTGCTAAGCGATCGGACACCTGAGAACCTTCATGCCTTCCTTATTTCTGCCCCTGGTAGTTTTGCTGAGACAGGAGCCACTAAAAACCTTCTGGACTCAATGGCTCGAAATGTACGCCTGGATGCTTTACAACTGCCCAAAGCCTGGCTTAATGGTTCTGGACTCCTGCAACACTTGAAGTTCAACAACCCTTTCTACTTCAGCTTTAGCCGATGCACCTTATCTGGTGGCCACCTGATCCAGAGAGTTATTAATGGTGGGAAGGACCTTAAAAGCTTGACCAGTTTGAATCTCAGTGGCTGCGTTCACTGCTTGGCTCCGGAGTCTTTGTTTCGAAGAGCAGAAGATGACATTGACAGCAGCATCCTGGAAAGCCTGGTAGTCTCTTGCTGCAACCTCAGACACCTCAACCTCTCCGCAGCTCACCACCACAGCTCAGAAAGCATAGGGAATCATTTGTGCCAGCTCCTGTCCAGGCTAAAGCACCTACTCTCACTAGCACTACCAGTTTGTTCCATCACAGATGTTGCCGTGAACATGGAAAAGCCTCCCACGCAGCCTAATGCAGTGCCCCAAACGTTTGGAAAGAAAACCCGTGTGGGGGTACAGACATATCCGAGAAACTTAGCAGACCAGGCATGTCAGAAGTTGGAATCTTCCGTATTCTGGACGCTGATGAGAAGCCTCAGGTTTTTGGAAACCTTAGAAATAATTGGGTCCAGTTTTTCCTCTGCCATGCCCCGCAATGAGCCAGCAATTCGGAACTCTCTGCCTCCTTGTGTCCGAGCACAAAGTGTGGGGGATTCGGAGGTGGCTGCCATTAGCCAGCTGACTTATTTGCAGAGCCTCACCTTAGCACAACTGCCAAATATTGTTACTGGTTCTGGGCTTGTTAGCATTGGATTGCAGTGCCAGCATTTGCGGACTCTTTCGTTGTCCAACCTGGGCATGATGGGGAAAATGGTGTATATGTCTGCTCTCATGGACATGCTGAAGCACTGCAAGTGTTTGAGAGATCTCAGGTGAGGGGCTGCTATTGAACATCTCCATTGTTTGTGAAGCTCTGGAGATGGAGTGCTTGTTTTGCTGTGGGTGGTGTAAAAGCTGCAAGTGCTCCTCTGCTGGTCATCCTCTGCTCAAGCAGCAGGTCAGCAGTGGCCATGATGGCTTGAGAGTTATTTTTCTTTCAGAGTTGTGGAGAACAGGAAGGCATTTTGTGCTGTTTTCCAGGGCTCAGGATATGCCTTTTAACCACTGCTTAAGAGCTTAAAGTCTCTATGCTGCAACTGTCTTCCTTTTAGATAAGGAAAAGCCGACCCAGCATATCTGGGAGGTGTTGGGCTCTGAGGACTAGGTGAAATGCCCCGTTCTTTGTGTATGTGTACCCTTACTGAACATCCAGGAAGGAAAGGACTCCTACAGTGTCTAGATAACGTAGTGTTTGGTTTCCCACTGGAATATTTTTCTACCTTTGGCTTATATTTAAGATTTTGCCTCCTTATTTTTTGCATGTATTTTTCCTTTCTTGATAACATGTTGAAAGCATTCTGTAGAATTTGTCGTGTTGATGTTCGCTTCTCGGATCATTGACCTGACCTTGAAGGATGCATACAGGAGCTTCACTGTTGCCAAAGAACCCATCTCACAGTGGTGGTTTCCTTGCACTGGTGAACACAATGTCTGTAAATCACAGAATCATTTAGGTTGGGAAAGACCTCTAAGGTCACCAAGTCTGACTCCAAAGTTATGGCTTTAGAAAAAGTGCTGTTTTGTTTCCTCTTCCCCCTCCCCAGAGCCGTTTCTGTTGGTGGAAGTGCTGGTCCTGTTGGGTCAGTGGCCATTCTCTATTCACAGAACATGTCTAAAATACAAAAGAGTAGTAAAAGCAAGGTCATCCTCACATGGTATATACCTACCATTGCAAAGACAGTTGCAGCATGACTAAAACCGTTCTTCATCAACTCATGCTGATGTTTGTGTGCATGTTCCTAAGCTGTTGCAGTAGAGAAAGGAGCTGGGGCAGCTAAAACATCTCAAGGCTTTTTGTATCCCACTGCTTCCCCTTTGCAAGGGGCGAGGAGCGTGCTGCTCTCATCTGGGGGGTAGCAGCTGGTGGAGATCCGGCTGCTTAATATGTGAATGGATCTCTATAGCCTTGAAGGACTGAATCCCTTTGGAACCACCGAGGTCTGGGTGGAGGCTTTGGTGTGCAGTACTGCTTTGCTTTGGCTTGGCTCTGTGTTTCCCAGAGCTTTAGAAATGGAGGCTGTGCGTGCCTGCCATCATTATGGCTCACAGCCTTGGGTGGAGGATGAGCAGGGCTGTCTCCTTGCAGCAGCCAGGCGTGTTGGTGTAAGCTGTCATTGCGCCTCGAGTGAAATCTGAGGTTTGATATAGGTTTCAAAGGTTTTTAATGTTTAGCACTCACTCCTGATAATGTAGTTTCCTTTTTCATTTCTCTGATTCTCTGGCTCTTCTACCCTTTTTTCTCTGCCCATTTTGCAGGCTGAGAATCTGGTTTCAGGCGATATTCCAAAGCAACACTGCCATCTAGCGGGCAGAAGCGGTACTGCAAGTATGGCTGTGTGCTACCCAGGGTAACTCAGACACCTTGTGAGAGGTTGCAGGGCTTCCCTGCTTTGTCCTTAGCTGACAGTTGGCCAATTGCACTGCTGAAAAATGGGAGAAGCTTCCTATTTCCTTAATATTCATTTTGAGCTATTGCCTGAAGAGATGGTAGGATCTTTTCAGGTGGTCTCTGACTGAGACTTGAAAACAGAATCTATCAACTAATGAGATTAAGTTGCTGAGATACTCCTCCCATACTACAAAGACCTATGCAGAGATTATCCGGAGGTCAGCTTGGGGCTGACAGCTTGTTCTCACCGCCTGGATTAACCTTCTGGAGCTCTTGGCCTTGCTGACCCAATGACTGGGAGTCCCACGTGCTCTGAGGTCCTGTAGTAAATCTGTGCAAAGCAGGCATGCTTCTACTGACATCAGCCCCAGGCAGCTCTTGTGTCCTGCAAGCTGGTTTCTGCAAGGGAATCATCCAGATGGGCTGTTAGTTAAAACACAGAGCCCTTGTTGGTCATGCATGGCTTCGCTGTGCCTTTTTGTCACTTTGCTCAGGACTGGGAGGTGAGGCTGTGGAGTGCTGGGGTAGAAAATCCCATCCCTTTTCTCTTGGCCAAGTGTTTAAGATGGAAGCTGGTTCAATGTCTTTGTTGCTGGGGGACAGGAAAGCTTTGATTCTTTTCCATCCTAGGGGAAGGGCTGGTGGTGGCTGCCGTTGGCTCAGAGGCACGAGGTCACCACGTGTGTGCTGTGGATTTTTCACGCCTGCCTTCTCTCTAAAGCTGACCAGTTTGACCCATGCTTGGTGCACTGGAGCAGCGAGTCCCTAAATCCACACTGGCTGCTCAGTTATGTCAGGTAGCAAAAGCTGGGCGGTGTTTGTCCGGCTCCAGAGCCCCTGTTTCCCAACATGATTTGTGGAAATCTTGCTAAACCAGGGCCTCTCTATGGAGTTCTGCAGCGCAGGGCCTTTCCGTGTGCTTTTGTCCCTGTCCTTCAGACTGTAATTTGGGGGCAAGAGGCCTGAGCTTGCAAAGTCAAACCTGTAATGCCCAAGCAGATAGAAAGTTATTGTGTGGGTGGGTGAAATGGTGGGAGGCCAAATCTCCATGAATGTGCTTTCTTCTCCCTGGTCTGAAAGCGACCCAAGCCTGAGCTGCCCACTGACTTGCTTTTGTTGATCTCTGCAGGCTGGAGCAGCCGTACTTCAGTGCAGGCTCCCAGTTCTTCCAGGCCCTGAGTCACTGCTCCTCTCTCCAGCGGCTTTGCATCGTCTCCCGGAGTGGGACTCTGCAGTCTGATGCAGTGATGTCATTCATGGCCAACTGCCTCGAGGTCATCATGTGCCACATGTTTATGGGAGAATCTCTTACTGTCTGCAGAAATCTCCAGCAGTCGATTGTCCGGAGGTGAGTGCGGGAGGGGATTGATGTGGGATTTCTGGACCTGTTGAGGATTTATCTCCTTTTCCTTTCTTGCCAAGGCTTATATGGCTTGGAGCACTTGTTCCAAGAAGCTAAAAGGTACTGTGTGACTCCTTGGCATGTGAAACGGCCTCTTAGTTTAATAAGAGCTGATCCGTGGAATATTTGAAGGTATGATATGCATTTTTGATTCCGTTCCCACTCGTGTTCTCTGCAGTTCTGAGCCGAAGCCCTGGAAGCTCCATCATAAATCAAACGTCACTTTTTGTGTAAACAAAACATCTGCCGACATTTTAAGTACTGAGAGGTCTGACCTTGAAGCTCTCCTCCTTTCCCACAAGTGACTAAGATAATTCTTGGTCCTCTAATCACTTGTAAATGTCACTTACTGATAATCCCCTGGCAGCGCAATTCAAAGCCTTTCAAGGGTTTGTTGTGAAGGGTTTTTCTTTGGGGGGAGCGCCGGGGGGAGGCTGGCTACAAACTGCCTTTGCAGGTCTGACAGTTCTTAAATGCATTTTGCTGGGCCCCTCGCAGCGATCTGAGGCTCACGTGGGAAACGGTGCCTGAGCCGTGAACTGCATCTGAAAAGAGAGCTTTTAATTACGCCTGGCATTTTGAAGTTGTCTCATAGTGGCAGTCGTCTTACAAAATATTTCCCATGCAGCAGACTTTGCGTTATGTTTGTTCTCTATACGGCGTTTTCTCCGCCTTCGATCTGTTTTCTTTGTCACCTACCGTTGCTTTGCCCTGTTAAGCTCTAACAAATTTTGAATCACACAGTGTTATTACTGCATCCTAAAGGGTGCTCCTCCCCCCAGTCTTTCTCCGGCTTCAAAATGACTTATTACACTTGGCTCATTTCTGAGGATCAAATCCAAAGAGCCTATGACTATATTAGCCACCTATCAAACCGCACGCAGGGTTGCTTGTTGCAGCCTCTGCAAGGCTCTGCATTCTTTTGGGATGGCTTTGTATCTGTCCAGTCAGTCCTTGGCTGATTCTGGGAGTGCTCTGAGGATCCTTTTAGGAGGAAGCTTTTCACCCAGAGGGCGGTGAGGCACTGGCACGGGTTGCCCAAGGAGGCTGAGGATGCCCCATCCCTGCAGGCATCCAAGGCCAGGCTGGATGTGGCTCTGGGCAGCCTGGGCTGCTGGTTGGCGACCTGCACACAGCAGGGGGGTTTATACCAGATGATCACTGTGGTCCTTTTCAACCCGGGCCGTTCTAAAGAGAACCAAGGATCCAGGTTTTGTTTTTTTTTGGTCTGCCTTCCTCCCCGAGATACCAATGCAGCATTGGCCAAAGTTCTGTTGTCTGCTTACTGAGCTGCATCATGCTGTTCTGCAGTGTTTCCCTTCTCTCTTTCTTTATCATGTATGGATTCTTACTACGTTCTGTACCCCCTGGGAGCTCTCCAGAGAGCAGCAGATGCCCCATGAAAATGTCAAAAACTGTATTTTTAGCAACAATTCTGGCTGCCATACTACTTTTGTGTTTTATTAATAGAGACATTTGTATGAAAACAATTTTTGAAGTTTTTTTTTCTTTTTTTCTGAGGAGAACATCTGCTCCCACTGCAAGTTCTGCACCTGAAGTCATAATCCTCCATGGTGTTGTAATTGGTGGCTCTGGAAATGATTTTGGTGTCACATAAGATTATGAGTTCAGGAGCAGGATAAACAGTGGGAGCAGATATGCTCCTAAGCAACAGAGATCCCATTCTCATGGAACTGTCTTAAGTAATAACATGGAAAGGACAACATACAGAGAAGGATGTGTAAGCACAGCCTGGACTCTTCCACAAGCCATCAGCGAGCCTTGAGCCACGTTCATTTCCCAGCAGTGTTGTCCTTGTGCAAATGTGCCTTCAGATGGGGGTCAGGAATTGGCTTTCTCTTGTCTGTGCTTTGTCTGCTGCTCCAAGGGCTGTTCAGTCCTTGTGTGATTTAGTTTGGGGCTCCGATCTGTGGGAAAGGCTGTGTTTCACACAGCAGAGCTTCCTGTCAACGTGCTGCTCGTGTGCCTGTATTCCAAATCTGGAAGGGGGCTGTCTGACATCAGGTACCTTAGGCAGAATGAAAGAAGGTGATTTGTCCGTTTTTGTTCTTTGGAGTGTGTGCAGGAAAGGCATGAGGAATGGGTGGAGGGAGAAGGTGAGAGCTGGAAGGCTGTCAGCCTGTCTTTGTTTGCTCCCCTTCCTTGGAGCTGTGTTTCTTGGATCCTGCAGTGGATTAAAGCTGTTGTAGAGCTGTGGAGAGGATCTTGGTTAGGCTGCAGCCTGGAGATCCCAACCCATTGGTGGGGTTGGTGGGGCTGAAGTGCCTCCTGTTCTCCCAACAGGTCTGAATAGAGAAGGAGTGTAAACAAGGAGCTTGCCTAGGGCTGAGCACACCAGCAGTCTGCAGGGGTAGATCTGGGAGGGCATCAAAATGCAATGCCGTGCTGTGCTGTTTCACATGTGGGTTCACAGAAGGGTTCAGCTCATGGAAGAGGACCAGTGTGAGCACAACAGCCTGGTTTAGGCTGCTGGGCTGTGCTGGAAGACGGTGCCTGTACAGGCTGAAGTGATGGGAGCTCGGGTGTTAAACCTCCTGCTTTGTATCCCTGGTACATGCATGCAGGGCACACAGCCTGCAAAGATCCTCAAACCCTCCCCTTTGCCTCTAAAAAGGACAGCACTCTGCATTGCTGCTGTAATGGCCTGTAAAGAAAGTTGTTGTCACATCTTTCAGTCTTGTGACAGCTCCAACCCAGGCCCTGTGATCTTCAGCTTCCTTGCCGGCAGCTTTGTGCTGGAAGTTTGCTGCTATTTCAGAGAGGTTAGTGTATGTATTTCTCTGTAAAAAGCCTCTGATTCAGTTCTGCCTCTTTTTCAATGGAACATGGTAAGCAGAAGAGAATTCATCTGGAGACCTCATCAGCAAGCGAGACTTGCAAGGGCAAGGTCTCCTCTGAGCTTTGGGGAAGTCTGTTTCCCTCTGGGCAGATAAATCACGGCAGTGTTTTTCTTTATTCTTCTTCCCTCTGTGCAGGGGAGGGGTGATCTCCTGTATGGCTCAGGGACATCCTCTGGGCACTGATGAGGGCCCGGTGCTCACAGGGGGATGCGGCTTGAGCCATCCCCATCCACTTCCCTGATCCTCCCCAGCCTTCACATGTGACACTGCTCCGGGCTCACAGTTTCTCCGTAAAATGACATTTTCTTTTCCTATCACATGGTGCTCAGCTGCTGCCACGTTTCGCATAGCAGCAGAGCCAACAAACAGTGCTTTCCATTTAGGGCTTGCACCCTAACCGGGCCACGATGCTGAGCTCTGGGTGTTTGCTGTCTCTTGCTAAAACCACCGCGCTGCCAATGCTGAAAACCTCAATCCCAGGACCTGCAGTTCTGCGTTCCCACATTTGCTGTGCAGAGGCGCCTTCGTGAAGCAGAGGGATTCGTAGCCTCCTTTTGGGCAGGGATTCCTTCTCGCTCACCTCCAAGAGCCAAAATGCCCTGAGTCCATCCCAGAGGACTGGGCTCTGTCTTCAAGCGACTCTTCCCGAGGATTTTCACTCTGTTATTTTAGGAAATAGTCGGTAGATGGAGCTGTGACCCATGGAAGGCGTCCCGCTGCTCGGCGGTGTGCTGCATGCTAACTAATCATATTTACATCTGTCTTTACCCCCAAAATCTTGCGGGAAGAGGAATCTGGGTAAGTTAGGTGCTGCTGTGCTCCATGGTGTGGGGGGTGGGCGCACAGAGGGGGAGAGAAGGTGCTCTCCTGGTCAAGTGCACCAGCAGCAATCACTGGGAAAAGGGGGGTGGAGAGAGGAAATGCTTTGGCAAACGTCCTCTTGGCCTCAAGGACAGATTTCGTTTTCCAGTGTGTTCCTTTTAGATTATTATTTTTTTTTTCCTGGTTTTAGCTTAAGGGTTTAGATAGCTTCTATCATTATAGTGATTTCAAGGACTGTGCAGTAGCAGACAATGACGCCTGTGAGAAGTCCTTGAAAAAACACCTTGAAAAAGATCAAGAAAGCAACAGGAAAGAAAAAATATCACAAAACCAACCTGAAAGCAAAACAAAAAGGCTCTGAGTGGCGTCCTTAGGGATTCTTCGTAGGTAGGGGGGAAGTGTCAAGGTGTAGAGGTGAGCTGTGATTGATAGAAACACAATCCTAGGTAAGCCATGGCGCAGAGCATGTCAGGATTGGTGCAGCTGGGGCTGCCTGGGGGGTGGGGGTGGCTCTGCTCAGCTGCTTGTGTCTCCCAGAAGCAGGGAGGGAGCTGCAGCTGTTGGGGATGGAGGGGTGAAGGGTCCTGGTGCAGCATCTCTGAGGGCTGCAGGAGGTGGGTGGCAGTCCTTGCTCTGTCTTGGTGCCTCGCTTTCCCTGACTGTAGCACGCAGCTCTGCCACCTGACTGTGAGGTTGTGCTGCAGGGCTCTGGTGGCCAAATGCTGCTGGAAGGGCAGGGAGTTGTAATGGCTCAGGACAACCTGCCTGTTCTGAGAGTGCAAGGCATGGAGAAAAAGGAGCAGTAACTTAGCCTTCATGTTTGTGCTGAGTGCAAGCTGCAACTGGTTTGCCACGACTCCCACAAGGAGGCTCCTGCCACTTCCCAGGGATAACTGTTTCAATCTGAATTGTATCTTGCTCTTCAAGCATTTGGTGCATTTACTACATTTCCCCCTGCTTATTACTGTTCAAATATGAGCTCTTGCTCAGATCTTCTCTTTTTCTCAGCCTGCTGGCTCTGGTGTCCCTCTGTGGCTGCGAGAGCCCCAGTGCTCACTGGAGGGGTGCAGCCCTCGTGGCATTCAGCTGCAGGAATGGGGCTTTTGAGAGGGGGCTTGGGAGTGAACCTGAGGATGATTCGGACAGAGCAAAGTGCTCCCATCCCTTTTCTGGCACAGGACTGACCTAGTGCAGATGGTCACCTCAAATGTAAGCGTCCCCCTTCCCTTGCTGCCATTCCCCTGAATTCCCCGTGTTTCTTTCTGGCCAACTGATTCATTCGTGCTGTTTGGCTCCGCACTGTGTGCTCGGCCTTGGAAGAGTGGTGTAGGATGGGGTGGGAGGGGGCTGTTAGGGCAGCAAGCAAGAGCACCATCATCTGTGGATTCTGCAGTCCTCCAGCACCGTGCCGCAGCTATCAGCGCTGCACAAAGCTGCTGTTACCACCTGGGGCTTACTGGATATTTTCAAGCTGTTTTTGCTTCCCTCCATCACCTTCTCATCCATCTGACCTTGAAAAAGTCCCTTTCAGTGCAGAGCTGTTTTCCTGGCTCTCTCAGCGGGCCCAGTAGCTGCCAATCCCACTCCGCTAGCCTAAGCATGTTGTGGGCTCTGTCCCTGCATCTGATTGCAGAAGACTTAATGCATCGCTCGGCTGGCGTAGTGAATCATTAGCATCCTGCTCCAGCTTTCATTGTCTGTTTCATTTCCTGCTCTTAGAAACCCCTGAATCATTCTGTCACGGGCTGAATAACAAACTGCATCCTTGTCAGCTCGCGTTACCCAAGAATTCGTCGGCGGGCTTGGCGAAGGCTGCCTGCTTGGGGTGGGGCCCTGACACCTCTGCCGCTGCCAGGGATGTTGTTTCAGGGTGGGTTCAAATAGTTTGCAAGCCGGCAGAGCCTGTGGGGCCATCCCCAGTCTGGTATATTTATGTGCCTTCTTCTGGGGGCACTGACATACCCCCTTCTTAAGTGCATTCCTGTGGCTAACCCCAATGGCTGGTTCCTGCTCCTAGCTGGTGTGCTTCGAAAGGAATTCAGCCCTGAAACCTTCCTGAGAGGGAAGATGGGTTTGAAACCTACTTTAGGTAGGTTTCAGGCGGTGTCCTCCTCCCTCTCTTGGCTGAGAAATAATATTGGAACAGCACAGCCACGCTTTCTCTTCACGAGGGTGTAAAAGGCTGAACGGAAGCATTAACTGCAGCTTTAAAGCATTTCCATGGTAAAATAAATCTAATTGAGCCGTTATTGCAGTTGCTTTTTAATTTGTGGAAGAGATTAGGAAATAACTTTCAGCTTGCTCTGGCAGAGCACTCCCTGAGGACGTGTCCTGGGCACTCTGGCAGCACTCCTTGGGTTCTCGTTCCCTCCCTCTTTAATTGTCCGGTCACATCTGAGGGATGTGGAGTTCAGCTGGCAAAATAACGGACGAACCTCAGTCTGGAAGCTGCAGCTCGTGGTAGAGGTAGTGAAGCGTAGCAGGTCATGTCTTACAGAGAGAACCCACAGTGCAGATGGATGGAATTTCACCCTTTGGGTGCACCTGATGTGTCCTGGTGTTTGGGCATGGCATGATGCGGTGGCAGAGGATGCTGCAGTGAAGACAGTGGGTGATGGAAGTGCTGTATGTGACCTCCTTCCAGGGTGCCATCCCTGCCCTTTGCCAGGTTGGAGGTTGAAGGGATGGGACTTAAAGTGAGGGGCAATGCTTTATGAAGGAGTTTCATTGCATGGAGGTGAAAGCAATCTGTAGAATCCTATCTTTAAGGTTGGGAAGAGCTCTGAGATCGCCAAGTCCAACCCCAACCCACCCCCACCATGACACCAAACCATGTCCCAGTCTCTGTGGTTCTGGGACCCCCCGAGGGATGGTGACCCCACCACTCCCTGGGCAGCAGTGCCAGCGTCTGAACACTTTCAGATTTCTTCCTAATATCCAACCTGAACCTTTCCTGGTGCATCTTGATTTTGCATTTACACAACTGCTTTCCTAGGGAACTTAGGAAGTCTACTTCTGAGGTAGGAAGATGGAGCCTGCTCAACACCAGCCGTGCCAGAGTATTGGAAGCAATACTGGCATATTAGGGTCTGGGTCTGCTTCAGAGTCTGTGTGTTGGCTTTGGATCCCTTGAGAGCCTTCTGGGGGCTGCATGGGGGCAAGGGTCCTCCTGGAAGGTGCCTGTGTGGCTGGAAGCAGCGCTGGAGCAGCTCCACACTCTTGGCAGTCCCTGCCCACAAGCAGAGCTCTTGCAGTTCCCTGAGCTCTGCACACAACCAGTGGAACAAACCCGGGGTGTACGCCCGGCCTTCCTGAAAAGATGAGGAAAGTGTGTGTGTGTACGTTGGATGGTGTCACTTGTCAGCTGCCCCGGCGTGTCCTGGCACTTCCTCTGTTCCACCGAGCTGTGCTCTGGGGATGGGAGTTTCCAGGCTGGCTCAGGTATGTTGGCTGAAGCTTCCAAGGCAGATGCCACATCTGAACTCTCAGACGTGAGCAAGCCTTCCAGTAAAAACAAGCTGATGCTGTGCCTGGCAGAGGATTAACGGGGTTTTTGTGCGTGTGGGTGAGAGCTGTGTGCAGTGTGAGATGCAAGGCGGGTTGCTGCTGCTGGGAGGGCTGCTGCTCTCTGCAAGCAGCTCACCAGGCTGGGTGCGAGGTCTGAATGAAGCAGGGCAGGGTGTGTGGCTGCAGCAGAGGCTGAGTTGATGCTGAAAGTCACACCTACAGCAGTCCAAATCTGCTCTGTCTGTACCGTGTCTCGTTCCCCCACCTCAAGCGTCTCCTGGCTTTCTTTCATTCCTTTCCTAGAGCCTCCTTTCCCACAAGCTTATCTGTGTTTGTGGAGTTTAAAACCTGGCCTTGATCTGCTCCTGATATGCTGTATTTCCTTGTTTTATCTGGCGTGTGCTTCTTGCCTTGCCAGTGCTCAGTGATACCACCTCTGTGCCCTCCGCCGCCTGCCAGCGTCTGGGGGGTGGGATGTGCTGCAACATCCCCACTTGGCACAGCACCTTTCTCAGACGTCTCTGCAAATCTCTGGAGGAAACACGTTGTTCAGTACCAAACACTGCCTCGTCCTGCCTGCGTAAGGTGAGTCTGAGCCACCCCAGCACAGCAGAGCTGTTGTTGCATGGCTGTGCAGAGCAGGCACTGCAGGGCTCGTGCCCGAGGCTCGCCTGCAGCTTTGGGCTGCCCTGTGGCTGGATGGGCAGCTGGGGTTCTTCAGACCGGTTGGCCCCCTGGCGTGTCAGAAGGCACATGCTGGGAGTGTTTGCCAGGAGATAACTGCATTCCGGGCAGTGACTCTTTTATCTTGCTAAAATCAAGGAGATCTGATTAAAGCGCAGACCTTGCTTTAAGAATTTTTCCCTTTCTTTTTGACTTTGTCCCTGACCTACATATTGGATCCCGCCACGCTGGTTGGAAGCAATTGAGACCATAGCGTTAAGCTATTTACCAAGCTGCTGGCTTGAAAATAACCTTACTGTCCACACCTGCTCTGGGATAATTTTGGAGTCAAACGACAAAGCACCATTAACCCTTCCAGCCACGTGCAGCCCGTTCAAGGTCTAAGCACAGAACAAGGTTATACCCCTGCTGACGCAGGGAGGAATTGGTGATAGCACTTTGCTATCCATTTTTCAGCTCCACGGTTATTCCCAGCCAGCTGCTGCAGCCAGCCCTGCTGAACATCCCCATCCAAGCGGGGACCGTTCAGGGAGCTGCTTGTGAGAGCTCCTGCTGGGTGGTTGCTGGGTTGGTGTTGAGTCTGCGGGACCAGAGGCTATTCTGGAAAATGCGTGCATGTGTATTTTCTTTGTTAGCCCAGTGGTTGTTTCTGATTAAAGGATCTGTTTTGAAGGGGCTGCTCGTCAGTCGCCTAGAAAACTTGCTTTCATTTAATTAATCGTGATGAGTTTAGTCTGGAGGTTTTGTAGGAGAGAGCAAGCGAGCGTATCCTTGGCTCCTTTCCCTTGGAAAAAAAGCAGGGGTTCATGTCTGGAACTGCAGCTCCTTTGTCTCCCCAGGTCCACATCCCTCTCTGTCCTTGGAGTTTTCATTTTACAAGCCGTGTGCTTGCGGAGGTAGATCCAGTTTGAAGTCCATCCAGGTGCGGAATGAGGAAAGAACCATCAAGAAGATTACAGGAGCTATTCTGCAACTGATTAACTCAATCTCTTCCCCTTCTTGTTATCTCCTCCCCGTGCCTAGGGCCTTTCGAACTGCTGCTTTAAGAGCTTCTCACTTAATCTAGCCCACCTGGACAGGTGTATGAAGAAAGGAATTGCCTTCCGGGGACGAACTAAGGGAGCATAGGTTGCAGAGGGAGTCTGCTTTTGGGAACTGCTAATCCCAGTTTAACATTATGACAGCTGCTCGTTAAAACCAGGGTGTTTTTTAACAGGCAGTTAAGGGAGAGGCTTTGCACGCACATTTAGCTGAGGATAACAGTGAGCCATGTGCATTTGATTTTTTTTTTCTTAAATCACACAAATTGTACATGGAAAGAATTCTTCAGCGTCAACTTGCTGGAGTATGGAATTTACAAGGTTTGCAGTAACTTCCAGCTTCCTGTTGGGGGGCGGGGGGGAGAGAAAATTACAAAGCTTTCTTTTTTCTTCTTCTTTTTGTAAGATCAAGTTCAAACCTCTTCTATAAACCCAGCCTCTCTGGAAGGTGTTCTGGCTGTGTTGGGCTTTCTCAGTTGTCCTGGTGGCAGATTGTCATGTAAACTTGTCTGGCCTCTTGTTTTTATAGCTGCATGGCAAGGCTGCTTACAAACCACACTTTTGTATCTGGTGAGATGGCAGTCTGTGTGCAGAGAGAAGCAGAGGTCTGGGGAGTTCACGGTCAGGGGGGCTGTATTCCTATGAAGAGAACTGCTCCTTCCTGCAGCAGGCTTGGTCTACAAACACAATTTGCTCTGCAGGGCTGTGCTGGTGGATGAGAAGCACGGAGAGCTGAGGAGGGGCTATGGAGGAGTGGCTTGCTCCCGAGCCTCCAGCTGCTCTCAGGGAGCTCTGTCCTCCCCTGCAGCCCGTAGGCGTGAGGCATGAAGGGCACTCTGTGATGCAGAGAGATAGAACGTTGCCCCGGGTGGTTTTGTTGCTGGAAATCCTCGCTCCTGCAACTACTTAGGTTCAGACAAATTAGTGTAACCCGCCAGGACCAAGCAACTGAACTTGGTATATGGGAATTTGTGCTACAGACTGTACTGCAAATCGTTTGTGGGTGGGAGCATCCTTTCTCTCCCCCAGGAAATACCGTCTCTGGTTGCCTTTTCTTCAGCTGTAAAGCTAGCACTGGTTACCTGGGATTTCACATTTTCCAGCAGCAAATCTCCTTCCGTTCCTCTCTGCTGGAGAGGAATCTGGCTGTATCAGTGCTGAGGATGAGCTGGGAATTTTCCAGGCACATCTGCATGTGAGAAGCCTGTTTAGCAGTGATCCCTTCTCCAGCCCCAGCACAACTTGGTTCAGCCTCAGGGGACCGGCGCTGCCAGTTCCGCTCTGCCTGCTTAGAGTGACACAAGCTGGCCCCTGTCACACAGCTCACAGGGAGCATCTCAGTGGCACGGTGCTATTAGGCAAAGTGTTTTAATCTCAAGGGTGTCACCTTAAGCTACGGCATAACTTCCTTTACCCCCTGGCTTTAAAAAGCTGAACTCATCTCATTTGGCTACACTGAGCAAATTCTCTTCCCCCCCCCCCCC